>BOSO01001743.1:374144-402290 GCA_018403395.1 Gorsachius goisagi | reverse complement strand
AAGCCCCTGCCAAAAAGGACCATGCTCCTTCCCCGTGTTACCTGCAGCAACCCTTTGCAATAAACAATTTCAGAGCCCCCGTGTCTGCCACTAACCCCCGAGCCGTATTGGTTTCTTGCCAGGTCAGGTGTGTGGTGAGTGCTTCAGCTCTGCTGCTGGTGCTGCTATGCTTCCTCCCAGCACCCTGCTCCAGCTCCGGCTTGCTCCCCGCGCAGGTAAGAGCCCCCGGGGCCGTGGCCCACATCCCACCCCACTTGCTGTTCCAGCCAGGCGTGGGTACCGCTTCCTCATGTGGTGTATGACCCTACAGTATATGGACCCCGTTGTATCCTGGAGCCCAGGGGAGCAGATTTAGCCTGAGCAGGAAAAAAATCTGCAGCTGCTGGCACTTCTGCTCACGTGCAGCCGGGGGTAGGTGCAGCTCTCTGGAAGGAGAGTGGGTGAAGCAGTGGGAGCAGCCTGGCACCCCTGTCCCTGTGGCCACAGCGTGGGACAAGGGGCATACCCGGCCCTGTGGAGCAGTGGGTGCACCCTGCAAGGGCATCCAGCGTGGCATGAACCCCTGCAGCTGCTTTTCTGCTGTGTTGCGGCGAGAGGATTAAAGGAGGGGAACGCTCCCTTGGAAACCACTTGTCTGCATCTCTTTTTTTTTTTTTTTTACCCCTTGCCCCTGTGGGCAGCTCAGCCGCTGCGTGTCCCAGGGAGCCCCTCCAGCCAAGAGTGGTTGTGCTCTCAGGCTCTGCTGGCCCCCACTGGGGTAGGGCTGCTGCCCCTTCCCCGCAGGCTGCGCCAGCTCCCCAGCCTGGGCACCCACCTCCCTCTCTGTGGGGGCCAAGCAGCCCTGCCTGTTCCCCCGCCACCGCCGGCGCTGTGCTGAGCCCCTTCCCGCAGTGCCAGCCCCTGAACAGCAGCGCCTGGCTCCAGCTGCAGGGTTGTGCTAACTCCCGTTAGGAGCGCGCTGGGGCCAGGGATTAACTTTCCCTGCTTATTGCTAATGCTCCATACGTGCCGCCCTGCTGGGGCTGTCCTCCGCTGCCCTTCCCCTCCGGCAACGCTTGGCTCCTTGACCCAGACAGGGTGCCCTGCCTTCCTCGTGCCCCCGCCGGGACACCCTCCCACAGACAGGGACACATCCAGACCTCCGCAAGAACATCTTTTACTCCAAACACAAGGCAACGTTGGCACAAGGAGCAGTGGCGGAGCTGGTGTTGGGTTCCCCCCGCCTTGTTCCAGCAGCGCACCAGGACCTGGTCCGCAGCTCTGCCCTGGGCAGGAGTGATCCTCCCGGGGCACAGGGCTGTGGGGCCACGGCTGCCGTCACCTGGGGGGTCCCACAGCATCCTCCTCTGGCAACCCCCAGGGGAGGCAGCGGCCGGTGAGGGCCCCGTGCTTAGCAGCAGGTCACACGTCCACAGTTCTGGGGCACAGAACACGTCCCAGGCAGCAGCATCCAGGGCACAGAACACTCCAAATCCAACACATCTCCAGCACAGAGCAGCAGCTCTCCCCCAAATGCAGCAATCCCCTCTGCAACGGCTCCGGGGGGAGCGGGGACGAGGGCAGCCGTTTTTCCCCTTGAGCCCATCCTCGAGGCACATCACTGCTGTGGGGTGGGACAGGCTCAGATCTGCGTGGTGTCCTGGCCCGCCGGCGCTGGCTGCAGCCCCTCCAGCTGGTGGAGGACGTCATCTATGCTGGGTCGCTCCTGGGGGTTCAGTGTCATCATGGAGGAGAGCAGGCGCAGCAAGGCAGCCGAGTACCTGGAGGAGAGACAGGGAGCGGGGGGGTCTGCATGGGAGCAGCATAGGGGGTTGCCTGGGAGCAGGGTCGCCCTCCCCAGCCCCTCACCTGGTTGTGGGGGGTACAGTGATGGGGCTCTGCACTGCCAGAGCCACGCTGTCACCCTTCTGGAAGATGGCGTCGTAGGGGCCCTCCCCAAACATCATGCAGTACAGCACGCAGCCTAGGGACTGGAGCGTGGCGGGGTCAGGGCAGCCCCGCAGCAGGGGGCCGGGGGCCAGGGGGCTGGATCCTTACCCAGATATCTGTGCGCTCGTCTATGACGCACTGGCTCGGCACCGTGAAGAGCTCGGGGGCACGGTAGGAGATGGTGCAGCGCTGGGCAGCCCAGTCCTGCAGAGAGGAGGGTGAGGGTGGGGATTAAGGACTTGGGGCAGGAACAGAATGTTGGGGTGATGTCCCAGGGCACCCACCTGCACAGCCACGGCCTCCCGAGAGCTGTTGACTTCGATACGAGCTTGGTTCATAGAGCCCAGGTCCATCAGCACGGGCCGGTCATCCTCATCCAGCAGCACGTTGGTGGGCTTCAGGTCCCTGCAGAGACGGATGTCACCAAGCGCCTGCTGGGCCCCCTGCCAACCCCCCTGCCCCGGACCGGGGCTGCCAGACCCCTACCTGTGCGCATAGCCCTTGCTGTGGATGGCTTGCAGCCCGCGGCAGATGCCATGGAAGATGAGAAGAATCCGCTGCTCTGGCATGGATGTCCCTTTCTTTCGCAGTGCTTCCACCTCACTCCAGAGGGTCCCCCCCTGGCAAACGCAAGCAGCTGGTCACCCACTGCTGCTCCCAGCAGCAAGGGGGTGGGGGCAGCCACGGGAGCCCCCCTCACCTTCACATAAGGCAGCAGGAGCCAGGCTTCATGCTTGGTACCCTTCTCCACCATGCAGTGGGCTTCCAGACGCAGGATGTTGGGGTGGTCGAAGAGGCCGTGCATCTCCACCTCGTGCAGGGCAGCCTGGCGGTCCTCCTTGTCGTGGCACAGGATGCGCTTCAGGGCGTAGAAGCGCCCATCCCGCAGCCCCTCCACCAGGTCCACATAGCTGAAGCCCCTGCAAGGAGCCGAGCGTGGCGTGGGCTGGCTGTCCCACTGCTGCGGTGCCCATGTCGGGGCCCTGTGCCAAGCCTCAACTGTGAGCACCCAGAAGAGGCCAGTGGAGGACAGCTGGTGCCTGCACCCCTCTCCATGGGGACCCCCCAAGCATGCACGTTCCCCCCACCTTGGGGGCAGCTGCCAGGCACCCAAAGCATCCACCCTCTGCAAGAACAACCCCCCTGGCCCAATCACCCCCACTCCCATGGGTCCAAGCACCCACTCCTGGGCATGACTAAACCCTGCAACCCAGCATGAGAATCCTCCCCCATGCCCAAACACCCCCTGTGCTCACGCATTTCTCCCCGCACACCTGAGCATCCCCCACCC
This sequence comes from Gorsachius goisagi, assembly GCA_018403395.1. Taxonomy (NCBI): domain Eukaryota; kingdom Metazoa; phylum Chordata; class Aves; order Pelecaniformes; family Ardeidae; genus Gorsachius; species Gorsachius goisagi. The sequence continues at coordinate 399,070 of BOSO01001743.1, read as the reverse complement.
ACCCAAGCATACCCCCCCATGCCCGAGCATCCTCTATGCCTAAGCATCACCCCCATGCCCAAGCATGCCCCCATGCACAAGCACCCACTATGCCCAAGCACCCCCCCATGCCTGAGCATCCCCTTCCATGCCTGAGCACCCACTATGCCCATGCATCCCCCCATGCCCGAGCATCCTCCCCCAAGGACAAGCACCCCCCCCAATGCCCAAGCATCCCCCCTATGCCCAAGCATCCACTATGCCCAAGCATCCACCCATGTACAAGCATCCCCCCTAAGCACAAGCACCCCCCCATGCCCAAGCACCCCCCAAACCCGAGCATCCCCCCCATGCCCGAGCACCCACTATGCCCCAGCATCCCCCCATGCCCGAGCACCCCTCATGCCCGAGCATCCCCCCCATGCCCAAACATCCCCCATGCCCGAGCACCCACTATGCTCAAGCATCCCCCCATGCCCAAGCATCCCCCATGCCCAAGCATCCCCCCATGTACAAGCACCCCCCCCATGCCCGAGCATCCCCCCCCACGCCCGAGCATCCCCACACACCCGAGCATCCCCCCGTGCCCCCCCCCGTGCCCCTGCGGACCCCTCTGCCAGGCGGTGGAGCAGGAGGTACCGTACGCCCCCCAGGCTGACAGTGCCGCGGGAGCAGACGCACAGCGCCTGCCCCATCGCCCGTCCGCGTCATCGCCCGCCGCCGCGCGTCACCCATTACGTCACCCGCCGCGTCACCCACCGGGCGGGGTGCTGCAGCCTTCACGGTTCCCTGTGCCGCCGTGGCGGGGATTCCGCGCTCCCTACTGCGGAGCGGGGCGGGGGGCAGCGCCGCTCCCCCGGCTTGCCTCGCATTGTGAGCGGGGTGGAACGCGGTGTCCCCCGGCTGCGAGCGGCGGTGGCGGCAGCCCGCAGCCCCGCCGCTCCCCGGCCCCGGTGAGCGAAGCCCCTCGCCCGGGCGGGCAGGTCGGCGGTGCGGGGGACGGCGACGGCGAGGCCAACCCAGCAGGAGCATCAGCCCCTCGCCCTGCCCTGCGGTGCCTCCCGCCAGCCCTGTCACCAGCTCTGTCACCAGTCTCCGGCCCTCGGCCCAGGGACGTTTTTCTGTCCTTCAGACAACAGCAGCATCCCCCCTGCCGGAGCTACAACCGGGGTTGCCATCACCACCCTTCTGGTGAAACAAGTGGGCTGAGCTCCCTCAAAGGCGTTTTGTCTGGTGGTGACACTTTATGAGGCTCCTTGTCCCTCCGTCTGTGTCATCCACCACCCCAGGGGGCACCGGGGACGTGTGCGCTGGCTGGGGCAGTGGTGGGCTGCTTGCATCCCATGCCGGGTGGGCTTTGAGGGGGCTGACGTGCAGCTGGCCCAGGCGTGGGGGACCAGAGCCACTCACCCCTTACCCCACACTCCTCCCCCCCCAGGCTGTGCTGCTGTTCCAGCTGCCTGCACTTAGGACCTGGAGGAAGCACCCGGCGCTGGCCAAGAAGGATCATGTGATGGTGGTGTCCACGTCCCCCTTCGTCCCCCATCCTGGGCCGGCTGAGCGCCCTGCGAGAATGGGGCTGCCAGCTCTCACCCTGCTGCTGGCAGCGGGGCTCCTGCACACACAGGTTAGCAAACACGGGTGGAAACTCTGGGAGATGCGCGTGGGGCTGAGCTGCGAAGGATCTCGTGGGACGGCTCTGGGATATGCCTTGCTTTCCTCCTCCCTGCTCTTCCTGCTATGGCTCCTTTCTTGCTGCAGCCCATGTCCCGCTCCGATGTCCCGCTCACGCTCCCAGCTCCCTGCCTGCCCTCCCAGCACCCGTCCCCAGCAGCACCTGTCCCCCGAAATGCCACCAGCTCAGACACAGGATGTTTGATTAGCAAGGGAGGGCCAGCAGGCGGTGCAAATGGCTGCCCTGCTTGTCCCTCCTGCTCTCCCAGGACAGCGTGGTACCTGCCTCGTCCCTGCACTGAGGGTGGGGAGGGACCCTCTGAGGGTGGGGAGGGTCCCCTGGAACCAGCCCCCATCAGTCCCTGTCCCAGGGAGCGTGGGAAGGGGCGGCTGGGCTTGGGGAAGGTCTGCACCCCCCTAGCACTGCCCCTCTCCCGCAGGCCTCCCCCCCGGCACGCTCCTTCAAGCTGGATTTCGAGGAGGACTGCTTCCGCAAGGACGGTGTCCCTTTCCGCTACATCTCGGGCAGCATCCACTACGCCCGCGTCCCGCGCCCCACCTGGAGGGACCGGCTCCTCAAGATGTACATGAGCGGGCTCAGCGCCGTGCAGGTGTAAGTGACGGGGACAGCCCTGACAGTGCACAGCTCACAGCCACCACGGCGTCTCGGGGTCTCTGGGGTCCCCGGAGCAGGGACTGAGCCCTTGCACTGGGGTGACTGTGACCCCCAGGACGCCCCTGCTAGACACAAGCCTCTCCTCCCAGACCAGCCTCCGTTGCTGTCCTCAGCCCAGGCTGGAGGCCAGTTCCCAGGAGCAGGGGGACCAGCCTGTGGGATGATTCCCCATTGTTCTGGGGTGCCCTTAGCCCCCATGTGCTGATCTCCCCTCTCACCCCAGCTATGTCCCCTGGAACTACCACGAGCCACTGCCAGGGGTTTATGACTTTGCTGGGGACCGGGATGTGGAAGCTTTCCTGGACCTGACCGCTGAGCTGGGGCTTCTGGTGATCCTGCGGCCAGGGCCCTACATCTGTGCGGAGTGGGAGATGGTGAGCCCCAGCTCTGGGACAGGGGGGTCATGGGTGGCTCAGGAAGGACACAGAGGGGTTGGCCCTTCTGGCTGGCCCGCCGGCCCCGGTGCCATGCCAGCCATGCCCAGCCTGCCACCCTGCGGGGCACGTGCTACTCTGGTGCCGAGCACTAGCATTGCCCTGGCTGGGTTTCGGCTGTGCACCAGCCCACACTGCTGAGCAGTTTCTCTGCCTCCCCCTCGGCTGTGCGTGTTTCTCCAGGGTGGCCTGCCTGCCTGGCTGCTGTGGAAACCAGACATTGTCCTGCGCTCCTCCGACCCCGGTGAGCCTGGGCACAGGGCTCTGGCCACCATGTCCTTACAGCCTGGTGCCAGTCCCGGCATGCCGGTCTCTCTCCATGCACCCACCAGCCCCACTGCATGGTCTCTCCCATCCTCTTCTCCATCTTGTGGGAGCGCCATAGTTCATCCACCACCTCTGCTTCCCTTTGTGCTCGGCTCTGCCCCGTCTGCTCTATCCTCCTCCCGGCAGGGCTGGCTGCGGGTGGGCTGGGGAGCGTGCTGCAGCCGGGCTGAGCTGCTCTCTCCCTCCCCAGCCTACCTGGCCGCTGTGGACTCCTGGCTCCATGTCCTGCTACCCAAGATCAAGCCACGTCTGTACCAGCATGGGGGCAACATCATCAGCGTGCAGGTAGGGTGCTGTGGGACCCCTGCCCTGCCCTGCCCTGCTCTGGGTCATCTTTGGATATGCCCCAAAAAAGCCACCTGTACTCCCTACACCATGCTCTCATCCAGCACAGCTCTTAGATAAATCCCTCCTGACTTCTGGGCCTGGGTTTAAATCCAAGGGCTGGGACTCAGGGGTACCTGCCACCACCCCGGTTGTGGTTTGAGGGACACTGGCAGAGCTGGGTGTCATAGTGGGGCTGGAAGGTCAGTCTTGGGATGCACCTGGGAGCTGTCATGAAATCTAATGATGTCAGGAGGGAAGCGGGGAGCTGGGTGCTCGTCCCAGTGCGCGGGTGGGACCTGGCTGCAACCCTGCCACGCGTACGCTGGGTGCCGGCCCCTGCCCTTCTCGCAGGTGGAGAACGAATACGGGAGCTACTACGCCTGTGACTACGAGTACCTGCGGCACTTGCTGGGCTCCTTCCGGGCGCTGCTGGGGAGCGAGGTGCTGCTCTTCACCACTGACAGCTCGCAGGTGGAGGAGCTGCGCTGCGGCACACTGCAGGGGCTCTATGCCACTGTCGACTTCGGGCCAGGTACCTCTGTACCCCTATGGCAGAGGAGGAGGAGGAGAGGGGATGGGAGTCCCATCTCTGTCCTGTTCCAACCTCCCTCCCACCACCTCCGCAGGCTCCAACATGACAGAGGCATTTGGTGCCCAGCGCCGGGTGGAGCCAAAGGGGCCCCTGGTGAGCTTGGAGGGATCCCACGATGGCTTTGGGAAGGCAGAGGGACTGGGGGGGTGAGGCAAAGAAGGGTGCTGGGGCCAGGCTGCAGGTGAGCAGCGGGGATGTGGCTGAGAGAGGGGTGCCAGAAGCCCCAGCTCCGGGCAGGTGACAGTCCCTTTCTCCCCCAGGTGAACTCCGAGTACTACACGGGCTGGCTGGACTACTGGGGGGAGGCACATGCCAGCACCAGTGCGGGGCGGGTGGCCCGGGGGCTGGAGGACATGCTGCAGCTGGGAGCCAGCGTCAACATGCAAGTAGTCAGCTGGCGGGGGGCACAGCCTGGGGGGGCTATGCCCTCCCATTTGCCAGCATTGGAGTGGGCATCGCCGCTTGCCTTCATCCTGCAGGACTGGGACTGCGGCTGCAGCAGGGAGGGGGCAGCGCCTGGCCTGGTGAGCCCCCGCTGGGGGTACTGACGGGGCTCTCTGGGGTGTCCCGTAGGTACATGTTCCACGGGGGGACGAACTTCGCATACTGGAGCGGTGAGTAGGGCCCTGCCTGGGGCGGGGGGGGCACACTGGGGGGCTTTCCTTGGCCATCCCTGAGGAGCCTGCTTCAGGTTCCTATTCTGTCCCACGGAGCAGGCTGACACATACCTAAGGGCCTCTGAATCCAACCTTGTCCCCCCTCCTGGGGACTGTTTTTGTCCCTGGGCAGGGGCTCCCAGTTCTGGGTCATGCCCCCGACATTGCATTGCAGCCAGCCTGGGGCTGGGTTCCATGCCCTGAGCTTTGCCAGAGCCAATTCCTCCAGCTCCCATCGCTTCCCCGGCCAGGTGCTGACTTCAAGGACCAGTACAAACCAGTGACCACCAGCTACGACTATGATGCCCCCCTCTCAGAGGCAGGAGACCCCACCGAGAAGCTGTTTGCCATCCGCACAGTCATCAGCAAGGTGCTGAGCCTGGCAGGAGAGGGACGTCACTGGGCACCGCTGCCTGTGCCAGGGAAGAGGAGGACACAGAGGGAACTGGCAGGCAGCGGGCATCTCCCTGCTTGCCCCGGGGGACAACTGATAATTTTCTGTTCAGTTCCAGCCCCTGCCAGTTGGTCCGATGCCACCCGCCACTCCCAAGTATGCCTATGGCTGGGTGGCCCTGCGGAAGGTGAGTGCCTGCCCCGAGGGCTGTGCTGCCCCTGCCTGGCTGGCACTGCCTGGCTGCCCTGTGCCCGTCCCTCTTTTTTGCAGTATGCCGACCTCCTGGATGTCTTGGATGTGCTCTGCCCCTTGGGGCCCATCCAGAGCCAGTTCCCCCTCACCTTTGAGGCCATAAAGCAGGTGAGGGGCTGGGTGCAGTGAGGGGAGACGCTCCTAGGTTTGTCTGCCCTGCCCTGGCTCCGAGGAGCAGAGCTCATCCCCAGCCCCATTTCCACTTCTGTGCCGTCTCCTGCAGACCCATGGCTTTGTGCTGTACCGCACGCGGCTGCCCCGGGATGTCCTGGACCCGGCCATGCTGGGTGCTCCTCCCCATGGCATCTGTGACCGTGGCTACGTGATGCTGCAGCAGGTGAGGCTGTGGGAGCACACCCGACCCTGGCCCAGCGCTTGGGAGGGCTGTGGGACCCACTGGCAGGGTCTCGGGGACAGCCAGGGTGCTGAGAGCCACACTGAGCCCTTGCAGGGTAGCCCGCTGGCCCAAATTTGCCCCCTGTGGGGCAGAGGGGAGCTCTGGGCTGGCTCTGGGGGGGCAGGCTGCTGGCAGCATTCGGGGCGGTGGGATCTGGGCACGGGGTGGCAGTGCTGACCCTGTGGCTGCAGAAGTACTGGGGGACACTGGAGCGGGACGGGCAGACAATGCTGCGTGTGACGGGCAAGGCAGGGGACACCCTGGATGTGCTCCTGGAGAACATGGGCAGGATCAGCTTCGGGGCCAACATCAGTGACTTCAAGGTGAGGGGAGAGAGCCCTGGGGCTCGGAGGGGATGGCCTGGCTGCCTGTGTGGCCAAACACCCCCTCTCCCACCATCCATGACAGACCCCAGCCACAGCGGGGCCACCCCCAGACCTGCTCCCTGGTACATCTCACACCACCACCTGGCAAACCTGCCGTGACCAGGATAAGGCTGCGAGATGGGCACAGCCCCTCTCTCCCACTTAACACTTGCCATGGCAGCCAGGGCAGTGCAGCCCCTCAGAGGGGCTCCCATCCCACCTCCACTGCTGCCAGGAGGACATGCCCTGGGGAAGCCAAGCATCTTCCTGCTCGTGTCAGACCCTGCTGCCTCATTTTCCCTCCTGCTCCATCTCAGGGCTTGCTTGGGAACCTCTCCTTGGACTCCAGCCCTCTCAGCAACTGGTGGATCTACCCCCTGGCCATAGACATTGCCATCCAGCAGGGCTGGCCCAACGCTGCCCTGCCAAAATCAAGCAGAGGGGGCAGAGCAGGGCCAGCCTTCTACACTGGGACCTTTGAGACCCCTGGCATCACCTGGGACACCTTTGTGAAATTCCCAGGTTGGAGCAAGGTAACGCGGTGCGTAGCTGGGAGAGGTGGCAAGGGTGGAGAGGGGCACAGCTCAGTCCCATCTCCATCTTTCAGGGCCAGCTGTGGATAAATGGCTTTAACCTGGGCCGGTACTGGCCCCGCCGTGGGCCCCAGCAGACCCTCTTTGTGCCTGGCTCGGTGCTGCATGCTGGCCGCCCCAACAACATCACGGTGCTGGAGCTGGAGGGGGCACCCCTCAACCCCTTCCTGCTCTTCCTTGACCAACCCCTTTTCAACAGGACCCTCAGCCGCAGCACCATGGCCACAAAATAAACGCAGGGCTGCTGGGCACCAGCATTGCCTCTCACTGGGGCCACGGAGATGGCAGGATGAAGCACAGAGGCCAGGGGAGGGGCTGCACAAGTCCTGGCATGGACCTCCAGAGCTCCTGCCCTCCTCTGGGGCTAGGCAGGGTCTGTGCTAAGGAGAAGGGCTCAGAACTGAGGTTGTTTTGCATGTTAATCCCAAATAGTTCCAGCACTCATGCTGACACCCCCCACGCTCAGGGCATCAAGGCACCTCTTTATTGACAATGCAGGCAGAGGAGGTAGTTGCTAATGTGATACAGCTGAGACACCAATGGCATCCAGGAGGGGAGAGAGCACAGCCGAAGGGTGCCCATAGGGGTGGCTGCAGGTAGCTCAGGGCTGTGGGGTCTGGATTATGTCCCACCACCACGGGCAGCAGCTTACGAGGCAGCCGTGAGAAAAGCAGGCAGCAAGACCCCCCCAGCTGGAGCTGTGCCACGGAGCAGTCCTGGCCCCTCACACTAGTACACAGGGACCTCCTGGTTGTAATGTCCCCAGAGTGACATTCTTGCCCTGAGCCTTGGCAGAGTCACCCCCAAGAGTGATGTGGCCAGCTCAGTCCCTCTGATGAGCACTGCTCCACAGGCTCTCCCTCACTGCACAGCCAGTGCTCAGCTGTGTATCCACCACGTTGGTCCTTAGCAGGCGGCAGCAGTCCCCAGCCTTACGTGTGGCTGGCCCGAGCCCGGCGGTGGGTTTGCAGGCAGGCCGTGGAGCAGAAGGAGAAGTCGAGGTAATGGAAAGGGATCCGGCCCACCAGGGACTCTCCACAATGCCAGCAGCGGCTGCAGGGAAGAGCAGAAGCCCTGAGCGAAGCGGACACTTGCAAGAGCGTTAGAGGAACAGAGAGGATTCACTGCCTGAGCTGTGATGTGAGACAGCAGCAGCAGCATGAGGGAGCTGGGGACCCTCTGATCCTACAGGGCTCGCCCAGCAGCCTGGCCAGGACATGCTCCCAGGAGGCAAGGCACTTCCAGGCAGGCTGAACATGGGGGAATTTGTCCCCGTAGGGGGTTGTAAAGCCCCTGCCCAGTTCAGCCTGTGGGGTGGCATAGGGAAGGGATGTGGGATGCAGGGTCTGGGGCACAGGAGTGGCTGGGAGAGTGGCTTGCCATAGATCTGGCTGCAAGTGGACCAAGTTGTCCTTTCCAAATTATTTCAGTGGGGGCAGGAGAAGAGAGAGAGAAAGCTTTCAGATAGGCACTGCTGGGAATTGAGTGGACAAGAATAGCTTTAGATTGGAAATGAGAACTGGAGCAAGAGGGGCAGGGAAGAGCTGTGCTCACGTGGGAGAGTTTGTCTGCAGAGCCGTGCTGCCAGGGCTGTTACCTGATGTTGGCAAGAGTTGTGCCGGTGTCCTGCAGCTGTGCCGCCAGCCTCCACTCGGCAGCCAGGGCCCTCTGGGGAGCAGAGAGACAGCTCAGCCCCCCCAGCCCCTGGGAGCTGCTGTGCCCAGAGCGCACTGCCTCGGCACCGCCCCAGCTGGGCTGGATCCCCTTCCCCATGCACAGCCTCACCTTCTCCCTGTCGGAGAGGGCTGCAAACCACTGCTTCTCTCCCTGCTCCTGCTCCCAGCGCTGCCTCTCCTCCCGCTGCGCCTGCTCCCGCTGCTTCCGCTGGGCCTTCTGTGCCCGCTTCTTCTCCAGCTTCTTGGCCTCCATCTCCTGCGTCAGGGGCCCTGGCACCTGGGGGCAGAGGGCAGTCCGCATCTCCCACTGAGCCAGGGGCAACGGCACGAATGGGCGAGGGATACTTTACCCTGGGGTCCCCCAGCCCCCAGAAGGTGAGGGCAGAGGACAGGCACCCACCTTGGCACGGCTGTAGTCGTACTTGTCTGGATGGTCCACCATGAACTTGCGGAAGGCGTTGCGGGTGAGTTTGTCAGCAGAGACACAGTAGGGGGTCCTCTCCTGCCCGTCTCTGTGAGACAAGGAAGACCAGCTCACTGCCATCTCACTGCCTGTGTCCCGCTGGGCTGTGAGCCCAGCGACTCCCCGGAGACGTGCAATGGGTACTGCAGGCCAGGGTAGCGCAGCCAAGGAGGGGAAAGTTGCTTATCCCTACACCAGAATCCCCCAAATCTTCCCTTCCTTGCATCTCAAATGCCCTGCAAAGGGTGGTCTCATCCCTACCCTCTGAACTGCCTACCAATAACTCTTGGAGCGCTTTAGGGCAGTGCCTGTCTGCCACTGTGCCAGACCAGGCAGGCAGAGAGAGTGGTGGTTCAGCTCTTCAGCCTTCCGTAACAAACCAAGATGTCCTGGCTGGTAGAGACCAACCCCAGCTGTCCCAGGACGAAGCTGGCACCAGTCTCCCATGGCTGAGACAGGAGTGAGTTACTGGGCTCCCACAGCAGGGCTGTGCTCATCGACTGCTGGGCGCCCTGCAGCCATACCTGAGGGCAGGGTCCGCTCCTGCCTCCAGCAGCAGGCACACAGCCTCAGCCTTCCCTGCACGTGCTGCCACATGAAGCAGGGTACAGCCGCGATCATCCACAGGCTGGTTGAGCAGGGAGTGGTACACATCCAGGGGCTGTGCACCCTCCCCATCCTCATGGTCCCCTGGCAGGCCCCTGCTCTCTGGCACACCCAGGAGGTGCCGCAGTGTCCCCATGTCCCCTGTTTTGCAGGCGGTAAACAGGGCATCACGGATCTGGGTCTGAGGGTCTCCTACGAGGGAAGAACAGGAGAGGAGTCTGACAGCTCCCTGGGCAGAGAGGTGCTCTGGTCTGATCAGGAGACCCACAGGGTGCAGTTAAAGCATCATCTTGCTAGCTGGGCTTGGGCACTGCAGGATTTCCAGCACCTTCAGAGACTGTGACAACGTGCCATGGCATTGCTGGGCACTGTTGGCAGCAGCTGAGCCCTCTCTCCTCAGATAAGACCCACTCCAATCTCCCCCAACACTTAGCCAGCTGCTGCCTGCCCCCTGGCTCAGAGCTACTGCTCCGCACACACGGCTCTCTCGAAGGCATGTGGCTGCACTACAGCCACTCCACACCCAGCTGCTCTGGGCGTGACAACCTCCTCTTCACCCCACTGCAAAGCCCCCAGCAAGTGGGGCAGGCATCCAGCCGGCCCAGCTCCCAACCCCACTTGCCTCCATCGCCCCAGGGAAGGGGCTCAGCCCCAGCCTTCCCTTGCAGTTCTGTCACCAGCTCCAGGCCGGGCTGCCCACACTGGGTACCACAGCATCCCAAATCTTCAGCACAGGGCCCTGCACAGGGAGCACACGGTGAGAAGAAGGCCAGGGCCAGCCTGCATCCCAGGCATGGCAGTCCCTTCCACAGCACATTCGTACACTGCCTCCAGCCAGTTCTTTCCCCTCACCTTTCTCCACCTTCTTGTCCCTCTTCTTCCTCCTTTTGCGGTTTCGCTTGGGCATCACTTCAAACTCCCGGAGGTCCAAGGTCCCCAGTGTCACTTCCACAGTCTCCAGTTCCCCTGCAGGGCTCTCCTCCTCCTCCTTCTCCTTCTCCTCCTCCTCTGGGGCTGAGGGGGGTGGTAAGACAGGGGCTGAGGCTCCCCACACAGCATGAATCACTCGGGGCTCTCAGCCAAGCACACCCTGCTCCTCCCCTGCCCAGCATGAGGCTACACTCTGCTGATCCCCACTGTGGTGCCAGGCCCTGTCACAAGGCTGCAAACCTGGACCCGTGCCGTAACACCAGACACCCCTGCTTGTTCCATGGCTCAGCTCACCACTTGTGTCCTCTTGTGGGGGATCCATCTCTGCTTTCTGCCGCCTCTTCTGCCAGCTCTTCCGGGGGAACCCAGTGATGTCCTCCAGTGGTGTGTCCTTCCCTGGGCAGCAAGGGTGCTCCTGTCATTGCCTGGGGACAGGGAGCACCCCATGTCTCCAGGGATTGAGGGTTGGAGAGCTAGCACCTCAACCCCATAGGGCAGCATCCCCTAACACACATGGGATTACAGAAGGGACCACGTCACTGTACCTGCTCTGACCTACAGGAACTGGGGCACCAAGGCTGGGCCGACTCACCATACACCTGCAGGCTGGCCAGTGTGGCGTGGACTCGCAGCACTTCTCGCAGGGTTGCCCTGCGGGTACTGAGGGGGATGTGGCAGATGCGAGGGTCGCCTCGGGTAAGGGGTGGGTTCCTGCCACCAAAGAGCAGCGCCCGGTTGTGGCGCGGGGCCCGGAGGAAGATGCGCTGGGCTTCATTCAGGTGCTGTGCCCAGGCTGCCAGCAGGTCCTGAATATCCTGAGGAGAAAGGGGAGGCATTATGGGGTCCTGAGCACACTGCATGGGCACAGGTAACTCTGGAGCAGGGACAGACCCAAGACAGAGCAGCCTCAGTTGGGCCCTGACGTCCCTCCAGGGCTCACACCCCACCCACACCCTCCAGCAGCAGTATGGTACCACCCCACAGAGCCAGCCACAGCCACGTCCCCCTGCCAAGCGCCCCGTGCTTTGACCTAGCCCCACCTTGAGCAGTGCAGCCTCGTTGTAACGCCGCAGGGAGGCTCCGGCTGACCTGGGTGCCGACCCTGGGGTCTGGGCATCCCGTAGGCCCTGGGCTGTGCCCCGACGGGCTCGCACTGTGTAGCGGTGGAAGGTCTTGTGCTCCTGCACCTGGGGCCTGCGGAAAGGGGCAGGCATGAGCAACAGGACCCTGTGCATGGAGAGGTGAGCTGATCATAGCTTGTGGCTTGCCCCTGTGGCCCTAAAGATTAATACTCTTCTTGCAGTGCAACTGGGCTTAGCCAACTCTCAAGCAAAGACCAGGAGCTGTGGGTGCCCAGGGTAAGCGCTGTGATGGAGGAGTAGGGAGGGGATGGCTGTCCAATGCCTAGCCCCACTTGACCTTGCCCAGAGGAGCAACCCCAGCTCTGTCCTCCTGTACTCACCCCCGGAACACAGCTCCTGCGAAGTGCCCGCCGCCCATCATCAGCACAACCCAACACGTGCTTGCACTGAGGCTCTGCAGTGATGCTGTCAGCTCTGCTGGCTCCTCACTGCCACCCTGAGACACAGACACCTCTTCTAGCACCCATGGAATCACCTTGCCACCTCTTGCTGTCCCCCAGGACAGAGACCAACCCCTTTGCTGGCACCAGAAACAGGTTTCTGGGAGCACCCCTGAGCCAAAACCCAGACCACCAGCAAGCCTGAGGCTCTGACCTGGCACCAGAGATCACCCTTCCCATCACGGGAGGTGGGGGACTATCATACACAGATGTCTACACCCCAGTGCCACCCGCCTTCTCTGCAGTCCCTCTCCCAACAAGCTGTGCTGTGACTTGCCTTCCCAGTGCCCAGCACGCAGCGGTAGGCGGAGATGAGCTGGCCCTTTGCATTGCGGAGCAGCACCTTGTGGGATCGGGGGGTCTGGGGGGTCCCAGGGCTGTTGCTGGCAGAGGGCAGCAACTCTGACTCACTGCTTGCATCGGAGCTCTCTGAATCAGACCCTGAAATGCTGGAAACATCACCTGTGAGGGAAAGAAAATGGAGCAATGGAACAGGGCAAAGATTATACAACAGCCTCTCCAAAACCTTGCAGGTAGCTCCAGGGGCCAGCCCATGGCCCCCAGTTGTCCTGTCTGATACCCTGCATAACACATGGGGGCTATGGGCTGGGGAGATGGGCATCTGGGGCTCTGGAGCCCCATGTATGCATAGGCAGGACTCAGGCAGAACACCCCTTCTACCCACTACAAGTCAGCAGGGCTCAGAAGCAGTGCTGGAACCCTCAAGACCCCACAGGGAAAATAAAGGGACCTTGAGCTGGCAGGGGTAGCCAGGGGCTTCATCCCTGGACAGAACAGCCCCAGCAAGGCTGCTGATGGCCTTTGGGCTCTGCTGGGGGCAGCCCCATTCCTCACCTGCACAGGTCTTCTCCTCAAACACTTCCACCGGCAGTGTCCGGCGTCCCAGGAGTCGCTGCTTCAGGTTGAAGCGGTGCCAGTCGAGACGATAGTGCTCAGTCTGCAGATGGAGGAGATATGAGCCAGCAGGGTCTTGGTGCCCCACAGAAACCCCCCCCACCAAAGGGACTGAGGTAACAGACTCTGAGGGCTGAACCGATGCTGGGACTCTGCATCATGCCATGCAACAGTTAACCTGACAAGGCGCAGGCCTGTGCTGCATGTACCATTTAGCTGCAGCAAATGGCACTTTAAGTGATAATATGCAGGATCTGAGAGCCAGATCCCAACAGGACGTGGGCAGCAGAGCTTCAGGAAGCAGCCAGTGCTGAGCTGCACCATGCTGGGGCTGAGCCTCTGCAGCAGGACCCCACCAGCCATGCCAGCCCTGCTTCCACCTTATGGTGGCCACTCGGCCCTGCTCACCTGCTCCTCCCGGCTGCCAAACACCTGCCCGCAGGTTGAGCAGCACATCCGCTCTGGCACCTCGGGGACCCTGTGGGCCTTCTCCTCACTGCTGGCATCTGTGGGCTTCTCTGGAAGAAGAAGGAAGGACTGTGCAGAGGCAGCTCCCCAGGCTGCACTGCAAGGAGTGAGGCCCTGCTGGGTCTCTTCTCAGCCACCCAGGCTGCCCTATGGCTGCAGAAGGAGATTTGGGAACCTTGGGGTGACACCGAGGAAAGCCCATTTACCCCCCACCCCCACCAGGCAGCTCCCACGGCCAAGCTCCGGGGCAGCCACGCCAGCTGTGCTGGGGACAGAGCTCCTTCTTGGTGGCTTGGGGCGGGCGGACAGGAGCTTGGCCAAATACCCACCCTCCCCCACCGAGCCCCACACACCGTGGCCCAAGGGTGCTGGCTTGGCGACCCAGGCATCCACAGCAACTCCGGTGACGAGGGTCAGCCCGCGCAGGAGGACGGGGTCCTGGGCGGCCTCGAAAACCGACCTGCTCTCCGGGGCCGGCATCGCTCCTGCTCCCAGCCGAAGGGACAGCGCCTGAGCCACGGGACTGGCCCCGGGGGCGGCGGGAACCACCCATGGGTGAACGGACGGGCCGCCGTCCCCCGCTGGGGTCCCTCTCCCCGCCCGCCCCGGGTCTTCCCGGGGTCCCGGCCCCACGGGCCCACTCTCTCCCCCCGCCCGAGCCCTCCCTGCGGCCGCGACCCTCCCGCAGCCGCCGCCCACGAGATCCCCGCCCCGCCGTTAGTCTCCCGGGGCCGTTACCGCCATGATCCTCCCCGTCCAGGTGTTACCCCCGGGATAACCCCGCGCCCGCGCCCCCCCCTCCCCCCCCCCGCGAAGCTGCCATCCCCATGATCCCACGCCGCTAACGGGGCCGCGCGCCCTGTCACTCACGTGCGGCCACTGTCGCCCCGACCCGGACGCGCCCCTCAGCTGCAGAACGTCACATCCTTCTTGCCTACGGGCCGCCGCTAGGCTCAGCCCAGCCTTCCGCCTTCCCATTGGCCGTCCCCTGCCTCGCCCCGCCACTGCCATTGGGCGTCGCAGCCGCCAGTCGCTGGGGCGGGCGGGGCGGGGGCCGAGCAGGCCGGGCCGGGCCCGGGGCCGGGGCCGGGGCCGGGGCCGGGGCCGGTGGCGGCGGCGGCGGCGGCGGCGCGGGGCCCTGCCATGGCCCACTTCGAGACACAGTACCAGCGCCTGGAGAGCTCCTCCACCGAGTCCCCTCCCGGCGGCGGCGACTTGCTCGTCCACGTCCCCGAGGGAGCCAAGTGTGAGCGGCGGCACCGGGAGCTGGGGCCTTGGCCGCCACCGGCGGGCGGGTCGGCGGCCTGAGCCTGAGGGGAGCTGGGGAGCGGAGTGGGGAAGCATGAGGCGGCGGAGGCCGTGGAGGCCGGCGGTGTCCGGGCTGCGCGGGGGCAGATCCAGGCTGGTCCCAGTGGCTGGGGACGGCGGGGAGCGGCCGGGCAGCGAGGGGAGCCGGGAATGGGGCTGCGAGGCCGGGCTGGGGCCTCGGGGGGCCAGGGACAGGGGGGAAGAAGTGGGGCTGTGCCCCCCACGCGGGAAGGCAGGGAGTGCTGGAGGGGCCCTCACCCCGCGCTTCTCTTCCTTCAGCTCCATGGCATCACATCGAGAACCTGGACCTCTTCTTCTCTCGCATATCCTTCCGCAAGGCGGGATGCAGGGGGATGCGCCCCACCGCTCCTGGGCCCTCAGTGCTGGCGAGAGCACTGGGTTTGGTGTCGCTCGGAGCTGGGGCAGCGTCTGCCCCTTCCCAGAGGACACCGTATGACTCCAGAGGGGCTTGGGGGGTCTCAGAACCTGTGGGGTGCTGTCCCCCGACACTGAGGGGACAGGCCAGTTCTTTTGGGGATCCTTGGCAGGGTGAAGACATCACTGAGTTGTAGTTAAAATTAAAGCGTTGTTTACTTAACAGGATTTTATGATTAGCATAGCATAGAATTTGCGATCAGAATAGCACAGGATTTCTGTTCACAGAATCAGTGTAGAACAATTTTATAAGTAGCATAGTACAAAATTTTATAGCACCACTTAGCTTATGGTTTCTAACCACCTGGACTCTCTGCAGATCAGGTCAGATCTTAATACATGGTTTGCCATATCAGCATAACAATCATAATCTAGACTCAAAAATCATGTAAAAGCATATGAGTCACTCAGTCCTTGGAGGAAGCAGGTGACAGTGGAGGTGTCCCTGGCCACTGGGGAGTCCCATATCTCGCTGTCAGGTCCGAGTTCCCACTTAGGACTTGTAACTCCATGATTTTGTGGACAGTGCCCTGGGTGCTGTTACACTTCCCTGTTCTGTGACGGGGTCATCACTGCCACTGAGTTGTCCGGGTGTCTGGAACCTTCAAGGCCGGTAAGGAAGGGAGCTGCGAATGCCCGTGGGACAGAAGCTTCTCTATCCCTTGTCAGAGGGAAGGAGTCTCCAGGCTGTTCTCCTTGACTGTAGCTTTCACGTCTATAACCTGCATCAGAAGAATGGCTTCACCTGCATGCTCATTGGAGAGATCTTTGAGCTCATGTAAGTGTGGGTTCCCCCTCTTTTCTGGCTGTGACAGCTGCTGGGGAACAGCTACAGGAATCTGCCAAGCTCCTGCAGCTGGCTGGGCTGGAGGGTTCCCTTCCCAGTTGTCCTGTCTCCCCTTTGTTAGGGTTTTCCATGCCCCAAAACTGCATTCCAGTTCGAGGAACTGGTGCCCTTGAGCTTCCCTGCCGCCATGGCTGTGGAAATGCATCTCCGTGACACATGACTCTGTCTGCTTCACGTTTTGGGGGGCAGAAGAGCAATTTCCTCATGCCCGCTCCCTTTTTTCGCAGGCAGTTCATCTTTGTGGTTGCATTCACTACCTTTCTTATCAGCTGTGTTGATTATGACATCCTTTTTGCCAACAAAGCAGTAAATCACAGCCAGCATCCCAGTGAGCCCATTAAGGTGACTCTGCCAGATGCCTTCCTGCCTCCAAATGTCTGCAGTGCAAGGTAGGGGCAGCTGCAGAGGGCATGTTAGCCACTGCTCTTCCTTTCTCAGGTACTCAGGTCACCTGCCCGGGCCTGTCTCCCACTACTTGCTTGTTCTTGCTTGCAGAATCCAGGCAAACAGCTTCCTCATCTGCATCCTGGTGATAGCTGGGGTTTTCTGGATCCACCGACTCGTCAAATTTATCTACAACATTTGCTGCTACTGGGAGATTCACTCATTCTACATCAATGCCCTCAAAATCCCCATGGTAGGTAGCTGGGCTAAGGACTGCGTGCGGGGCTGCTGAGGGACATGGGTGGCATTTGCTGAGTGGTGAGAAGCAGCTCGCCTTCACTCCTCTCTGGAGCCAGCTTTTCCGAGCCCTCTTCCCTCTGCTCCATAACCATGTGGGTCTCCTTCAGCCTCTTCTCCAGCAGCCAGCTTACTGCCTGTTAACCCCTTTCTGCCCATCCTGCCTCTCTGCCTGCTGGCACACGCCTCTGCCATCTGCCACCCAATATGTTTCTTCTTCTGTGATGGCCTTTTCTGTGATGCCTTTCAACAGGGAAGGCATGAGTGAGGATATCCTCGTACCTCCCTGAGTTGTGAAAAGCATCCTCCTCGTTGTTTACTGGGGGGAAACTGAGGCATGTAGCTGCCTAGTTGGCGACAGTGTGTCAAAGACGGGGTTTGAGGCTTGCACATATACCTTAGTCCAGAGTCCTTGCTCTGATGGACAACATCAAAAAGCATGTGCACATCCTTTGAGGAGAGACTGTGAGAAAGGTGGGGTGAGCCAAGAGGCTTGGTTTGTCCCCAGCTTTTCTACAGGGTCCCTCTGGGACACTGCTTAAGTCCCTTCCCCTGTTCGCGTCTCTCTGCTGACTCCAAGTGGCAGCTCTGGGAGGACCCATGGGAGCCTGGAGCTGTGTCCATGCCTCCAAAGCAGCCAGCATGTGAGTGGCTGGGAAATTCAGCTGTGCTAATCTAGGGGTAAAGGGCACCAGGGCAAGGTGTGGGGTTTGCTTGCCGCAGGCTGAAGCAGTACAGGGAGGTGCCTCCTGCCCTGGTGTTGCACGTGCTTTGTCAGCACCCCATGGCATGCGCTGGGACCTGCTGTTTGAGTGGGCTCAGCCCAGCCTCTGTCCCTGGACGTATCCTGCCCCTAACCTTGCCGCTTGCCCCCTTTCCAGTCCACCCTGCCATACTACACCTGGCAGGAGGTGCAGGCCCGCATCGTGCAGATCCAGAAGGAGCACCAGATCTGCATCCACAAGAAGGAGCTGACGGAGCTGGACATCTACCACCGCATCCTCCGCTTCAAGAATTACATGGTGGCCATGGTGAACAAGTCACTGCTGCCCATCCGCTTCCGCCTGCCCCTGCTGGGAGACACTGTCTTCTACACACGTGGGCTCAAGTACAACTTTGAGCTTATCTTCTTCTGGGGGCCCGGCTCCCTCTTTGAGAATGAGTGGAGCCTGAAGGCTGAGTACAAACGGGCCGGGAACCGCCTGGAGCTGGCTGAAAAGCTCAGCACTCGTATCCTCTGGATTGGCATTGCTAACTTCCTCCTCTGCCCCCTCATCCTCATCTGGCAGATTCTCTACGCCTTCTTCAGCTACACGGAAATCCTGAAACGTGAGCCAGGCAGCCTGGGTGCCCGCTGCTGGTCTCTCTATGGCCGCTGTTATCTCCGTCACTTCAATGAGCTGGACCACGAATTGCACTCACGCCTCAGCAAGGGGTACAAGCCAGCTTCCAAGTACATGAACTGCTTTATCTCCCCGCTCCTCACCATCGTGGCCAAGAACGTGGCCTTCTTTGCTGGCTCCATCCTGGCTGTGCTCATCGCTCTCACCATCTATGATGAGGACGTGCTGGCAGTCGAGCATGTCCTGACCACAGTCACCCTGCTCGGGGTGGGCATCACGGTGTGCAGGTGAGGTGGGTCTGTGCTGCCCCCGTGGTTCTGGCAGCGCTGTGGGGAGCAGTGGGGCTGACAGCCATCCATGCAAACATGCTCTTTGGTCACAAGTGGAGGTGAATCTGCCTGTGAAGGACACGGTTGGGGAGAGTCAGGGGCAGGCAGAAGAAGGGGGTAGCGGTGATCTTGGGTGCAGTGGTTCTATGATATGAGGGGTGTTGCTGGAGCTATACAGCAACGCCCCAGAGCTGGGCTGGCAGGAAGATTTGGGTTGGGCTTGAAGGCTACAGGTGGAACTGTGGTATGGGCTGGTCACCCTGCCCTCACAGGATGAGATCTCCCAGAAACTGAGGTGTGATGCTTCCCTGTCCTGTCCTACAGGTCTTTCATCCCTGACCAGCACCTGGTGTTTTGCCCAGAGCAGCTGCTGCGAGTTATCCTGGCACACATCCACTACATGCCTGACCACTGGCAGGGCAATGCCCACCGCTATGAGACGAGGGACGAGTTTGCCCAGCTCTTCCAGTACAAAGCGGTGAGCTTGGCTTGCAGGGGGCCGGGATGGGGACTTGCCCCCATCCCTGCAGGAGGGAGAAGCTGGCAGAGAGCCAAGCAGCTCCTGGGCTGACAGCAACAAGGCAGCTTTCTCAGAGACACCCTGCCCCAGAAAATGGGCTTGGAGCTGGCGGCTGGCTTTGGGATTGCGGGTTTTTTGACATCCTCAAGCTTGTGCTGAGCCCGTCATCTCTGTTCTCAGGTCTTCATCCTGGAGGAGCTCCTGAGTCCCATCATTACCCCCCTGATTCTCATCGTCTGCCTGCGGCCCAAGTCCTTGGACATTGTTGACTTCTTCCGCAACTTCACCGTGGAGGTGGTGGGTGTGGGTGACACCTGCTCCTTTGCCCAGATGGACGTGCGCCAGCATGGCCACCCAGCGGTAGGTCCCATGGGTGGTGGGAGAGCAGCTTGTGCTCCTCACCAGCATGTCTGGTCCTTTAGACCCATGAGAGGCCATAACTCACCACTCCTGGCAGCCCACAGCCCAGCCCAGCCACCTGCCTCTCTGCTGGGTGTCTGGGGCTGCCAACACAGGTCACCAGCCCCAGAAGGCTCTTGCGGCCCAGCTGTGATTATTACCCTGATATTTTGTGAACTAGACTTTGTCATTTGTTTGATGTCCTTGCCTGTCTTCTCAACCAAGAGTCCTGTGTTCCCAGGAGAGAGGAGTGGGGATATTTGGACACTTAGAAAGTGTGACCACTGAGAACTGACATAAAGAAGCTGGGCTTCTTGTGCCCAGGAGAGAGGCAGCCTCAGGGAGATGGGAAGCATTTTTCATTATGTAAAATCCAGTGCAGGGGGAAAGGGGATCCATCTGTTTCCTGTGCCTGGGAATTCAGGTTACTTGTCAGGAAAGACTCCCTAGTGACAGGGCCATGAGCTAGGGAGGGGGTTGGGCTCACTGTGGCAGGAAGCTCTTCAGAAAGCCGTTTTTTGGCTGTAGTCGCTCCTGCTGCGAGCTGGAGAATGCAAGATGAGGCTTCCTGCTCTGTATTATGTGACCAGTCCCCATCTCTCTGGTTCCCTTGCAGCGATGCATATTCTGGGGTGGAGGTGGAAGATGCTGTACTTGCTGCCTCTTCCCCAAGTTGTGAGGGCTGAACTAGCGTGGGACTTTTGGTGTAGCACCTGCTCTGTGTGGAGCTGTGGCTCAGCTTATGCTGGGTGTTTTGTGCTTTGCCCAGACTGATTGCAGGATTCCCAGGCCTAGTGAGGGTGTAAAGCAGATCCTGTCCCTCATTACTTGTCTGTGCTCTGCAGTGGATGTCAGCAGGAAAGACGGAGGCCTCCATTTACCAGCAGGCTGAGGATGGCAAGACGGAGCTGTCCCTTATGCATTTTGCCATCACCAACCCCAAGTGGCAGCCGCCTCGCGAGAGCACAGCCTTCATCGGCTTCCTGAAGGAGCGGGTGCACCGGGACAGCAGTGTGGCACTGGCTCAGCAGGCTGTGCTCCCCGAAAATGCCCTCTTCAGCTCCATCCAGTCCCTGCAGTCGGAGTCGGAGGTGCCCAGGCTGGGGGGGATGTGAGGTGTTCTTGGGGTGCTTGCTGGGTGCTGGCAAACTGATAATCAGGCCCTCTGGCAATTTTGCCCTGGATCAGTAGTAGTTGGGACAGCTGCTGGGTTTCTAGAGAAGGCAGCAGGCTGTACTGGGGCCCTGTGAGGTGGGAGAGAGGCTGAGAGAGCTGAGGTGCCTCAATTCTATGTTGCTGGTGGGCATCAGGCCTCCGAGTCTGCACAGGACAGTGATTCTCTCCCTTTCAACTCTGCAGCCTCACAGCCTGATTGCCAACGTGATAGCGGGCTCCTCGGCGCTGGGCTTCCACATGGGCCGGGATGGACAGGCCTCCCGCCACCTCTCCGAAGTGGCCTCGGCCTTGCGTTCCTTCTCCCCACTCCAGTCTGCCCAGCAGCCTCCCAGCGGCTTCCAGACGTCAGGAAGGGATGGAGAAGGAGCCCAGCCTCGTGGTGCCAGTGCCATGACAGCCTCTGGGTAAGCTGTGGGCTGGAGGGGGGGCAGACACCTTGCAAATTCCTTAAACCCTTGTCCAATTGCCATCCTGTTGTCCTAGGTGAACGGTGGCATTTATCTCTGCAGCCTGGGCCAGCAAGGGGCATGTTCATAAGCAGAGCTAGGCCCAGGTGCTTAGGCTGGCCCTGAAGGACAGCGTGGGGGTTCTGGTGTTCTCCTGTAGGTACCACAGTGATGAGAAACCCCTGGTAGGGAAGAGGCAGTGCCGTAGCAGGGCTGGTCACTTTGTGCATCTGGGGAGACGCTACAGATGGCCTGTTCCTGCCCAGTCCAGGAGCAGATGTCTGCAAGCCTGACATTAGAGTGGAGAGGGGCTGGGCAGTGCAGGGGCCAGCTGGGCAGCAAACACCACTTGTGTGTCCCATGGCAGTGCTGATGCGAGGACCGTGAGCTCAGGGAGCAGCGCCTGGGAGGGTCAGCTACAGAGCATGATCCTGTCGGAGTACGCCTCCACCGAGATGAGTCTCCACGCACTCTACATGCATGAGGTGAGCAGCCTGGAGCTCGGCTGGCCAAAGGAGCGTGGGGCAGGACAGCCCGGTCCCTGTCAGAACAAGCCCGGGTTGCCTTGTCTGGAGTGACTGGGATGCCAGCGTGAGTGAGAGCGGAGACCAGTGTGTGTGCAGTGTTGGGGAGAGGGTGTGTTCAGGCATCGGGGCTCTCCCACGCAGCTGACTGACTCGTATTTTGGCCTGCAGTTGCACAAGCAGCAGGCCCAGCTGGAGCCCGAGCGGCACACTTGGCACCGGCGAGAGAGTGACGAGAGTGGGGAGAGCGCCCACGAGGAGCTGGAACCTCAGCGGGGTGGCCCCGTCCCCATCCCTCGCTCTGCCAGCTACCCCTTCTCATCGCGGCAGCCTGCTGAGGAGACAGCCACGCTGCAGACCGGCTTCCAGCGGCGATATGGTGGCATTACAGGTATGGGAGCCGAGGCAGAGATCTGAGCTCCAGGTCAAAGCCCCATAAGCAATGCCCTGTATGGACTGGCACAAGCAGCCTGCCTGCCCCTGAAGACTGGTGGTCCCCCAGGTCCCCCTAATCTTCTTCCTTGCCTCTCCTGCAGACCCGGGCACAGTACACAGAGCCCCATCACACTTCTCCCGCCTCCCTCTAGGAGGCTGGGCTGAGGATGGGCAGTCAGCGAGACACCCAGAGCCCGTGCCAGAGGAGAGCTCAGAGGATGAGCTTCCACCACAGATCCACAAGGTAAGGGTGAAGGCTGTGGCTGAGAGTGGCAAGGTGTACTCAGGATGCCGGGTTGGGGTGCTGGCAGCTGGTCCCGATAGGTGTCACATCCCCTCTCTGTCTTGCAGGTATAGCCTTGTAGACTGTGGATCTCGTGGAGGTTGCAGACTCGGAGCCGCCTGGGCAGCAGAATGTGGCGTCAGCCTGATTCTTCTCCCGTCCTGAGTGGACAGGATAGTCCCAGGCTCCATTTTGTTGCCATCAATTGCCGAAGAGACAAAACTGCCAGGCTGGCGGCCTTGCGGTGGCACTTTGTGTCCAGCTGTGTGTCAAGTCAACGCCACTCTGACTCGTGGGGTGAATGCGTGTGTGAGTACATACATGTGTCCGTGTTCACATCTGTGTCGTCCGTGTCGGAGGATCGCTGCAGAGCCTGCGAAAGCTGACATGACAGGACTAGCAGCGGGGAGCTGTGGACTGGCTTGGAGGTGGCAGCAGCAGCTGCTCCTTGAAGGGACATGAGACGGCACCAGCTCCAGATGCCTGCCCGGAGCTGGGACCTGCCTCCAACACAAAGGCAGGAGCTGTTGGGGGGGGTCTCGCTCAGCCTGTAGCACCATACCTCTGCCCTGCCTGCGGCCCTGGGGAGGTGCCCAGGACCGTGCTCGCCCTCCTGGAGAGGACCAATGTTGTGCTCTTCAGCCCAGAGCAGGAGAGCGGTGGGGCAGTCACCCACCCCTCTGCCCCAGCATCCTGCAGAGGGACAAGCCCCAGCTGCTGCTGGTGTGGGTAGGGGTGGGATCCAGAGCTCGTGGGAACAGCTCTGGCCGGGATCCAGGGATGCTGCAGCTCTTCCCTAACTCCCATCACAGCTGCCCTGCCCCCTGCACGCAAGGAAGGGTCAGTGGGGTCCCTGGTGTCCCTCCGCGCTGGCAGCCTCTGTGCCATACCTCTGGGCTAGGGCAGCATCCTCCCTCCTGCGTGGCACCCGTGGGATGCGGGCTGCTAGCGGGCCCTCCTGCAGTGCCAAAGAGACCCTGGGCTAGGGCTGCCCGGCATCTCCCAGGAGTGTTTGCAGCCCCCTCGGAGCCCACCCTGAAGGTCTTGTGCTCTGTGTGTTGGTTCCCTTCCTCCCCCAGGCATGAGAAAGGCCTTTTCCCCATGCCCAGGCTGTGGTGTATCGGGTCTGTCCTCCTGATGCGGCCCGTTCTGTGGCATTGGGCCTTTTCTCTTCCCCAAGCAAAGGCTTTGGTGTGTCTTGCGTCTCACCCAGCGGCTCCCAGCTCCTCCTTCCCTCCTGAAACCATCCTTTTGCTTGCAACATGGCTTGGGCTGCTGTGGAGACCATATACCAGGCACCTGGTTTGTGTCTGGGGGGGGGGGGGGTGCAAGGAGGGGTGCCCTGCGCCCAGAATGGAGAGGCACACCCCAGCCCAGCCCTGGGGGAGTGATGGGGTGATCAGGATGCCAGCTGTGCAGCATGGCTTCAGACAAGACCTTCCCACCATCATTCTAGTTTCCCTCTCCTCTCTCCCAGCAGCAGCTTGTCAGGCTTTGCATCCCCGCTAACCCCTGCTGGGCTTCTCTTTCCCCTCCCTCCCCTTGCCTCTGGCGGGGTCTGCTTGCTTTTGCCGTGCCCTCGGGAGCACCCAGGGGCCCTGGAGCCCAGGGCTGCCACTCTTCCCCAGCCACGGTTCTTGCCCTCTGCCCTTTGAGCCTGGGCTGGGTGCATGCGGTTGAGCCAGCTGCCCCCAGCACTGCAGGGGTGCGCACAGCTGGGGGGGCCAGGGCACGAGCGGGGCCGGGGTGCTCATGCAGGGGCAGGTGCTTTGGGGGTGACGGGTTCCCTGCTGTGATGGGGTGGGATGAGCCAGAGCTGCGACGGCTCTGGGGTCTGCAAGAGCCTGAAGGGAGCGTGCTAAAGCAGAGCTGAGGCTGGGGTCAGGACTGAGCCAGGCAGGAGCTCCGCAGGCCTGGGTGCTGCTGGGGTCCTTCCAAGGCGGAGCAGCTGCAGCCACCCCGCAGTAGCTCTGGCTTGGGGCTGCCGTGGCAGGGTGCAGGGAAACTGAAAGCAAATGTCCCGGGAACCCAGGCTTTCCCATGGCTTCCCCTGGCACCCGGGCTGCTGCCTTGCACAGGGGTGAGCCTCCCTGGGGGCCACGGGGGGCGGTGTCTGGGCTTCCCGGCAGAGTTCTTGCTGATCTCCGAGCCGAGTGGCTGAAGGCTGGGAGCGCTCTGGGGCAGGGGGGGGAAGTCTGGGCCTTTCCTTGGGCTGGCAGGAGGGATAGGCTGGGCAGGAGAAGTCCTTGCCGCATGTTGTGCTTGTGTCGTCGGTGTCCCGTGTGCATGGCGAGCCACTCTTTCTCACCCCCCCCCGGGGCGTGCAGGCGCGGGGGTCCCCGGGGACCGCGGTATCGCACGCCCTGTGCCCTCGCTGTACAGCTGTATAGCCGTCTAATAAAGATGGGCTCCATCATCCCTGCCCGCCTCCGAGTCTCCCTTCACCCTGCGGCGCCGTGCAGCCCACCCAGCCACGGCGCGGAGGACCGAGGAAGCCGGGCGAGCCGGTTTCTGTGATGGCGGCGGGAGGAGGCTGCGAGGCGCCGGCCGCCTGCTCCTGCTGGGCTGGCAGCTCCGGTGGCTCGGGGACCCGCGGGGGGAGCAGGGGCTATATTTATCCCGGGGAGGGCAGTGCCCCGTCCTGCCTGACCTCTGCGGCGGGCCGGGCCCTCGCTGGGGCGGCGGGGCTATCTCGGTGCCGCAGGGCCGGGCTGGCGGCGGCGATAAGTGGGAGCGGGGCTCCTCGCCTCGGCTTTGGGGATCCCACCCTGACTCCGGGCCCGGGGGTCCGTCCCACGCCACCGAGGCCTCCCCGGTGTCCCGGGACTGCGGGGCAGGGTGTCGCGGGGTGGGGTGGGGGGGGGAGCGCAGGCCCGGGCACCGATGCCCCGGGG
>BOSO01001743.1:106050-374039 GCA_018403395.1 Gorsachius goisagi | reverse complement strand
GCGGGGCGGAGCGGGGCGGCGCCGGGGCCCGGCTGGCGGCGGCTGGCGGCGGCGCGGGGGCCCGGAGCGGGCCGGGGCCGGCGGGCCCGGGGCAGGTGAGCGGGCGCGGGGAGGGGGGCGGCGCGGCGGGCAGGGCGGCGGGGCCGGTACGGCGGCTGCGCGGTCAGCGGGGCCGCGGCCGCTCCGCCTCCGCCTGTCCCGGGGCCGGGAGGCTCCGGCACCGCCCGGGCATTTCCCCTGCGCGGCCCCTTCCGTGGCTCCGCGTGTCCCCCGCCCTGCGGGTGTGCGTGACCCCGGACCCGCCTTCGCCCTTGCATTTCCACGGCGTTTCCCCGTGCGGTACCCGCTCGCACCGCCCCCCCCCGCATTGCCCCATTGCTTTCCCCTCCCCNNCCCATTGCTTTCCCCCCCCCCCCCCCCCCCCTCCCCCGCCCCCCCCGGTCAAGACCGGTCCCACCACCATCGCTGCCGTCCCACCGTTGCGGTCTCACTGTCCCCCGCGTCCCAGTGCATCCCCGAGGGCCCCGGTGGCTTTGGGGGACCCGGTGCAGTGGTACTGCGGGGCATTGGCAGGCCCCGCAAGCGGATCCCGGCGCGGTGCCCATGCTCATCCCCATGCCAACTGGCCCTGCTTGCACGCACGCGTGTGTGTTGCATGCAGCGTGTCCCCTGTGTCCGTGTCTGCTGCCGCTTGCCCCCCGTCCCCACGAGTGCCCCCCGCTGCTTGTCCCTGCCACCCCGCCGTGGGTCCCTTGTTGCAGCCGTACCCAACAGCCCATCCTGAGACCGTGCTCCAGCCCCTCTTCTCTCCGCAGCCGGTGACCTGCCGAGATGGCAGTGCTGGGGGGCTACTGTGAGGGCAACAGCTCCATCGCCCGAGCCTGGGTCCAGCAGGGCTTCCAGCCCTGCTTCTTCTTCACGCTGGTGCCGGCCGTGCTGCTGAGTGTCTGCTTGCTGCTGGGAGCCCTGCAGTATGCCTGCTACGTCCGCTTCGGCCGCGCCATGGAGCCCAAGTACATCCCCCGCTCCCGCCTCTACCGCAGCCAGGTCCTGCTGTCCCTGCTGCTGGCCCTGCAGCCCTTCGGTGGGCTGCTGTGGCAAGCAGGGGGACCAGGACGGCTCTACGGGTACATGTTGCTGCACGCCTGCCTCTGGGCCCTCAGCTGGGGCTGCGCCGTCGCCCTCCTGCAGCTGGAGCATACGCGGGTGCTAGCACATGACCGGACACGGGGCCATGGCACTGTCCTCCTCCTCTTCTGGGCGCTGGCCTTCGCCGCCGAGAACCTGACCCTGGTGTGCTGGAGGAGCCCGCTGTGGTGGTGGGCACTGGAGGACACCAACCAGAAGGTGAGCTGGGGGCAGGGAGGGGGGACGGGGCCCTTTGCTGGCGTGGGGGGGCTGCAGCATCGTGGTGTGGGGGTGGGGTGTGCATGCCATGCCCTGCCATCCCCAGGGCGTGCACGGTCCCAGGTTGCCCCCCACGCATCTGCTGCATGTCTCAGCCCCGAGCTCAGCGATTGCACATCTCTCCATGCCCCCACCCGGCTCAGCTCCTGTTTCTGCCTGCCCCAGTCCCAGGCACAGAAGTGGGGGGTGTCTGCCTGCTCACCACAGCCCTTAACCCCCCCTGCTCCCCCCAAGGTAGGGGTACCCCAAGCCAGAGGGCACAGAGCCAGATGCTGCAGGGAGGAAGGAAGGGGTCTGGTTGCTGCCTGAGGTGTTGTGCTCAGCCAGGGGGTCTCGCTGGGCTGCGTGGGGTGTCCCCTCTCCCCTGGCTGCCCTGCACCCAATACCCATGCCCCGCTCCTTGCCAATCTCAGCTCATGCCCGTCCCATGCCTGGCCAGGCTCTGCTGAGGGCCAGCTACAGCTCTGACCCCCCACTCTCCCTCCAGGTGCAGTTTGGCTTCTGGCTGCTGCGTTACATCTGCACGTTCATGCTCTTCATCCTGGGCATGAAGGCCCCGGGGCTGCCCCACAAGCCGTACATGCTGCTGGTCAACGAGGAGGAGCGGGACGTGGAGAACAGCCAGGTGAGTCCCAGGGCTGGAGCAGAGTGGGGACATGGGCCAGGGAGGAGCAGGGGACAAAATGGAAATACAGCTGCCCTGGGATCAGCATCTTCAGGAGATGGGGGAGGAGCGAGGCTTAGGGCTGCCCAAGCTCCCTGCCTGCTGTCAGCAGGATGTGTCCTTGCTGGGAGGATGGAGTGGGCACCCTGGAAGGACAGGGCTGGTTTTTTGGTGGGCTCATTTTCAGCTGGGCTGGGGAGGCCAGGGCAGTGACCCCTTGCTCTGCTCTCCCCCAGCCGCTCCTGCCCGATGCCGGCAGGACCACCTCCACCTGGAAGGATTTCCGGAGGAAGCTGCGGCTGCTGGTGCCGTACATGTGGCCGAGGGGCAACCACCTGCTGCAGGGGCTGGTGCTCTTCTGCATGGCCCTCATGGGGCTGGAGCGGGCCATCAACGTCTTCGTCCCCATCTACTACAAGAACATCGGTGAGGCACCTGGAGCTTGGCATGTGAGGCTGCCCGTGGCCTCACCAAGTGCTGTGGGGTGTCACAAGTGACCTGGCGGGGCTGCAGGGACCTGGCAGGAGCAGGGTCCAGGGGGTCAGGGACCAGGTTTGGGTGCTGAGTGATGCTCCCTGCCCCTCTGCCCTGACCCTTTCCACCCCACCCTCTCCTCAGTGAATGAGCTGACGGAAGGTGCTCCCTGGCACACCTTGGCCTCAACTGTCTGCATCTACGTGGGGATGAAGTTCCTGCAGGGTGGAGGTGCTGGTAAGGACTGCTGGGAAAGACGGGGCGCTGGGGAGAGACAGCGTGGGGCACATCGTGCCGAGGCTGGGGTGACCGGGGATGCCCAGATGCCCCCATCACTGCTGCTCTCTCTGGGGAGCAGCAACCGGGGCTGGTCCTGGGTTGGGGACAGTACGGGGGGGATCCATCCCAAAGCCCTCTTTTCCAGCTGGGCTTTCTGAGCTAGGTGCATGCCCCAGTGGCGCCAGTCCCCGCTGACCGTTCCATGGTGCCCCGCAGGCTCCACCGGCTTCGTGAGCAACCTGCGCACCTTCCTGTGGGTCTGGGTGCAGCAGTTCACCAACCGGCAGGTGCAGGTGCAGCTCTTCGCCCACCTGCACGGGCTGTCCCTGCGCTGGCACCTGGGGCGTCGCACCGGCGAGGTCCTGCGCAGCGTGGACCGGGGCACCAGCAGCATCAACAGCCTGCTCAGGTCAGAGCACACCCATGGCGGGCAGGGGGCGGCTGGGCAGCCCTACCAGGCTGGGCTGATGCGCCATCCCCCTTCCCACCCCCTAGCTACATCGTCTTCAGCATCATCCCCACCATTGCGGACATCGTCATCGGCATCGTTTACTTCACCTCAGTCTTCAGCGCCTGGTTTGGCCTCATCATCTTCGTGTGTATGAGCCTCTACCTGAGTGAGTGGGGTGCAGGGGTGCCATGCTGGGCTGTAGGGCAGCAGGCACCTGCCAATGCAGCCCCCTCCTGCCCACAGCTCTGACCATCTTCATCACCGAGTGGAGGACCAAGTACCGGCGGGACATGAACACGCGGGACAATGAGGCCAAGTCACGGGCTGTGGACTCACTCCTCAATTTTGAGACGGTACTGTAGGTGGGGGGGGGGTTGCTGAGCACTGCCTGGCACTGGGGTGGCTGACCCAGCCACTGACCCCAGCTCTGTGTCCTGCAGGTGAAGTACTACAATGCAGAGAGCTATGAGGTGAACCGCTTCAACGATGCCATCATCAAGTACCAGGTACAGGGCGCTCAGCACCAGTGCGGGGGGGTCAGGGAGGAAGGAGACAAGTCTCACAGGCACCTAGGGGGAGGATGGAGCTCACCACGGGCCTGGTTTGGAGGTGGCAGCATCCCACAGGACCTTGCCTCTTTCAGGTCTCGGAGTGGAAGGTCAGTGCCTCGCTGGGCCTCCTCAACCAGACCCAGAACCTGGTCATTGGCCTGGGGCTGCTGGCGGGGTCCCTGCTCTGCGCCTACTTCGTCACCGAAAACAAGCTGCAAGTAAGGCTGATGCCAGCCTGGGCAGCCCCTGGCCGGGATGGGAACCCTGGGCTGGCGGTGATGGGCACCCTTCCCCTGTCCCTTCCAGGTGGGAGACTTTGTCCTCTTCGGCACCTACATCATCCAGCTCTACACGCCACTCAACTGGTTTGGGACTTACTACAGGTAATGCTGGGCGATGTGGGGGTCCCCCTACCCATGGGCACCTGGGTTGGGATGTGCACCCCCAAACCCTTCCCTCTGGTCTTCCTCTCCCTTCTAGGATGATCCAGAACTCCTTTGTGGACATGGAGAACATGTTCGAGCTCTTCCACGAGGAGCAGGAGGTGGGTGCCACCTTCCTGGACCCTGCTCCCTAGCACGGCCCTGTGGTCCTGCCCTGCTCTGAGGCCGTGTCTCACCTTCTGGCAGGTGAAGGATGCGGTGAACGCCAGTGACCTGCGCTTGGAGGCCGGGCGGATCGAGTTTGAGAATGTGCACTTCAGCTATATGGATGGGTATGGGGTGGCAGGCATGGGTGGCAGGGTGGGACAAGTCAAGCTACGGGGCCTGGTGCAGGGATGTGGGGCAGGGGAGGTGGCCCTGAGCCCCTCCCCATCTCCCTCTCCCAGGAAGGAAATCCTGCAGGACGTCTCCTTCTCTGTGATGCCCGGGCAGACCCTGGCCCTGGTGAGAGTGGGACCTTGGGTGTGGGTCCGCTGCTGGAGGGTGGGATGGGGGCTGGGAAGTACGGGGGTGGGAAAGACAGACCCCCAGCAGGGCTGGCCCTCCCCTGCCCAGCCCCTGGCCTCCAGCAGCAGGAGTCTCTTGGTGTCTCTAAGTCCCTTTACCTTTGCATGCAGGTGGGACCTTCAGGCTCGGGGAAGAGCACCATCATCCGCCTGCTGTTCCGCTTCTACGATGTACGGGGCGGCTGCATCCGCATTGACGGGCAGGACATCTCCCAGGTGAGGGTGGGAGGCCTCCGGGGGGACACCAGCTCCTCTGGGGCTCGCAGCACTGCTGGGTGCAGCCACTGGCATCTCCTCGGGGCAGGTGTGAGGCACACAGCCCCCACAGCCCCTTTGAAGGCTGGTGTCTGTGCCCGGGGTGGGGTGAGTGGGGGGCACCTGGGCTGAAATGCCAGAGACTGGCCAGGGCTCCCTGGGAAGGGCCAGGGCACTGGCAGGGTCCCCCTACCACAGGGTGGAGATGCAGCTGAGCCTGTGGTCTGGGGGGGACCCTGGAGCAGATGCTCGGTGAGGAGCTGGGTGTCGGGCTCACAGTTGAGGGGCAGGATTGGGTTTCGGGGGGGTCTTTGCCAGGAGTGTGTGTCTGGCTGAGCCCTCCCCCCACCTCCCCAGGTGAAGCAGGCGTCGCTGCGTGCTCACATCGGGGTGGTGCCCCAGGACACGGTGCTCTTCAACGACACCATCGCCAACAACATCCGCTATGGACGGATCCTGGCCACTGACCAGGAGGTGCAGGAGGCAGCCCGGGCTGCTGACATCCACGACCGCATCCTTTCCTTCCCCGACGGTGAGAGCCCCGCAGTCCCCTCCTTACCCTCCCCTGCCATCCCGGGGTTGCCCGTGACATTGTAGCTGCCATCTCACGGGTGTCCTTGGGTGATATCCACCATGGGGACACTTGCGTGACCCTGTGCCTTGCTTTGCCTCTCCCTGCCGCCTCTACAGGGCTAAATCAGCCCCTGGGCAGGGATGGAATGAGGTCCTGGCAGGACCCTCTCATGCAGCAGAGCCCCAGTCCCCATCCCTGTCTTGGAGGGCACCAGCACAGCACATTCCTGCCCTTGTGCCCGCAGGATACGACACCCAGGTGGGGGAGCGGGGGCTGAAGCTGAGTGGGGGGGAGAAGCAGCGTGTCGCCATCGCTCGCACCATCCTGAAGGGTCCCCGCATCATCCTGTTGGATGAGGTAATGGCAGCAGCCCCCAGCCCAGCCTTTTCTGCTCTGCAGCAGCCCCTGCCCCAGCAGCTGCCTGCGCTGCCCGCGTCCCTTCCCCACTCCCTGCCTCTCCCGCAGGCCACGTCCGCACTCGACACTGAGACCGAGAGGAACATCCAGGCCTCCCTGGCCAAGGTGTGCGCCCACCGCACCACCATTGTTGTTGCACATAGGTAGGGATGGGGGAAAGGGCTGATCCAGGAGGTGCTGAGCTCTCTGAGCTGGCCAGCCCCCTGCAGAGGGACTCGCAGACCTGTCCCCCTGTGGTTGTGGCTCCTCGCACTGTGAACCCCCCCACCCCCCGGCCTCTCTCCCCTCTGAGCCAGGATAACGCCCTGCCTTTCCCTGCAGGCTCTCCACCATAGTGGGCGCAGACCAGATCCTGGTGCTCAAGGATGGGCGCATTGTGGAGCGAGGGAGGTGAGCACAGGGGCAGGGCTTGGTGCTGTCTGCCGCCAGGGACCCCCTCCCTGGCTCTGGGGCCAGCTGGGGACCCTGCACCCCTGCATTCTCCCCGCAGGCACGAGGAGCTGCTGCAGAAGGGCGGCGTCTACGCCGGCATGTGGCTGCAGCAGCAGGCTGGGGACGAGGGCGAGAGCAAGGAGCGCCACACTGAGAAGCCCCTGGGCAGCAAGAAGGGGCCGTGAGCGTGGCTGGGGTCTCTGCGGTGACGCTGACCTGGGGCGCAGGCCCCCGTGCTGCCAGGGAGCCTTTGCTGGCTGCCTGCCAGGGCCCCACATGCCCTGGGAGCTGCAGGGGCTGGGTTGGACACTCCACTATGTTTGTACCTGTTTGTTTTGCTGTTGTGTAGTTTCTTAAACCAGGTCCTTCCCAGCTCTGTCTGTGTGCTCTGGGTATGTGCATGCAGGACCCCCTGCTCTGGCCTGGGGGAGGGGGGTGGCGTGCTCCAGGCAAGGGCAGGCAGGGTTACTGCCATTGCCCTTGGGTCAACGAGCAGCTCTGCCATGGGGTTGAGCTCAGCGTAGCTGGTGCCCACTTCACCCACCTGTGTGTCCCCTCCCAGCACCTCCTTGTACCCCCATCTGCAGATACACCATGCTGGGCTGGACACCAAGCGACCGCTCCACCAAACCGCCTCTGTACCCTGTGCTACGCTTTTATTTTCTCCCAAGCAGCGCTTTGACGAGTCTCAGTATTCCCTCAGCGCAGACTGGACACACCTCCTGCCCTGGGGAGGCACTGCCAGCAGATAACCCCTCCAGGCTGTACGCTGCTTGGAGTGGAACAGCTCAGCCCAGCACAGGCAGGAGTGGTTCCAGCAAGGAAGCTGGAGAGAGCGGGTCCGAAAGCAGGACTGCTCTGTAGCCTCCCCCTCTTGCTCTGCAAGTCATCCCCCCCAGGCCTCCAAACACCAGCAAGGAGGGGCTAGGTCCAGGCTCAGGGCTGTGTTTGCAAGAAGGGGTCCTGTGCTGCTGTTCCCCAGGAGGGGATCCCCCGCAGCCCAGCTGGAAGGAGGGAGGCTTTCCTGCTCCAGCAGCATTAAAACAGGGCCCTGGGACAGTTGAGGGCAGCAGAGGAGCAGCCAGAAGCAGGAAGGCAGCTGCAGTCCTCCCGCATGAGCGACGCTGGCACAATCAAGTCACTGCTGAGGCTACTTTTCAGTTAACGACCCTTGTTAAATTAAACCAGAAAGGAAACACAGCTCCATTCAGTCTCAGAGGGGTCCTGGCCCCCAGCCGAGTTGGGCAAGGCCCAACGTGCTCTTGTGCATGCAAACAGCAGGGGAGGCACCGAGGGCACAGGGAGTAGGGAAGGGGCTGCCTTCATGCTGCCGGGAGGCCCTGCATTCAGCCGTGCGTGAGACTGTCCCTGCCACAGCTGGTCTTTGCTGAGAAGCTGGCACAGCCCTCCCCGGAGCACAAAATCCAGCCCCCAGCTACTGCAGCAGGCAGCCGCATCCCGGCTGTACATTGGAGCATGCAGAGACCTCCCCACGCAGCCCTTCCCCTCCAGGCCGGCTCTGCCCTCACCCCACAGTCCCAGCAGGGCTGGGACACAGCCGTGGCAGCTGTGGCGAAGTGTACGCTGTGTGCTGCCGATTGCTTTGGTCAGTGTGTGCTCAGCCTTGGCCGACGCCGTCCTCACCTCTGCAGGAGCATCAGCAATTCGCTGCGCTGCTTTTATACAGTTACTAGGGCTGAGGTGTCAGTGTGTGTTTGGTAGCTTGCTTCCAGCCCCCAGGGAGATGATTTGTCCCTGGCGAGGGGCTCTTGTCGTCAGTGTCCAGGCCAGAACCTCAGGGCATCCACGTGGGAGGCCAGAGCTGCTACTCAGGTCACAAGCGAGATCCCACAGCCACTGGCACACCCTGCCTCGCCTGCCTACGACATGCTGCAGTTGGATGGCTTGGAACCGTGCGTCTGGAACGAGAAGAGGCACACAGTGAGCAAGGGAAGACGGGCTTCTTCCTCTGTCCTACAGGGGAGCACATCCAGTGCTCAAGTCCCCAGGGATGTGTGCTCAGCAGTGATGCTGCCATTGCCCCAGGCCATGCTGCCCTCCTGGTGAGAAAAGTGACCCTAGACAGAGCCCAGAGGAAGCAGAACCCAGGGAAAACCCCACTGTGATGCAGCCATACTGGAATCAACCCCACTGCGGTGCAGAGCCTACAGCCAGCCTCACTCACCTGTCGCTGCGACTGTTGGTACTCGGCTTCGCTCGCTGACAGCGCCTGGGCCAGTGCCAGATCCTCCTCCTCCTGCGTGCTGCTGGGGACAGGGGTGCATTGTGTGCCTCGGACTCCCCCAGGCTCACTGGCCCAGCGCTCAGAGCCCTTTGGGGTGGCAGGATCTCCTGTCACTGCAACCCTCCTGGACAGCTAAGGGCAGGAAGCAACTGAGGATCACCCTGAACAAGGCAGGGGCTGCAGAGGGACCAGAGCATCCAGCTGGGGCTGGCAGCCAGCACCCTGGGCCAAGGAGAACCATGTTAATTCCAGTCTGTACGACAGTGCTTTTAGCAGTGTCAGGTAACGTGCCTGAGGATGTGGGCTCCTGGGCATCCTCTCCTCCACCTCTGTGTCACACTCTAGCCATGCTCGTTAGCTGACAAGTGCTCAGACAATGGTTTGCCTTGCTCTGTACTGTCAGTCACAGTCCCCTCCCAGCACCCCAGAGGGCTTGCTTGCTGAACAGAGCTCCATGATGGCTCTGGACTCTTCCTTTTTTTCCCCCAACAGCCACACAGAGGCATCACTTGGAGCCACGTGCTGAGAGGAATGTCATCCGGGAGCCACATGACTCTGCCCCAGGCACCGCTCACATGTAGGCTTGGGGTGTGACACCACGTGTCCCCGGACTGTACCTGGGTGGATGTGCTGAGCTGCGTGCTGACTCTGCCAGGGACATCTCCAGAGCTCGCTGCAGTGCCTCTTCCTCACTCTGAAAGAAAACATCTCGTCACCAGCTTGACTGAGGTGGCAGGGGGCAGCCCTGAGGGACATGCAGCAGGCAGTCTTGCCTGGCCACGGGTGGGTGGCACCTCCCCTCTCCAAGGCCAGACACAGCCAAGGTGAAGGCCTTGGGCTCAAGACAGACCTGCAGCTCGCTCTCCCCACGCTCGAGGGAGTGCAGCCCTGCCTGCCAGCGCAGGGAGCATGCTAAGAATACCAGGAAGCAGCTTCCAGCCTCCTCCTCTGCCCTTGGCTTGCAGAACAGAAAGACAACACCCAGGGAAAACAGCCAGCGCACTTTGTCCCTTTGGGGAAAGCTGAGCACCAAGTGCAGCCCAGAGCTGCCATCTGCAGGCACCGGAGCAAACTCTGATGCCCCACTGAGTGTCTGGGATCCCTGTTTGCCAGGGAAGGCATAGCTGGGGAGCACCACGGTCACCTACAGAATGTGGGTTACAAAGCAGTTGCTGCAGTAGCTCCCCAGGGCACAGGAACGACCCCAACCCACCACAAATGCCTGGGCCAGGCCACTCACCAGCCCATTCTGCAGCATGACAGCTGGAGGGGAGGTGCTGGGAGTCTGCGATGCAGCTGCTCTGCCTCCTCTGCAAACAGGAGAGAAGCCAGGTTATTGTTGAGGCAGGGAGCCCTGGTATGAGTGCGCAGCCCTGATGATGCACAAGAAGCAGGGAGCTGTTGCTTCTGCATCCCACAGTGAGCCAAGCTGAGCCTGGTCATGCCCACCTCAGAATTACGAGTCAGGCCATCACCATACCTGGCAGAGGCCGGAGAAGAGGGGCTGTCTGCTGGCCGGGCAGCTCCACTGCTCGATGCAGTGACTGTTCTGGA
Source organism: Gorsachius goisagi (assembly GCA_018403395.1). Lineage (NCBI taxonomy): Eukaryota > Metazoa > Chordata > Aves > Pelecaniformes > Ardeidae > Gorsachius > Gorsachius goisagi. The sequence continues at coordinate 363,787 of BOSO01001743.1, read as the reverse complement.
GGAGGATGCCTGGGCTCTCGCAACCGCAGCTTGCCTAGGACAGACAGGGTGCAACTGCTTTACCATCGTGGGCCACCCCTGGGCACTGAACCCCCAAGGAGGTGAAGCTGGATAAGACACCTTCCTGGCATCCAGCTCCCTCTCTTCCTCCCAGCAGCACTCATGTTGTGGCTCAGCTACGCACAAGAGTTTCAAGTGCCGTTTCTCTTCTCAAAACACTGTGCCAGCATAGGCAGAAATCACTGGCTACAGAATAAGGGACTGGGCAGAGAAGCAAGATCAGAACAGCCAGCAGGCAGTACCAGTGGCCTTTGCTGCAGGACAGAGAGACTGTGTGCACAGCCATGCTGACTCCATAAACCTTAACGCTGCTGGAGGACGCCCCGGCACACAGGGCAGGGAGTGTGAGAATGCAGCAGTCCCAGACAACGGGCCGGGAGGAGCTCGGCTTCTTCCCTGTCACCCAGCTGACAAGCACGGCCCTGTCCCTGCTGGCCTCTCTGTCCTCAGGCCCTCACCCTGCTTTGGAGAGGGGACGCCCTGCCCCGCTGCAGTCGTGGTCCAGGGGGTGCCGGTGCTTGAGGCAGTAGTTCTTGTGGCACTGGTCACAGATCACCTTCATCATCTCCTTCTGCTTGCAACCAGGCTTCAAACACTTGTTGGTGAATATCTGAAAGATGACATGGCAGCGGTGAAAAAGGAACACACCTTGCAGGGCTGGGGCTGTCCCTTCCCTCTACGCCAGGCCCTGGGCACAGACCAGCTTTCTCTCCCACTGTGGCTTCTGCGGGGCTCTGGAGTTTGTCTCCGAATACTGGTTTCCTTTAGATGGTTTATTAGTCATTCACCAGTGCTTCGGTCTCCATAGACAAGGGTCTCCGCAATTGCAGAACGCACAGCAGGAGCGACTGCCTCGCCCAGGGACTCCTGCCTGCCCTGCCAGGGCGGTGGGGACAGCCTGGAGCCCTCCAGCTGCTGCTGGGCTGGATTCCTGCAGGGCCAGCGCCCTACAGCAATTTCCTCTCCTGGCAAGAAGGGGCAGCTAATTGCCGACTGCATTTTCCTAATGGCAGCATGCAGTTTCCCATCCTCATCCTGCCTTTCCTCGTGTCCCACATGGCTGCACAGCCCCACCCCATTGCTACCTCAGCCCCAGGGTCTCACCACAAAGCCCCACAGGTGTATAGGCCTCCCGCTCACCAACCCTTCCTGCCCTTGGCCCGTGCAAGCAGAGAGGGCACCGGGCAGAGCCGAGGCGTGTGTTGCTTTTATCCCACCCCCAGGCTTTGGCAGGGACCCAGGGGAGCTCAGGAGCGAGACAGAGGGTGCCGGGTTCCTACCTTGCGCTTGCGCTGTGCGGGGTCAGACTTGCAGTCACGGTCAATGTGCTCACCCACCACGACATCAGGCATCTCCCCCCGCCTCACAGGGACCGGGGTGTTGCAGAGGGGACACACGGGGACCTGCACATCCTGTGGAGACAAGAGGGGCCTGGGAGCACATAGCTGGGCAACCTCAAGTGCTGTGCAGCCATCTCTCTCCCTTGCAGGATCTGCCTGATCTTCTATGGCGTCACCTGCGGTTTGAGATCTCACTCAGCACCCTCCAAAAAGCTTGCTGTTTCTGCCCAAGCAGCTGTGACAGGCATGGACACGCGCTCTGGGAAGGGGAGACAGCAGGGCTCGGAGATGCCCAAACCATTTCACCCAGTGGCAGAGGGTGGGCTGGAAGTTTGTTGCGCTGAGATACAGATCCTGGCTTTCAGGGACACCTCTGGACTCAGCAGATGTCCCAAGGGGGACTGCCCAAGTGACCAGAGGAGTCACAAATTATTCTGACCGCTGCCTGGGAAGGCTCAGCAGCTCCGCGCTTACCTTCTTGTAGGCAGAGGTGCAGTCGTGCTGGGCATACGCGATGTGGTCGGTGCAGAAGATCTGCTCGCAGGCGTCACACTTCAGGGGGAGGAAGTCTGGGAGCGGGGAGACGCAGTGGGAAGAGAGCGCTGAGCCGTCGGCGCTGCCCGCCCGCGGCCGGGGAGCCCCCCCGACTTCCCGGAGGCACAACCCTGACCCGCGGCCACGCCAAGGCCGCTCCTCTCTTCCCCCAGCTCCCAGCAGGGAAACAAAAGGGCAGCAGGCCCGCAGCGACGGCTTCAGAAATACCCCAAACCCGTCGGCCCCCCCCCCGCCCCGGTTCCCGAGCAGCATCCTGAAATCACACCGCGCTCCCCGGGGACTGCCGGCCTCAAGCCAGCGGCGAGCGATGCTGCCACACCCGCCACGGGGGTCACCCACCCGGCGCGACCGCTGCCGTGCGCCCCGGAGCACACAGCCCTGCCCGCCCTCCCCGGCCTGCGGCGCCCAGGGCCGGCAGCCGCTGCGCACCCGACCAGGAGCCCTTGCCGGCGCTGCCGCCTCGCCCTGCACCCCCCGCCACACCGAGCGGGCGCCCGGCCCCACCGCCTCCCCGCTCCGCGGAGGCCGCACTGCCCGGTGCGCGCCGCCTAGGCCGGGGCCTGCGGCTGCCGTGGCCGGGCGGGAGCAGTGCCCGGCCGCCCGGCACACCCCACCCCCCCCCCCCCCGGCCCTCACCCAGGCGCTGGCAGGCGGGCCAGGAGCAGTGGGCGCCCAGGTCCGGGAACTCCATGGCGGGCACAGGCCCGCACCGGCACCGGCTCGCGCCGCGCCCGCTTCCGGCACGGCGGCACGCGGGGCGGGGGCACCCTCAGCCCCACCCCCCGGCGGGCGCCCCGCCCCCCGCGCCCCCCCGGCTGCCGCCTCCCGCCACCGCCCCGCGAAGCCCCCGCCGGAGGCGCTTCCCAGCGGCCCGCTCCCGAGAGACCTGCCCCAGCGGGGCGGGGGGAAAGGCTTCGGGGAAGGGGGGCCTCGGCGGAGGCGAGACTGCCCAAACCCGGGGAGTTCCCCGGCCCCTCCCCGGCCCCGGGGGGATGACACGGAACCCCGGTCCTCTGCTGCCCAAGGGAGGTCCTGGCTCTCAGCAAGCCGCTTCGGAGTCTACAGTTGCCCCCCGACGGTGCACCCAAGGGGATTGCAGGGTGCGGACAGCGAGAGGTGCCCGGGAGAGGCCACGGCAGGAAGGAACTGCAGCACAGAACGGGGCCAGGAGCGAATTTCATTGATGGCAAAAAACCCCTCCACAGCCACCCAGCAGCAGGACTCCATTCAGACAGGGAAAAAAAAAAATAAAACCAACCCCAAGTATCGTCCGACACCCTGTCCCAGCAGCGACGTGAAAGGCGGGAATGGTGCGCAGAAGGGGTCTCTTCGCTGCACAGCACCCGTGTGCTTTTTGTCCCCTTACTGCTACCCTCCCCTAGCCCCCCCCCCTCGAGAGCCAGGTTTGACCCCGCACCCCATCCCTCCCCCCCAAACGAAACTGATGAAAGTTAAAATTATTTACACTTTTAGCCATTTAAAAACCCAATAAAATAAGATTGCATATGTCCTAGTGGGGATGTGGGTATTAGCAGCAGCTACAGCTAGCTCGGTATTCCGCGTGCAAACGAAAAGACAAACAGAAGACAGACCAAAATACCGCACCATTACTAGGAAGCATTTGCTGGGGTTGGTGTTTCGATTGTGGCGTAAGGCTTCTAGGAGCCGGCTTCTCCCCAGCCGCAGGGCAGGGGCGTCTCCTGCTCAGCCAGCGGAGGCCAGGCTCTAGAAGGATGGAAAGGATTCGTTATTCCAGACACAGCACATTAACACTGACGCGTTTCCATCCCAGTCAACACAAACATCTAAAAACCCACTGCACGTTCACCCTGTGAGTTCTTCCTTCTTTCCAGTGACGATGGAGGAAAAGGTGGGGGGGGGGCACAAAGAAGACCTAAGACATCGATGCTGCTGTCATCACTGCCTCCTCCTCCTCATCTCCCCGCTTTGGCAGCTCAGCAAGCGTGGGAGAGGGGGGAGCCGGAGCGGCAGGAGATTCTCGTGTCTCCTGCTCCTCCCCAAGCCCCAGCTCTACATCCATTTGCTCCAGCTCCCCCTGATCCAGCAGCTCAAAGTCATCTGCTTCCTCCTCATCCTCCGGTGAAGCCGCTGTCTCCGCCTCCACCACTTCGGTCTCTGACAGCTGTGCTTGGAAGCTCAGTTTCTCTTCGGGCTCGGTGGGCAGGAACTCGGAGAGGGAGGGCCCCTCGTTGGCCTCTGAGGACCGCAGCAGGGCAGAGAGGGTGTTCTGCACCGCTGTGGTAATGGCAGTGGTGACAATCTCCTCACTCAGCGTGTTGATGCAGACGCCCAGGCCCGGGGCAGGGACAGTCTTTGGCTCTGCATTGCCTCCTACTGCTTGCCCACTCCCATTGAAGTGCGTATTTACAAAATGGAGAGGAGACGCTAGGCGAAGGATGGAGACATCAGAGTCCGCAGCTGCCTCCTCTGCCGAGTCCAGCTCACGGGCAGCGTGGGCAAGCTCAGGACCCAGAGGCACACCAAACGCATCTTCATCGCTCTGTGGTCCCAGGTCTCTGGAATGATATTCTTCCACGGAGGGAAACTCTGCCAGGTCCTTGGAAAATGACTCCTCCGGCTCACTGTGCAGGCTCTGCTGATCCAGGTCTGAAAGGGACCAGCATTAAGACACAGGTCCCCTCACCTCCCCCCAGGGCACGGACACCTCCCACCCACCTCCTCCCAGCTGACACATCAGGGCGCACTTTTGGGTGTCCTCCCAGCTCTGGGAGCACAGCAGGAAGGGGGTCTCTGCAGTTATTCCCTTCTCCCAGCGGCACGACTGACGTGGAGCATCCCTTTTCTGATCCTGTTCTACGTGCTCAGGGATGACTCCCTTCTCCAGCTCATGCTCTCTGCATCTAGAGCCCTCCGCTAAAACCCCCAGGGCCAGGGAAATTGTGTTTACAGCACGTCACCTGCCTGTTCCTCCCCGGACACCCAAGCGACCACATCCGAGTGGTTACCTTCACATTCCTCACCGCTAACCAGTCCTTCTCTCAGCTTGTAAGTCTGATGGGGTGAGGCGTCCAACCTGTTTCACCCAGCACATATGGGCGTGTGACTATACCATGCAATTATTTCTGCGGGACTTTGTGGATGGCCTTGCTCCCTTGCTGGAGAGACAAGAGAACGTTGGCTTGTGGGGCAGTAATCAGAGGCAGATGTCCACTCAGGACCAGCTCATGATCAGCCATGAAGCTGGGGCATGCTGCGCTGCTATTACCGCTTCTTCCTTTTAATGTTCTTCCCCCTGAAAATAGCTAGGTTCTCTCCCTGCGTTTGGAAGGACAGATTTTTGGGGACAAAACACTCAGGGAGAGGAAGGCAGCAAAGTGTCCCATCACATACCTTCAGAAACATCCGTCAGCTGTGGGGTGGTAGCCCTTGAGACAGAAAAGCCCCCACTCTCCAGGATGGAAGCCTCCTCATCAGAGAGCTCAGAATCTGTGATTGACAGTGCCAGGGCAGTCTTTTTCACATCCACCTGCATGGGATGAAGGCAGAGGGACAAATTCCTGGGTGTCTGACTACCAGCACTGCCTACGGGCACCTCCGCACAAACCAGAGCTTGCAGGCAGAAGTCCTTTGCTGGAGAGACCCTGAACAGGGATAGTATGATAGCAGGAGAGGGCTGGGCAAGGTGCTCATCGCACTGCTAGGGAAGGACAGCCTCAGCTCACTGGCTTTCCTGTAATAATTCACTGCCTGAAGCTTTGCCTGCCCTCAGTGAAGAACCCAAAAGAGCCAGCACAAGATGAGATCAGCCTGCAGGGGTCTCAGAAGGCTTTGATCCTTCTTCCTCTCCTGGGATCACCAAGGAGCAAAACACCCCTTCCCTTTTGCAGTCATGCAGGGCCCAAGGAAGCCTTCTACAAGTAGCAGCGATTCAAGTATCTGTGTTCTTTTGGAAGCTGAGGCTTCCCAGCTCACAGCCCAGCTACATATGGACACTTCGTCCGTTTCTGTGGTGCACCTCCAGAAAGGTCTCACCCAGTCTGACTGAGAGCAGGGAACCATGTAAGAGACACCACCGCTGCTCCTCTCCCTTTTCCAGTTGTGAGGAGCCTCTGCACTTTACACCAAGACAGTTCATTTCTTTAGGAGACACTTGCATTCTCTGAGCATGAAGTGTAACCATCAAAGCAATTCCACAGGTCAGCAGGAGGCTGGAGCATGGCTCACCCTCTCCTGCTGCTGTACCACCAGCCCTGTGGCGCTGAATTCTCACAGTACCCAGACTGGAGACAAAGTGACTTGTTGCTCTGCTGTTTGCTATCAATACAGCTGTACTCAGACTGCCCCTTGGCTCTCAAGCTGCTACAGACCAGAGAGGAGGGACTGGCTCCTGCACAGCTCTTTGTGCTCTTACCACTGGGGAGAAGCCCGACAGCTCTGCCTCACTCTCGCTCTCAGTCTCTGCTGTTGGCTCATCACCTGCTGCAGGCTCACTCTTCCCTTGTCGCTCTATGAGAAAGAGAAGAAAGGCTTTACGTGAGACCAAAGGAATTTTATGCCTTTATACACCTCTTTCCCACTACCTGTACTACCCTGGGAAACTGCACAGGTTTCCCAGAAGCCCAAGATTCCCAGAGACAACTGTAACCTGTTGCTCTCATTCGCTATTCCCAGGATCACGTGCCCAAGTTGCTCTCCCCATAACTCCCACATCTCAGCCTGTTTTCCCCTGCTCCACTGCAGCCTTTCACCACACAGTGTCAGCAGACCTGCTCTCCCCCTGTCCCTTTGCTAGGGCTCCACCCTGGGAATACGGCACCAGAAAAACTCAAGAGTGAAGTTGGGTCCTTACTCTTCTTCTCATGCTTGTGGTGCAGCGTCTCTGCCTTCATACTGTAGTCCAGTTTCATCAGGACAGGCTCCAAACGCGTGTACATCCTCTGGATCAGCTCGTGGTAGACCACCAGAGGCCAGAGCAGAATGCTGAGCACTGCCAACACAGGACGTGGGGAGCGTGAGACAGACCCAGCCCTTTATGCACCGCTGGCAAGAAACTGCATCAAGGGAAGCGCAGCTGAATGGTATTTGCTTTCCCATCTGACTTTGCCTAAAACCCTCATCCATGGCTATTCTTACTCTTCCTAAAGCTGCTTGATTTTCCTAACAGATCTGTTAGGATACAGATTTATGTTAAGATGAAGCGTAAGCCCTCCTCTTCAGCCACTGCATCCCAGCCCCAACATGCAATAGAGGCCCTGAAATGAGGTTATTAAAACTACAGATCATCAAAACTTTCATGAGGGTAGCAGCACAGAGCTCATAAGTAGATGCGCTAGCAGCAAACCACCTGAACAGTCTTCAGAGTTAGCAGGGACTCCCGATGCAGTGAAGAAGGTCTTATTTGCTAAACATGCAGCTTCTTTTAACAACTCTCTTAATATGGATTTGCCCGCTCTAGGAACTAAGATTGCAGGTTTCTGCTTTTCCCGGACCTCACCAGCACAGCCCCAGCCGAGGGCAGAAAAGGAAAGCAATGGTTTAGCGACGGCTCCCTCTCCTGACTTTGCACTTGTACTGCATGCATGCATGTAAAGCGAGAGCCTTCCTGGAGCATGTTGCCTGTATTGATTAATAATCTAGCACAGATTCCCTCAAGAAAACCACAAATACGCTTCTACCAGTGTAAAAATAAGCACAGTTAGGTCGTGTTTCAGCTTAAGTCAGACAAGAGAGCTGCTTATACTCACAAATGATGTAGGAGATCATTATGCCTGGAACATAGTGTCCAACTACAGCCAGAATCAGGCAGCCTGAACAGACACTCATGCAGAACTGAAGGAAGAGAGAGGAACAAACAGAAGTGACAAGAGGCAGAAATACATCTATGCAACCAGTGCAGGAAACCCAGTTAGAGCAAAATGAGGGATGCTCCTACCAAAGTCAGTACACCAGCTTCACACTGAGTACATTCAGATGCTGACAATCACAACTCAAGACAGCTTGGTTGGGTTAAGCTGTAAGCATTAGAGGTTCAAGCGCAGGAAGACCAAGGTAACCCAAGACCCCAATAAAATGAATCAAAACTTCATTGGACAGTTCTTTATGAAGTAAATGATGTTCCCTGAGGCTAGGATGGGATATTGCAAATTGCCATTTTAGAGTACTTCTTCCCTGCAGAGCTCAGCACTTCAAGAGAAGCCTGTACTGTCCCGACAGGCAGGAAGCCGTTACAGAGCCACCAGATGCTGTGCCACTGCTACGCAATAAACCAGCTGGCAGAAGCATTAGCAGAACCCACGCTCCTCCTCTGGAAAAAGTGGAAGTATAACGGCACAGCCCTGGGGGCTTGTCCTGCATTCTCCTGGGGAGGGGGAGAAGTGAGAACAGGCACCCTGCAAGCCAGGGCATGGGTTCAAATACCGACTAAATCTAGCAATGAAGAGTTTCATTCATAATGGAAGGTGTCTACAAAAGCTAGGGCTCTCTAAGGGCTTTGCTCCCAATAAATTCATGCTTTATGGGCATCTTGGTCCTGGTCTCCTACTCCCTGTAGTTTGGACAGCATTTTAACAGAAGAGGAGTAATTGGCAGTGATAGAAACACACTCCTTTTGGCACACTGGACCCCAGCAAGCCTGATACAATCCTACTGGCTGGTGTCTCCTACTGTTTGTGATGCTGAGGCAACTCCTGTCAACAAACCCTTTCCAAACAACACAGACACCAGAACACTGGTGCCACAGACCCCAGAACACAGTTTACAAGTTTCCACACACTCAGAAACACTGCTGCATTTGGACTCGGCTTGCTACAATCTTGTCTAGAAAAATAGGTAGGACCAGCTTAAAGGGTTGAATGGAGCCTGTGAAAGGGGCAGAGACTGTACGCTCCCCTTTTTTCTCCCCACTCCCAATCTAAGAACTTCCTTTGCACACTAAGAAATAAAACTAAGCATAGCTAGCCGTTCACAGGAGGAGTTAAGTTCAGCTCCGGTTTACAGTTACTGGAAGCAAATTACTCATTATTTAAGCTTCCCATGGCACAAAATCTGAAAGGATTGAACACCAAATGTTAAGCAGGGATAGCAAATGTAAAAATATTGATATGACATTATTCCATCTCCTAGGCCACTAAGTAATGGAAAGTAAAGCCCCTGCACAGAAGAGTAGGTATCTCCAGCTTACCTTGGCAGGATTTTGCCTCTTGTACTGTAGCAGTTCCTGCAGGTACAGCCTGAAGGTGACCCAGCTCTCTGCCAGACAGTGGCACAGCTCAGGGACACTGAGCAGGTGAGGTTGTGCCCCTGCAGTCACCCCCTCACTAGAGACAGACAAGAGCAAGAAGACAATCTTTGAACACGGTCTGTTTTGTTGTTGTTGTTGGGGGGGGGGGGGAAACAACAGCTGCACTGGGAAGCGGAGATCCCTACCAAAGGCTTGACAATACTGACTGCATCTTCAACTGAACTATGGAAGACACTTGATTTGGAGATGCTTTTTTCCTTTAATCATGAAGAGAGCCAAGAGACACCTGAGCCAAGCAGCAGCAGCAGACACCATGCCACAGCACCCCCATGCCACAGGCCCAAGATACAAAGTGGTTTACTCAAAGCCACGCAGACAGAAGCACTGGAGGTGCAACTAGTCATGTGGCCTCCTCTGGCACCAAGTCCAAGGTAGCCAGAGTGCAGTGCTCAGACCTATAACAATGGCCAAGGACAGGACACAAGCTACGCCACCACAGACAGCATGTATGACCTGCAAAAGTCAGTCTTGGGGATTTCCTTCTCTCTGAAGGATTCTTAAAATAGTCCAGAATAGATCCAAGGAAGAAACTCGAGAGTTCTTAACATCAGAAGCACTTGAGCTTTATTGCTACTGAAAGAACATTAGCTTTCCCCAGAGTCTCAAACTGTGGCTCCTGAGCTGATAGGCAGCTCCCAGTGCAAGAGAAACTGCTACCAATGTTTCACAGCAGGAGCCATGCAGTCCATCGACAACAGCAAAAAGGGCAGGTGAGATCACCACACTAAATTAAGGCTTGCCCACTCTCCCCTCTCACCAAGGAACACATCAGCGAGCTTACCTCTCCCCTCCCGGCTCCTCTGATGGCTGTGCTGTAGAGAGAACACAGCAGATTAGTCAGCCAAGTGAAAAACACAACCTGACGTTTTTACCACTTGAACAGAGCAGAGCTGGAGATGCATCATCCTTAGCTAGGGATGCACCCTGGGGACCTTCTTCGTGCTCTCATGCAAGCAGGAATCACTGGCTTGGAGTTTGAGCTGTGCAGGCTTCAGTGAAGCATGTCCGGAGACTCAGAGCAGCCAGAGCACTGGTCTCGGGGTGCCTCAGCACACCTTGCAACCTGTGGTGACAAACATGTGGCATCACGCTCATATCTGAGGTGCACCCTGCCTCTAGCACATCGGTTCTCTGCTGCAGGGATTGTACAGCTTGCCCTGGCATCCCACACGTCTGGGCAGTGCCATCCCCAGGGCAGCTGCCTAGCCCTTGCCACTCACAGAGGGCTGCCAGCACAGTCCCTGTGCTGGGAAAAGCTTCAGCTCCCACCTCGGAGCTCAGCATGGCACTAGAAGGCCTGAGCTGCATTTCCCACTGACCAGCCCAGACCACAGTCCCTGGCAGGATGCTGTGTACAAATGCCAGAGATCTCCCTGTTGTCTCTATCCTTTCCCAGGGAATTAAATAACAAATAGCAATCTTGTGTATAATTATCTAATTTTAGGGCTCTTTTATGTCCCCTGACAGCCCTTTGTGCCAGGCACAGATGTAACTACACTCCTAAGGTCTCGCAGTCTGGATAAGAGCAAGGGAAAGCTGCTCCCATTCCTCTTTGCACACAACCCAGTGATGATCAAACGGGGACTTACTCCATGCAGTACTTAAGGCAGGAATAGTGTTTCAATTGCAGAGGTTACGTATAATTATGCTCTGCCTTTAGATACACAGAGGAAAAAAAAAACCCAACTATTTCTATGACAACTGGAACTGATGAGCCTGGCTGCCTGTGGATTTGGGTGTCCTGGCTAGCTGACTAGTGGTCTGGGGACATACAAGGCTTGACCAAAGCTCTTGCAGCAACACAGTCTTTTATAAGTCTCCCGTGTTTAACAAGCTCTGATCATGCTGTAAAGGCCTCTTGAAGTATACTGTCCTCTACCTGTCAGCCTAATGTCCTAAAGCTGGTAGGGACAAGATACATCTCTAATGCTGTCTGGCCAACAGCAAACTTGGTCCAAGAGGAATAAATAAAAATCAGTGGGATCCTATCCCCCACACTGCATGTCACCCTGTAAACAGGACTAAAATAAAGGTAGGGAGCTTACATTCAAAGTCCAGGCTACTTGTTGGAAACAGGCTTAAAAATGCAACATGAGCAAAAAGGGGTTTGAATCCTCCCTGGAGTCATCAGCCAGATGCAAAGCCCAAGAGTGGCAACGACTCCCCCAGGGAAATGCACAGAAAAGGTGAACATCCATCACTGCCACCAGCCAGCGAGACTTCAGACTGCAGTTCAAGCCGCAAAAGAGAGCAACTGTTTGTAGCAGCCTTGCCACCATTCTCCCAAGACACAGGACCTTGGGCCAAGTATGTCAGACTCCTCCTACCGCTGCAGGCACTCCACCAGCCGGCTGGCACAGTGCAGTGGAGCGGGAGGAGGCGATTCTTTGAGAGCGTGACCCACATTTCCAGTAATCAGGCCTGACAAGAGGAGTCAACTGCTCTCAGAGTGGGCTGCCCACCCATTCCCCTGCCCATGACCGTTCGGCACAGTGGCTGGGGCAGCTGGCAAACACTGCTCACAGAGGGAGCTCGGGCTGCAAAATGAGTATTATGGATGCAGCTCCACCCCCACGGGGTGGTTGCTTCTCTCGAGCAACCGCCGTTGATGTATTTTGTTATTGTGCTCAGGAATCTGAAGCTGCTTAATTGCAGCACGCAGGAATCCAGCTGTAACTCAAAGCCTCATCTATTACCTGCACTAAATCACCAAATAAATTATATTTGGCACTGGCCCATTTGCAATGGCTGACTATACAGGTTGTACCAGCTACCAAATGAGGTGCTGGGATGCTCACAGTACTTTGCCAGACATGTGCCAGCAAAAGAGTAAACGGGATGGCACAAGAACCCCACTCTTCTCCGACTGGCTGCACTAATCCAAGCCATCCAAAATATGCCAGCAGAGGGAGCGAAACAGCTCTCCTCAGTTGCTTCTGAAGGTTTCAGAGACACTTTGGGGATCTGCAGAACATTTCAGCAGGCTGCAGAGTGTTCACGTGATTTCAACTATCTGGCAAAACACAAGCTGTCTTTAAAATCGACAGTATCTTGCTTCCTGTAGTAGATAGTCTGCCTGCTGTCCATCCCAAAGTGCTGGAGTTTTACACCAGTTGGAGGAACAGCCCAACCACAAAAAAACTAGAACATTTCTGACAGGACAACATTCTCTTAGGTAAGGCTTAACTCCAACCCGTGCTCGCACTGGTACAACTAAGCCAGCAAGCAGGACACCCACAGCTGGCCTCAAATCATCAATAACCGGCTAAAATCTTACTGTTGGCATTTCACAGCGGACTGTGGATTAATACAAACCACTTGACATACACCAGACTCTTCTGCGAGACCAGTCAGCTGCACAAGATTTTAGGTTACATGTTGGTACTGACAAGTTATCGCTGATGGATTCCTTGGCTCTTATGGGTTTTCAATGCTTCCCCAGAAGGCATTCTTCATCTGTGTGTAAACTTCAGCTAGAAAGCAGGGGCCCTTTTTAAGGAGTACCAGCATTCAATTGCAATGCAGGCTTTGCTAAAGCTCTTCCATGCTACATTCTCCTACATTGACCAAAACACAGTTGCCAAACAATGGCACAAAAAACATCCCTATTTGATACCCATTTCAGGAGAAAGTGGAGGTGCTTCCTAAGTCCTTAAACAATATTTAAGTGGAACCCCACATAGACGTGGTTACATATGGAGAAAATACCCTGCGAGGGACCTGAAAATATGCAGTGCCTTTTGACAGGACCTAAAAAGGTTGTGCATCCTGCTGCTGTTAGCGCGTCCCTAATCACAGTGTGTGAGTAACTGCAAAATACACGCTGAGGTTTTAGCATTCCTTCAGATGCGATGTTATAAGCAGTCAGCCGAGACACACACGACTGCCACAAGCTGAGGTTTGTGTATATACGTGCTGACTCTTGAAGGTGTGGTACTGACCTACTTCCAAAATCTCCAGGAAAGGCTTACAGGAAGCACTGAGGAGGAAAGCCACAAAGCTGCAGCTCTGCTTCAGCAGGAAGTGAGAGCCACACAAGAACCCCTAAGTATTCAGCAGTGCCAATTCAACAGGAGGCCCCACAGGAATGCAGAGAACCACTCCTTCCTTGCGGAGGTTGAGGAAACACGGTCCAGTGGACCATGTTGAAATCAGGGCTGTGACCTAACCAGGCACATCAGAAAGATGCCCCTGTTCTTTGCTGTCAGCAGCAGAAAAGCAGCAAGGAGTGAAATATGGGGAACACCACCACTGAGGAGTGGCTCAGTAGGATATGCAGACTTCTTGCAGAGCTGATGACACAGGATTATCCTAACCCCTGGTGTGTTGTTTTGGGGTTTTTTGTTTTAATTTTTTTTTATTCCTCTCTGCTCTGCATCATATAAATTGATTTCAGTATGGTTTTCCTATTTCTTCTGTGGTAACACAACTTTTACAGGCCTGGTACTTGCTGGAGCAATTCTACTCCCACCTGCATCAATAACACCATTCTGTATCAGACACCAGGCTTTTGCATTTCTGGACATGTTTCAAGCGAGATGTTTTGGGTTGGCTTTAAACTATTCCCTTAAAAAAACAATGCAAATAAGCAGGAAATGAAATTGGCCAGTCCAGTTTGGCTGCCTAGCTACCTGAACCACACAAAGCAAACAGTTTCAAGACTACAGCTGAAACATATCTAATCTTATCGGGCCTTCTGTGAAAGCACCCTTTAAGTCAGTACCCATTTAGGTCAAATAAAGGGCACCTTACAAACACACATATAGAGGGGCTTTCATTCAGAAACCCTCCCTAGAGTAGGGGGCAGGGATGGAGGGCCCCGAGCTGCCTTTGAACAGTAGCAGTAGATGCAGTAGGCAGGTCTGGGTCCAGTCATTTAATAAACTCCAATGAAGGAGGCACTCAAAGCAGACAGCAGCCAATCCACGCCCATCATCGTTATGAGGCTATTCCTCTTGTTGCTTTTGTGTCTAATGTTGGCAAAGACCCTTCAACAAATGGGAAAGATAAGCCAAGTGATCAAACTCACCGATTAGCTGGAGACCAGACACTGTTCAGCATAGGTACAATACACTAACTGTCCCTGCTGTCAGACCTCATCATCCACTCTGCTACCTGCCGTAAGGAGAAGTGGCTCTCATCTGCTCTGCCTCCTTCGGGGCATAAGCCCACGCTGCTCTTCACTATACACTTCAAATCCCCCTGTTTCCCTCCCCCAGCTCAGCTGGCCATATATCCTCAGACCTGGAACGATCTTTTCACCACAACATTTGCAGGAGAGAAAGGACACAGCAGAAACACTGCATCATCCTCATCACCAGCTTCCCTGACAAGCTAGCTGGGCCCCCTTAGGCACTTTCAAAACAAGCTACTCCCAGAACTTCTCAGCACTGAGAGAAATTCTCACCATGCCCCTCTGACACAAACAGGCAAGAGGCAGCACCAGTACCAAAGCCTGCAGTTACAGTAGGAACAGGGCTTACATGACCTAGGAGAGAGCCAGGAAAGGACTGGCCTGTGGCCACAGCCCAGCGGCTGGTAACACTAGGAGTGTGTCATTAGCTACAGTGCTAGTCATCACATACCTGAGAAATCAAACAGGAACCTGGGCTTCCACCTCTCCATCAAGAGGATGACAAGAAGGGACATGCTGAGGAGAAAGAGGGGTCTCAGGGAGGTGGAGGAAAACAACCTAGAAATCAAACGAGAAATTGTTATGCAGGAAAAAGGCAGCAAGTTAGTGCTCTTGATGAGCAAACAGAGACAGCCGAGTGTATAGCAGAACAGAAACATCCAACTGCCACTGGCCGCTGCGTCAAGCATTGTACTCGGCAGACACCCACCCCCGCCACAGCATGTAGGATCTCAAATGGCGCCTTTGCCCACCACCAGACAGCTGACTACCTGCCATCTCCCAGTGCTCTCCTCCTCTGCTCCTCAGCTCCTCCTTCCATTGTAAAACAAGGCTAATGCTCCCTTGTAGGAGCGCAAGTCCCTCCGAATCCTCAAGGTGGAGGCTCTACATAACATAAATACAGATTGCTGTAGCAGAAGACCGGTTGAGAATCAGCCTGTTCGCTGAAAACTTATGTCCTATTTTTCATCACGAGTTCCAGCATTACCCACAGGTAGCACCAAAACACGTTCTGCACCTGCTTCTAGATGGCCATTCTTCTATCACAAACCTCTCCCTGTTTAATCAGAGCCTAGCACTTCAGTAGTTTAGTTGCTCACTTGACTCTATCGTAAAACCTTTCATGTCCCTCAACAACACATTGGCTTGAGCCAGCTCACACAATACTACTCACACACAGATGCGCAAGCCCACCATCAAAGAGTTTATCTCCTTGCTCCATACAGATTCAACAGCAAAGGTCCCAGGGTGGTGCTTGTGTGAGCACTGGCTGCCTGCATTCCTCCTCTCCTCCAAACAACAGCCTTAGGATTTGCCTCCAGCTCAGAGGGGCAATTTTTAAAAGTCTCTCCAGAAACAACTAACAGGAAAATGCATTCGCCCTCTCTCCTTTAACAAAAACTCCTCTCCAGAAAGGAAGAGCCACTCCGCTATTTTACCCTGCTCCTCTTCAGCAAGTATTTGCCAATAACTAATCTCAAATGCACCAAACCGGTCAAAGTCAGAGAGCACCTCGCCATGCAGTGCAGGGAAGGGCTGTGCTCCCCACCAAGCCACAGTCAGGGCAGAGGACTTGGAAGAGAGATGTGTTTCACTAGGCAGCACAGAACCAAAGCTGCATGCTTTCCAAGGGCTTACCAGACCTGTAATAACCTAAACAATGACGTTTTTACCCATTCTCATAGGACAACAATTCTGTAGCTTAACACATGAGCTCTGGAAGACTTTTCTCCTATTCCACCTCATTTATGGATTGCAGTTGAAGGATGCTGGCTGAATCCTCCATGGGACCGCAGATAATCCCTCCCCCCTGTGATATTTAAGTCTCTCTCTGCCATCCCATATTCTGGGCACTCTTTGTTCCTTTTGACCTTTTTACATGCGGGCCCTTAGCCATCATTGTCTACCATCCCTGCCATCTCATGGCATGCCTCTCCCCCTACTACTAACTTCAGAGCTCTGCATTCAGACCATTCCAGCTGGTAGAGGAGTCCAAAACCATTTAAGTACCCGGCTACCATGTATGCCTCTGCTAATCATATGGATGAGGGAGCAGAACGTAAGCGGCATCCTCAGGGCGACTTCAAAGGCAGTTTGGCCACGTACTTTCCCCTTCTCTGACTTCAGAGTCTGCCCCTTCCTATTTCATCTGCAACCAACATTTAACTCTTTCCCTGGCCAGTTTTGACCTCTTCTGCTGGGAAGGCCGCTGGCTGACAGTGTTTTTTGCCAGTAAAACTGACTCACTGTTTATACAAACAAACAGGATGTTTTTCATTCCCATCCACAGCTGGGCTCTGCCACTCACACTCCGGCTCCTCACGCTGCTGCCCTGCCTGAGAGGCAGAGAAGGAGGGAAGGCACGGCAGGAGAAATAACGCTTGCACCCAAACCGAGCAGCCTCGGCCTTCGCGCAGAACATCAGCACCCTCCCAAAAATTATTAACAAGCAAAAGGGCTTAAATAAAATGCCACATGGCAGCCTGCCAGTGCAGGAGGCTGCAGGGCTTACTGACCGCGATTACGGGGTGAAGTGAACCGATAAAGCATGGATGCAAAAATTAACCAGAAACGTGCCTGGGCGAGCCTCCAGCTGGGCCCAGCTGTATTTTATTATCGCGGGGCAAATCCTGCCCAAGCTCTTGGCACTTTCTCCCCTCAGGATGCTCGCCGGAGGAAAACAGCTCGGTTACCCCTGGGTAAGCACATCCCACGGCGCTATGGGGTGCTGCTGCCATCAGCATTGTTGCAGAGATAGGGACCGTAGGCAGCACAGAGGGGATGGCCACCGACCCCGAAAGGCCACACGCCACGGCCACGGCCACCGCCAAGGGCCGGACCAGCCGCCCCGACAGCCGCCCGCCCAGCCTGCGCGGCCTCGGCGGGGCAGGCCCCGCTGCCGGCCCGGCCCCCCCCGCGGCCTACCCCGGCCCCAGCTCACCAGAGGGCCCCGCCGAGCGCGGCGGCGGTGACCAGGCTGTGCAGCGGCCTCTCCCACACCAGCAGCCGCTGCGCCGCCGCCAGCGCCGCCTCCCAGCCCCGCAGCCGCTGCCGCAGCGCCGCCGCCAGCCGCGCCGCCGCCGCCGCTGCCGCCTCCTCCTCCTCCTCCTCGGCCGCCGCCGCCGCTGCCTCCTCGGCCCGGCCACTCGCCATGGCTGCGGGAGGGGAAGAAGGGGGGGCGAGAGGGACCGCTGTCACCGCCGGTGCGGGAGAGGGGAGCGAGCACTGCACCGGCCCGGGCGGGCGGCACCGCCTGACGGGAACCGGCGGCCGGTGGCGCCGCGCGCATGCGCAGCCCGCCCCGCGGCGGGGAGGGACCGGCCGCGCGTGCGCCCTGGGGGCCGGGAGCGGCGGGGGGCACTGCGCAGGCGCCACTCAGGCCACGCCCCCTGCACCGGAAGAGGAAGGCGGGCGGCTGGACGCGGCCTAGCAGCGGCTCTGTGGCCTCCGCTCCGGTCACCGGACTCGGCCCTGGAGCGGCCTAGCAGCCCGGAGGGGACCGCCCCTACGCCCTTGGAGCGGGTCCGGTACCTGTCGGCTGCCAGGGGGGACCTGGTCCAGCACCTCCGGAGGGGACCCAGCAGCCCCTGCCCTGGGGGCGGGCGGGATGGAGCTGGACGGGCTGCTGCTGGACGAGGAGGGCACCTTCTCCCTCAGCGGCTTCCAGGAGTTCACGGTGAGTGCCCCTGGCCCAGCCTGCCCCCAGCCCCGCGCCGCTGCAGGCCTCTGTGGCGTTCCCTCCTTCAACCCCGGCCCCAAACAGCCCCGTGCAACCGCACCCCCGGGCCCCTCGCTGAGCTCTTGGGGGCCCTGCCGGGCCCGCCGTACCCTTAAGCTGGATGGAAGTGGCGAGCCCGGAATGGGGACTGCTCAGGGCTTTTCTCACGTTTCCCCTGTCTGCCTGCAGTTCCTGCCCAGGCACCAGCAGCTGAGCGAGAGGGTGCGGAAGCGGCTCTATTATGGCTGGGACAAAGACTGCAGCCTGGATAATCTCTCCAGCCCCGTGGCAGGTGGGTTGCTGAGTGTCCCCGGATGGGAATGCTGAGTCAAGGGGGTTGGAAGTAGCCCAGGGGCTGAGACCAACAAGTCACCCGCTCCCTCCCCAGCGCCAAATCCCACCCCTGCCCAGCCTTCCTTGCTGTGTGCAGCACAGTGGGCAGGGTGCCAGAGCCTCATGGCTCCTATTCTCTGTTTTATTGCCTTGTCCGGCCCACTGCTGCCTTTTTGGCACCTCGCTGCTGTGCAGATTCCTTTAGGTTGCTTGTGCATTCCTTGGCGGTGAAGGCTGTGTCCCTGTTCATGATGAGAGGTGTCTTGGACAACTTCTTGTACTCTGCAAGGTTCCGGGGAGTTTGTTTAACTTCTAGTTGTGAGCAGCAAGGGAACAAGTTCTTGCTCTGTGTTTACCTGGATTGCATCCCTTTTCTTCTGTTGATTTGGCAGCGTTTTGGGAGAGCAGGAGGGCACAGCTGGGTTGAGGCTGAGGAGCTGGTGCAGGTGATGATGGAGAAGAGCAGTCAAGGGCAGTCAGTGGTTTGCTGGAGGGCCTTTACAGTGGGGCTGCGCTAGTGGTTCCATTAACCGCATGCTCACACACCTTGCAGGGGGGATGTTGAGCAGGTGGGGAAGCATCCAAACTCTTGTGACAGTTTTGGAGAAACAGTCTGAAGTTGCCCAGAGGCTGTGTATGATGTGCCTCGGTGAGGAGGGGGATGCAGGGCACGTGGGGACGGAGCAGGGCCAGGCAGGGCAGCCAGTTGCCTGGGCGCTGCCGGGAGTCATGAGTTCTGACACGGGCAGTGTGAGGGAGGCACGTGGCTTGTCTTTGGGGCTGGCATCACACTTGGGTGCTAGATGGGACTGTTCCACAGGATGCTACCAGTCTTGAAAGTTCAAAGGGCCCATTCATGGAAGAAGACTTTGTTGAGGGCTATTAACTACAGGAAATGCCTCTGCTCCGGCACCTGGGGGCAGGAGTGACTTTGAGCTGATCTGCTCTTACAGCCTTCCTTTGCCAGCTGCTGTCAGCCCATGTCAGAAAACAGGACCTAGGGCTATGGCATCTGTCTTGGTATAGCTGTACCATTGCTACATGGGGAGTTTATGGCACTGCTCTTCAGATGAGATAGAGGCAATTGTGGAGAGAGTCCAGAGGAGCAGGAGGAGCTGGAAAAGGCCTTTGGCATTGGGGGGCAGTCTCAGGAGACAGTATGGAGCTGGTTGAGGAGGAAGAGGTTGAAAAGTGAGTTTGTTCTTTCTGGAAGGGAAGAACCATAACCACCCTCAGCATACTGTGGCTGTGACATGGGGACAGCCGTCAGCTGCTTTCTGTGTCCCCTGGGGCAGGACATGTTGTCATGGGTTGGATTTGTGGGCTGAAGGATTAGGTTTGCTGTTGGGGCAAGGTGGGGATCTCATGTAACTTTCTGTCCCTCAGAGCCCTGCTGCTCTCTCCGCACTGGCTGGTGTGTGTGTCCCTGCTTGGCACAAGGGTGACCACGCGGGGCAGAAAAAGCAGCAGCAGTGTGAGAAGCAGGGCAGAAAGAGCAGCAGCAGTGTGAGGAGCTGGGAGCTGTTGATGGGGTGGCTGGACTGTGTCTGCCTGGCTGTTGATCATGGTGTGGCTTGAATGACTGGGGGGGGTCCCTTAGAGCAGTGTGTTTCTGAGCTTGGTGGCTGCTGTTGGGCAAATAATTCCTGCAGGACTGCAGCCATTCTCTTAGTTGCTGGAGACGCATGGAAAGGAGCGTTGCAGAGAGAAGAGGTTGTGTGACAGTGCTTCCTCTGGGAGCTGGAAATGCGAAGCTGCTGGGATGAGCTCTGCTCTTGACTCTGTCAGCCGAGGGCTCAGCAGCAAAAGGGAGCTGGAGTTGCCTATCAAACGCTTCTTGCCAAGCACCAGACGGTAGTGCTGTTTGGGATGCTCCCAGCTGGTCCTGTCGCATTGAGAAGTGAGATGGGAGCTGCTGAAGCCATCTGCCACCATCCATCAGTCTCTGGCCTTTTCAGTGCTGGAATGCTGAGGCACGTCCATGGGGGGAGCAAATGGGCTGAGATGAGGAGCCGCAGTTACACCATATTGCTGCTTCCATGCCCTGTTAGTGCCTTCAGGCTCCTGTTCACATGAATATGTTGTCCGTCATCTCTGGGGCACTAAGGCTGTGGTGGGGAGGAAGCTGGGCCAGTGCTGACTAGCTCTGGAGGAGGAGGATGCTGGTTGGACAGGAGCAAAGGCCTGGGAAGACCTGGTATTGGCTTTAGGTCCTAGAAAGACTCCAAAAGGGCTGCCTGAGGTCCTGTGGGGTGAGGGAGGGTGTTGGCCTCTCCGTGCAGCTGACTGCTGGTAATTCCCTGTGACGCAGACATGCTAATCCGGATCTAGCACTGCTGCTGGGCCTTGGACACTCACATCCTGTTCCTGCTTTGGTCTGGCTGTCCTGCCTGTTTGTTTGTTCCTCTCTCATCCCTGACTTCTGATAAGGCCTGTCCTACCTTAGCAGTTTAATTTAAACCTGAGGGGCTGAGTAAGCACCAAGACTCAATGGGCTTGTGGGGGGAAAAAGGGAAAGGTGGGCTGTGCCATATGGGGCTAACCCCTTTTGCCGCTTTTCTGTCCTAGATATTGCTGTGGAATTGCTGCAGAAAGTGGCTCCCAGCCCTATCCGTAGGCTCCAGAAGAAATATGTGTCTCATGTATCTCGGTAAGAAGCAAAGCCTGTCCCTTCATGTCCCATGTCAGAACTGGGAGCTCTGGTCTCGCCTGTGACTCACTGCCGTCCCCTGGGCCAGCACTGGCTTTGTGCTTAGTCCTGATTAGTGTCAAAGAGGAGCTGGTGGCAAGGCCAGCAGGCACAGTGGCTTCTTGATACAGCCAGGCCCGCTTCAGGTTGGTCCTGCTTTCTGGGATGCAGGGGTGCTCTTGTTACTGGGAGCCTGTACTGGCTCGATCTGCAGCTCACTGGGCAGCCAGATCTGAACCCTGGCTCTGCTCTCAGCAGCCAAGCCCCTGCCAGTGTGCCTGGCTGCAGACAGGGCTGCCCAGTTTGGAGCTGGCTGTGCCCAGGAACAGGAGCCAGGGCTTTCTGCTCTCCATCCTGCATCCCCTGCACTTTCTCTTGCTGCAGCTCAGGACAGCTGGTGCAGAGCTGGCAAGGGTGGGATATATCTAGCTGTCTCTTTGCTAAACCTCCCCGCTACTTAATGGGAAGGGAGCAGCCAGGTTGTGCTGTGGGGACTGGTATGTTTGTAGCACACAAATAACCTTCAGGTTGTCTCTTCCCTTGTCCCACAGGGAAGCTTGCATCTCACCCTGCTCCATGATGCTGGCACTGGTTTACATTGAGAGACTCCGGCACCGGAACCCCGAATACCTCCAGCAGATCTCATCTTCAGACCTCTTCCTGATCTCCATGGTGAGTGGAGTCACTGGGTTGGAAGGAAGCCTGGAGGAGTGCAGGGAGGACTGTGATCCTATCCTTTTGTGCTGCTTTTAGATGGTTGCCAGTAAGTACCTGTATGATGAGGGTGAGGAGGAAGAAGTGTTCAACGACGAGTGGGGAGCAGCAGGGAAGGTGGATGTCCAGACCATGAACACACTGGAGATGAACTTCCTGAGTGCCATTGTAAGTGGGGCTATCACTGTGGCCAGCTATTTCGCAGAGCGGGGGAAAGGAGGTGTTAAGGGGAGTCTGGATTTCTGCTTTTCCCCAATGTACTGCCATGAAGGAATGGAGAAGGATGTGTCCGGGTACTGGGCGCTCTGCAGGCACCCTGTCCAGGTGCTGCAGCCCTGACTGTGCTGACCTTTTGCTGCTGTCCCCACAGGACTGGAGTCTGTACACAGACCCCCGGGAACTGTTTGAAGTGCTGAGCTGGCTGGAAGGACGGTAGGTGTGTGGGCTGGGGGTGAGCCGTTTATCCACCCTGCAGCCATGGCTCTGCCCCTGCTCAGAGCTAGCCCAGCTGCAGTGAAATAAGAGGTTGGGGTACCTGTGAGCCTTTGCTAGGCTCTGCAGCTCCCTTCCACAGGCCTTGAGCGGGGTCTTCTCCAAGCCTGCTTGGGCTGAAACTTCTTTGATAGAGAAGGTCCATGCCATATCCACCATTCCTTTTTTTTTTTTTTTTTTTTTTAACCTGCAGCGTGGCAGAAAAGCAGGGCTTGTGGCGTGGTTGGTTCACCTACACGGATCTTTGTGTCCTCATGGAGCAGTCCATGTGGCAGCATGTGCTGGGCCAGTTCTACCAGCAAGTGGTGAAGGTAAGGGCATGGGGCAGGGGGTCCATGGGTTTAGAGCAGGACCCTTTTTTCCACTGGGAGCAGCAGCTCAGTTTACTCCCCATTGAAAACAGAAGCTGTCAGAAGCCAGAAGATACTGATTTGCCGCTGTGCTGCCTGAGGCACTGCAGCCTGGTGCTGGGTTAGTTTGTGCCCTGTGCTGGACCACAGCCCCACAAGTCATGGTGCAAGGTCGTGGTAGTGGAATGGAGGGAGCTGGGTGCTGGCTGGGGATTTAAACAGGGACTGTTAGGTTTTAGCTGGGGTATTTTAGATTGTGGTATTTCGGCCTTGCTTTGAACAGGCTGTGTGCCACCTGCTGCTAGCAGCATGGCTGCCTGCTCCCTGGCATGTGACCCCGGTGCTGGTCATGCCATTTGCCATTATGGCTGCTGGGTCGACACGTGGCCATGCTGGGGTCACAGCTGGCTGGGGGGAGCTGCTGGGGGGTCTGGGCTAACCATCAGCTTCTCCGCAGCTGGCCTGCCTCCTGGGTGTGGTGTACCTGACCGGCTTCGCTGCCATCTTCGCCTCTGTCACTGTGGTGCACCGGTCCCTGTGCACAAGGAGCGTCAGCCCTGCAGCCCCCCGGCCTGCGCTGTTCCCCGAGGAGGGCAGCTGCCAGCTGGATGCCCAGCCAGCTCCAGCACCTGACCGGCCCCAGCCCAAGCTGCCCGATGTCTCTCCAGCTAGCAGCACGAGTTGCCTGGGGGAGAATGAGACAACCGAAGAGCCACGTCGTGGAGGCATCACGGTGACTGCGCTCTACCTGTGGGGCAGCGTGATGACGGCTCTGTCTTACCCAAAGGCACCTGATCTATCCCAACACAGGAATCCCCCGCAAGGCCCCTTCCAGAGAGTACCCACCGCCTGTGAGAGATCTAACCATACTGCCACAGCCACTGGCCAGCCTGGCCCCGTCGGACTCGCCGTGCTCCCGGTTCCCCCGGCGCTCCACTGCCATGCCTGCTCAGCTGGTGCAGGCCCAACATGGGATGCAGCCCCCAACCGCAAGGACTGGCTGGACCCCCTGGGGCTGAGGCAGTGGTCCTTGCACACTGCCATGGATCTCAGCAGAATCAAGAGCTTCATTTTTCCTAGCTAGGAGTGTGGGGCAGCAGCCCCTTTCCCCTTCCTTCCTAGTGTGGCACAACTCACTTCCTTGCACTTCTGGGACCTCTGATCCCTGGGGTTGTGCGGGGCTGGAGGTCCCTGCCTCACTTCTAAACCAGCATTTGTCCCCCCGACCCGGGGCAGGGGTGTCCTTCACTTTGGGGCTGCTGGGACAGGTTGGGACAGAGTTGGCTTGCTGTTGGGGTATTGGGGTGGGACCTACTAGCTGGAGGGTAGAAATGGGGTACCCTTGGGCTGGGGTGCTAGGGCAAGGGGGTATTGTACCTCTTCCTACAGTGAGTGGGTGGCCCTTGGTGGTGCTGGGCAGAGGTGGTGTGTGGGATGTAGTAGGATGCTGGGACTGTGTGTGCAGGGTGGAGGGGCTGGGGCAGTGACCCCAGTGGAGGAGTGGGGTGCTCTCAGAGGAGGGGGGGTGCCTGGGCAAGGGGAGAGGAGGTAGGAGGGAGGGGAGAGCGAGCAGCCCAAGCTGGCTGGCCATAGCAGCAATTCCCCTTGGGTGCTGCCAGGCCACTTCTCAGGAGGTATAAGGGTCATGCCAAGAGGGGACCCCAATGTGGTTGTGCCCTGCTGGGCTGGGAGGTGGTGAGGTGTGGTTAAGGCTGAGCTTCCTTATCCTGCTTATGTTGGGTGCTTTGAAACTGGGGTGCTCTGTGACCCCATCCCAAACCCCAGCTGTCTGTGGCTGTGAGGAAACAGTGCCTGACTGCTCCTCAGGGCGGGGAGAAGGCACCTTGTCTTGCTGACCAGCCCAGCTCGTCATGCTCCTTCTTTTTACTGTGGATTTTACACCTGTTTTTCACTCTTTTGTAGATGCGAATCTCTTCCAATAAAAGTAGTTCTTGCTGTGTACCTGCCTTGTCCTGCTGGGCTGCTCTGTGCTGGTAGCATGGGTACCCCACAGCAGAGCCCCATCCATGCAGCTGTGCTTGCTCTCTGCGCCAGGGTGCAAGGCAGATCCTAGGGGCAGGCAAGTGAGCCTGGGAGCAGTGAGGCCTGTCCTGCAGGGCTCGTGAGGGACCAGGCTTTCTGGTGACACAGGATAGGAGAGGCATTGGGTCTGGTGCCTGGGGAAGACAGGGGAAGCGGGAGAGAGGAGGTTCGCCATCCTTGGGAATGTGGGGAATGTATAGTCTCCACTGCTCTTTGCTCTCCAAAGTCTGTCCAGTTAATGAGTGAGCCTGAACAGCAAGGGATTGGCAGGGTTGCTGTTGTGGTTGCTGGCACAGCCACCTCTGCCCTGTGACAAAAACATGAGCATCCCCTGCCTGTGCTCCCTTGGGAGCCTTCCCAGCCAAGCGGGCAGCTCTTGTCCCTGGCATCTTTGTCCAGGGGCAGGATTCAGTGCCCTCCTCCTAGGAGCATGGGGGGATGTGATAAACCCCATCAGGGACCCTCCTGGGGTGGGCACAATGCCCAGAGAGGGCAATGGCAGGGCCTGGGGGAGGCTGTGCAGCTTTTAATGGGCTCCTTGGGGCCTGAGGGTGAGGAAGGGCTGGAGCTGGAGGATGCTGTTGGTGGGGATGCTCCAAGCACATGAAGGAAGAGGCGTCTCTGCTGTGGTCTGCCCAGTGTACCACAAGAGACAGGGATGGGTCCTGGGCTCTGGGCACTTGGCACCATAACAGTGTTTGGTGTCCTGGCTGTGGGTGGCTGTCACCTGGCCATTGTGGTGACAACCCAGGGTGACACTTGCATTCCTGGCTGCAAGGGCAGGTTACTCACCAACTCAAGTTAATGGCTAACCCTGGGGCAGCTCCTGCAGAAGGTGGAAGTTCAGCCATGCGAGGGCTGTGAGGAGCCCTTGGGAGGGGGGTGGGTGGGTGTAGGAGCCTGCCCACCCCCTCTGCACTGCAAACCGGGAGCAGTGTGGGGAGGCAGCAGCATGAATGGGGGCCACCGCGGAACACCTGGTGCCAGGAGCCCTGTGCTTGCATCCTGCTCCCCACAGAAGATGTGCTCCTGGATGCTGAGTTGTTGCTTAGCCCTTCAAGTAAGGGGGGGACCACGGCAAGCAGCCAGGGTGATGGGGAGAGGTCTGGGATCCTCGCAGGTGGTGGGGGCCACATCCTGCCAGGCAAAGGGTGCGTGGGGCTCTGTCCAGGGTGTGCTGGCAGGGGAGTGGGCGGTGGTGGGTGCTGCCTGGGGGTGTCAGTGATCATGCATCTATTCAGGGGGGCCGGGCACGAGGGGCTGCAGCTCTGGGTGCTGCAGGGAGTCACAACCACCCACTCTCTTCCCCGTGCAGCACCTGGCCGTGCAGGCCTCCTTGCTCTGCACCTTCTACCTCCTCCTGCTGCCCACCCTGCCCGAGGAGCCACCCCGCACCCAGGCCACCAGTGAGCTGCTGGCACGCAGCCTCTTTGCCTGCGGCATCTCCACAGTGCTGCAGACCACCCTGGGGAGCCGGTGAGCAAGGGGGATGAAGGGGATGCAGCGGTCACCAGGAGGAGGGTGATGCTGTAGCCTGCCATGTCTCTACCCCTTCCTAGGCTGTGGGAAGACAGGCTTTGCTGGAGGCCGGAAGGGGCACAAGGACAACCCCTTGCCCTGCATCTCTGCATGGCTGTCCCCTCCCTGCCATCACTGCATCCTCCTTTCTCCTGCGTCCCTCTAGCAAAACTGCTGTGCTAGCTCCTCACTGCCTTGCTCCGGCACCATACGCAGCCCCTCCAAACCATCTGGTGCCTGTGCTGACTGTGCTCCATGCAGGGGCTAGGGGTGTGCTTTGGCAAAGCCCCTGGCCTCTGCACACATCCCATGTGCTGTCACTTGGTGTGTGCCAGGGCCCATTTGGGATGTGGGGTGACCTCCTGCCACTTTGGGCTTCTCTTCCCCTTTGCATTCCTTGCTCTTCTGGCAGCCAGGGCTTTGGGAGCAGCCCTGTCCCCTCTTTCCTTCCTAATGTGCCCTTGCTGTCCCCTTCCCTAGGCTGCCGCTAGTTCAAATCCCATCCTTTGAGTACCTGATCCCTGCCATGGTGCTGAGCTCCCATCTCTCCCTCGGTGCCAGCACAAACAAGAACGGTGAGCACAGCCCTGGAGCCTGCATCCCGCGGGGTGCGGGTCATGCCGGCGCCAGGGGAATGGCAGTGACAAGGTGCCTGGCACATGGGGTAGGGATGAGGGGTATCAAGGGGTCCTGCCTGCTGGCTCCTCTGGTGATGGTGCACAGCACCCTACTCGCCCCTGTGCGCATCCACAATGCATCTGGCTGCTTCCCCAGGGTCAGGGCTTATGGGGTTGGGGATGTTGGCACACTGGCCCTTCTCCAGCCAGCTGCGTACTCTTGGACCCAGCTCCAGGAACACAGCGTACACAGGCATCACGTCCTTCTGAAATTCCCTTCCAGGCACGGTCGTGGCCAGCGGGTGCCCTGCACCCCACTGTGCCATCACAGGGAGCCGGGCTGCCTCCCTGCGAGAGGTGGGTGCTCCTGCACTGGTCTGGGTGTCCCATCCTCCTGCTCCACCAGCACACCAGTTGTCACCTGCATCCCTGCTCCCCCAGTCCCTTTTCCACCCCTCCTGGGGACTGCCACGAATAAGGGGGGGACACAAGGGGTTGTGCAAAGGCAGGGGAGGTCATGGTGCTTGTGGGTGCATATGTTCTCCTAGGCTTGGGGTGAGCGGAGCACCGTTGGAGCATGGGGTTTGGGTGATGCTACTGGGGAGGTGGAAGTGTGGGCAAGGGGGGGGTATTGGGCTGTTCTCCATGTATCCTGCCCCATGGGTCCCATCCTTTCCTCTCACAGGTCTCTGGAGCTGTGCTGGTCTCTGGGCTGGTTCAGCTGCTGCTGGGAGTGTCCGGCATGTGCGGGTGGGCAGCCCGGCACTGCGGGCCCATGGTCCTGGCCCCCAGCCTCTCCATCATCGGGCTCTCTGCATACAAGGAGGCCGCTTTCTTCTGCTCCACTAACTGGGGGGTAGCGCTGCTGTACGTGAGCCTGGGGGCCACACCAGTGTGCGGTCCCTGGGGCTTCCCTTCACCATGGGGACAGGAATGGGGCATCCCCATGGTGCATGGCATGCATTTGGGGCCCAAACGCCGTGATGCTGCGTGGTGATCTGTGCTCCCTCTTGTAGGCTCATGCTCCTTGCTGTCACCTTCTCCCAGCACCTGGGATCCTGCCGCCTGCCCTTCTGTGCCTGGCCCCAGGCCTGGGGGGGCTTCACGGAGCCATCGGTCCCCACCCTGCGCATGTTCTCGGTACCGTGGCTTGTCTGCCCCTGCCATCTCCACTGCACCCAGGCTTCTCTCCAAGCCTGACACTTTGGTGGGGGGTTTGGTGGGATCCAATGGCCAGAGAGCTGGGTGCTGGGAGCAGAGGCGTGGGGAAGTCCTGCTGCAGGTCCTGGGGAGTGGATGTTGCTGGGGGAGCGCAGGGAACATGTGCTCAAGGGTATTGGAGCAGCAGAGCCAAGGATGCTCCCTGTGGGGGTAAGGGGAGATGTGGCATGGCTCCTTGGGAGAGGTGGCAGGACAAGGGGCTGTTGTTTGGGGCACAGCAAGCAGGGTGCTGGCCAGGGGAGGAGAATTCCCTGCTGAGGTTCCCCTTGCTGCCTTGCAGGTACTGCTCCCATTTGCTGGTGTCTGCGTTGTTTGTGCCATCCTCAGCCATCTCCACATCCCCTGGGAATCGCTGGACCTGGCCATGGCACAGCTGTCCTGGGCCAACAGCACCTTCCATGCCCCTTGGCTCCGCATCCCCTATGCAGGTGGGGGGTGGCAGGGCTGGGTGCAGCCATCCGCCCTCAGGAAGGGCCCCCGTCACCTGTCCCCTCTCCCTCTGCTGCAGGCGAGTGGGGGTGGCCACTGCTCACCCCCCGGGCGCTGGCAGCGGGCATCGCCATGGCCATCGGTTGCAGCATGAATTCAGTGGGCTGTTACGTGCTGTGTGGGAGGCTGCTGCGAGCCCCCCGGCTGCCCCCCCATGCCTGCAACCGGGGGCTCTGCGTGGAAGGGCTGGGCAGTCTCCTGGCAGGGCTGCTGGGCGCCCCGGGGGGCACGGCTGCCAGCATCGCCAACGCCTGCACCACCGGCCTCACGCAGGTATGCCCAGGGTGGGGAGAGGAAGGTCGGCAAGGGATGGGGAGGGGAGGGAGAAGCAATGGAGCAGTAGGTGTGGGGCACCCATGGCACATGGGCTGTTGCTGAGCCAGTGCCCGGGGTGAAAAAGGCAGGTCTGTATGGCAGGATGGGGGTACACAGTGGGGGGGTGATGCTCCTCATCCTCACTTTTCCCATCTTCCTTTGTGCCAGGCTGGTTCTCGCCCCTCGGTGCAAGTAAGTGCCCTGGCGTGTGTGGTGCTGGGCATGTCCCCAAGGCTGGCAGGGCTCCTCACCCGCATCCCGCTGGCAGTTCACGGTGGGTACCCTGCCCTTCCCCTGCGCTGCGGTGCCCACAGCCTGCCTGGCACTGCCTGACTCCCACCCCTTTGCAGGGGGGGTGCTCTGTGTCACCTACGCCGTGGCCGTGGGCACAGGGATCTCCTACTTCCAGTACACAGACATCGACTCAGGGAGGAACATCTTCATCGTTGGCTTTGCCATGTTCATGGCACTGCTGGTGCCACGGTGGCTCAGCGCTGCTCCAGCTCACCTGGCCACAGGTAGTGGGGATTTTCCCTGGGTGAGGCAAGGCCTTGGGCACCATGGCATGGTGACCCCACGTCTCCGATGTCCTGGGAGTCTGGGGCAGCTCACAGCAACAGGCAGCTCCCTCTCCAATCCGTGAATCTGCTGCAGCAGCTCTTGCCCCTTCCCTGCTGCTGGGTTGGTATCCCCCAAATGATTCTGGTGCTGTCCCTGCAGGCTGGGTGCCCCTGGACCTCCTCTTCCTCTCCCTGCTCACGGTGCCTGTCTTCTTAACTGGCTTTTTGTCATTTTTCCTGGAGAACACAGTCTCAGGTGAGGGGATGCTACCTTATGTCTGCATGAGCCCCTGCTCTGAGGGCAGGATCTGGCCATGGCACCGTCCCTAAACCACTGGCTCTGCCTCCAGGCAGCCCTCCTGGGGGTGCTGGGGCTGGTGGAGGATGGAGGAAGGGGCTGCCTTCTCACTGCTCATCGGCCTGGTTGCAGGAACCCTGGAGGAGCGAGGGCTGCTCTCCGTCCTGACGCCACAGAAAGCCGGGGCAGGCGATCGCCACCTCCATGGAGAGAGGGGCGAAGCCAGCCAGGCATATGGGCTCCCTGCCGGGCTGAGGAGGCTGCTGCCATCCTCCTGCAAAGCCTTCCCCTGCTGCTTCCTCTGCCCAGGGAGCGAGGAGGAGGAGGAGGAGGAAGAGGAAGAGGGCAGCCATGCCCATGAGGAGGGCACTGCTGCACCAGGGGAAGGGACGCACCTACTCCCCAAACCCGGCTCGGGGGAGCTGCAGCCAGCCAGGAGGCTGAGTGAGACAGAGATGCCCACATGGCACACAGTGGCCTGACCCTGTGGCACAGGGATACCTCATGGGGGACCGGGGCTGGGCCCCCAAGGCAGCTTGCAGGCCACTTTGGTCCTCATTTCTGAAGCCCACATGGACTGAAGGGACCTGCACTCCACACTCCCCAGTATGAACCTCATTTCCCTGCTTGGGAGTGAGCTATAAAAACCTTCAACCACCTTTGCCCTTTCCAGGGGTTTCCTTTCCAGCCAGGATTTGCCTGGGAGATGCCAGCCTACCCTCCCCTGGTGCCACTGCAGCAGGGGATGTCGGTGCCCCTAAAGCCCATCATCACTCTGGGAAGGGCTCGGTGCTTTGTCCAGCCCCAAAGGGCTGTTGCCTGGGCTCTGCTTGCCCTCTGGCACTGTGGTCAGCAAGGGCGCTGGCTCTCTCCCTTCTCACGGCTGTGTTCTAGCTGTGCCCATGGCACCAGCTGTATACTAATGCCCTGGCTCTGCCACACCAGGATGCCCCAGGCTGGAGGCACAGCTCAGCTCAGTTCCATAAAATAGTGAAACCCCTTTCACTGGCATGGGGTTGGTCCCAGGAGCACTCATCACTTAAACCCCAGGTATTGCTCTTGCTGCTAAACCAGCCTGCAGTGGTTCTCTGGAGAAGAAAACATCGCCTTTGACCCCTGTGGTTGAGCTCAGTGCCTGGTTACGCCAACTGCAGAAGAGTCTGTACCAGCCCTGCTCCCTGCTCCCACGTTTACAGCAGATCAGAGTCCACGGGCAGGGCCCTGTGCTCCCAGTGCTGCTTCCACCAGTCTCAACCGGCCCGTGAAAGCCCAGCCCTGGGCTAGGTGATGCAAGCCGGCCCTGTGTGCAAGCTCGAAGGAAAGACAGACTTGAGCTGGGAGGACGATGGAGCTGGTCCATGGGAGAGAACATGCTTGGGCTAGACCACAGCTCCAGGTTATGGCTGCCCCCTCCAGCCGGTCCTGGGGAGAGGCCTGACGCCCAGGAACACCCAAAGGTGGCTGCAGGGTGGGAGGGATGTGGTGACACTGTGCCTGCAGGTCCCCAGGGGTAAGCCCCCTTTCCCCAGCTGCCTGTGATCCCCACAGCTGGGCCTTGTGCACCCAGTGGGCACAGGGTGCAATGCACAGCCCGGGCTCACCCAGCCAGCACCCTGCCCAGCATCCTACCTGGGCCCTGCACCCCAACATGGCCGTGCACTCCAGCTGTGACCAAAGCCCAACTGGGTCTTGCACCCCAAACCCTCCTGCGCCCTAACCTGGCCATGCAACCCAATCTCTCCTGCACTCCAAAGCCCCTGCTTGCTCCCACCTCCCCTGGCATTCCCTTGGGATGCAAACCCTCTGGGATGACCGCCCCTGGCCCCGCCCCGAGGGCGGCCGCAGCCTGCACGGTAGGGAGGGGTGTGTGTGAATAGGGTGTAAATGGGGGGGCTCAGGGGCAGTGCATGGGTGCGGGGTGGATGGCCTCAATGCATGGGGTGCAGGTGGGGGATCACAGTCTGTGGGTGCTGGGGTTGGGGTGGGTCAGTGCCTGGGGTGAGGATGGGGCTATGCTCAGTGTGGAGGGGGCTGGGGGTGAGCGGTGTCCATGGCCCCTGCCAGTCTGGCACAACCCTGCTCCGTGGTGTCTTGCAAGCCCAGTCCCTGGGCATGGGGGACGCGGGCACCTGCAGCCCCAGCTGTGTGTGCTTGCTGGGGTGCAGCAGCTGAGGCCCGGCGCAAGCCTGGGAGGGCAGCGGTGCAGGTGCATGCCCTGTGCCATGCCTGCGTGGGCACCCTGTGGCTGCTGGGGCTGAGGAGTAAACCCAGAGCCAAGGGACAGGAGCCCCCGGCTGCTGCTGCCTCTCCGGGCTGTACCGTGCCTGCAGCCCGAGGGCTGTTCACACACAGGCACTTGTGCCAGGACATTTCATAAACAGGAGCAAGCACAAAAAAAAGTCTTAAGGTGTTTCGGTCCCCATAGCTTTGCACAGTGTCTTGGCCATGGCACCTCCTGGGACAACCGGGGATGCTCAAGAGGGACATGCCAGCTTGGGTCCCTGACCTTGTCAGCAGGGGAAGGGAGCAGTCGCCCTGAGGAAGCCACAGCCGTGGCCTTTCCCCGTGCGGGTGACCCATGGCGCGTGGTGCTACACATCCCGGCATGCCCCGGCCCCTCGCACGCTGCGGAAGAGAGCAGCATGCTGGGAGCCGTAGTCTGGCTCTCGCCTCCGGCCTAGCATCGCTCGCCTCCGCAAAGCCCCTCGCCCCGACAGCCTTTGGCCCGCCTGCTCCTCTTGCCCTCGGGTAACTCCGTGGCTCCGCAGAGCCCCGGTCCTGCAGGCCCCCCGGGGACACCGGGTCCCCAAGTGTTTTGGCAGGCACGGAGCTTGCCACGGGGAGGAGCAGGAAGTGGCAGTGCTCGTGGGCAGCATGGGCTGCTGCCAGTGCTCTGCCGGTGTCGGTGCAGGCAGGGGACAGCGCGTGGCTTGCACAGAGCACCGGGGCGGGATGTCCGAGCAGGAGGGCTGTAGTGTCCTGCTGCCCGTCCTGGTGCAAGTGGGGTGGCTTAAATGTTAATTTGGATGTAGGGGTCTCACCGTATTAGTGGCAGCAACCACTGGATAACGCTGGGGAGGCAGCAGTTACATTGCTGTGTGTCTGCTGGTGCAGTTCGGGTGCTTATTGTGAGCTGGGGTAGCAACTACCCTGCACAGAGCTCCCCAAATGCTCACCCCAGCAGAGCTGCATGTATGTGCAGGAATGTGTGTGACCAGAGCTGGCTGGGCATCCTCACCTCTGGGCTGCGAGGTGGGCCTGGCATCGTGGAGGGGCCAGCAGGGATTGAGGGTCCCTGTGAGGCCACCCCCAGGACTGGGGTCTCCCTGGGTGGGGGGTGAGCAGAGACTTGATTGCTCTCTTGTAGATGGAGGGTTCCGAGGAGCTGGAGAGCAGCCTCCTGACACAGCCCTGGGCTTCTGTTTGCTTTGGCGAGTCCACTTTTCTTGCCAAAGTGTGCTTCAGGGATACTGGCTACATCCTGCTGATCTCTGACCTCAGCAGCGTCTGGTATGAGAGTGCAGACACCGAGGCCGTGGGACAAAGGTCCAAGGTGAGTGTCTGGAAAGTCCAGGGACCTCCTTTTCTCCTCGCAGCAGCTGACATCCCAGCATAAACTTCTTGGTGACACAATGGCTGTTGGGTCTGACAGGGCTCAGGTCCAAATGCCCGGGACGGGAAGTCCCTGGGCGGCTCTGCCTAAGCACTGTCACCCTGGTTGGCTGAGCACCCTCCTCCTGGGAGGCTATTTAGCCCAGGCTATTTAGCGTGCCCAAGGCAGCCAGGTGCTCAATGGGGCTGCGTGCTGAGGTCGGCACACTCATTTCACTTGTGGGCTGGATGGGCAGCTGGTTTCCCCAGGACCAGTGTACTAAGGAGGAGCTTGAAACAAGGCTGCCTGCCCACCAGTGATGGAGAGACTCCTGTTCATGTTCATAGCCGGGCACAGGCTCCCATGAGGTGTCCTATCAGCATGGCCCCTAAAACACATGGGGCCATGCCTCATCCCCTCGCCCTAGCCCATGTGCCCAGGCCCCCAGGTGCCGCCCGTGTCTGCCATGTCCCTCTGTCAGTGTGGCACGTGGCAGCAGCCACCCCCTCCAGCTCTGGCAGGTCTGCTGAGCTATGACAGCTCTTGGCCAGCCTGTGACACTCATGGTGGCATGTGGGGCAGATGCACCAGTGGAGACCATTGCACCCTGCCCAACGCCCAGACCCTCCTGGGCTGGCCTGGGAGAACCGATGGGGAATGTCCTGTTGCAAGGCTGGAAGCCAAGGCCCAGGGGTGGCTTTTTGCAGTGCTGGGACACACAGAAGTAGTTTGGCTCCTTCTGTGCTGGAGCTTCTGCTGCTTTTTTCTCAGTGCCGAGCTCCCCGGGGTTTTGCTGTACCCTTAACCTTGCCTTTCCCCAGGAGCTGAACAAGCGGCTGATGGTCCATGTGTCCTCCTTCCTGCACCGCTTGCGTGACCTGATGCACCCCTTGCTGGCAGGGCAGCCGGACGCTGCCACCTCCTTTTCCTGCCACCGTGCTGCCGGCGGCCTCAGCCTGCACGTGAAGAGTGAGGTCTCAGGGCTGCCCTTCTACTGGGACTTCCACTGCTGCCCCGCTCCAGTGGAGATGGTGAGCCAAGCTGCGAAGAGTTTGGGGAGGGTGACGGCCAAACTTGAGGATTGTCTCCTAATGCTTGGAAGGTTTTGGGTGGTCTCGGGCCATGCTGATTTTAGGGTGCCTGGCTCTGCCTGCTGCCCCTTCCGTGGGTCACTGTCCCTGTTTCGTCCTGCTGAGGCTTTGGCACCTTGGCTGGTGCCCTGCAGCGAGGGATGGCCCAGCACACGCTGCAGCCAGGACACCAGGGAGATGTCCAGTTTGGGACGGTGCCCTGCCAGCGCCCCACATAGCACACCCACGCTGTTCTCCTCTGGTGCATGCCGTGAAGTGGGGTGCAGGCCGGTGGGCACCCCAAAAGGACCCGCAGGAGCTCTGTCACCACCGAGGGAATTAAAGAGGGGTCTCCCCCTCTTTTAAGGGGTTGCTCTTACCGCCGGGCTGCCTAACGTTTTGGGAAGCAGCACCCAGAGCCCGGTATCGCAAGCTGAGCACCCCGGGGCAGCACCTCGGCCGGGCCCCGGCAGGCGGGGCGGGCGCTGCGGGGCGGGGGCAGCCCGGGTCGCCCCCCCGGCCCCCCGGGGCCCTGCAGCCCAGCGCGCACAAGAGGGCGCCCGGCACCCGCTAACAGCCTCGGCGGGAGCCGCCGGTGGCAGCCCCGGCCCCGGGCCCGGCCCTCCGGCTCCGCTGCCGGCGGGAGGCATCGCCCTAAATCCCGGACACCCCCCTCCCGCCGGGTCTCCCGCCTCCTGCTGCGGGGCGCGTCCCCTCTCCCCCCAGGCACGGCTGCGCTGGGGCATCCCGGCGCGCAAAGTGGGGTCCCCAGCCGCTGCGGGGCTGTCTGTCCTTGCTTGCAAGGTTGAACCGGGGAGCAAATAAACTCGGGGTCCCATCTCGGCTCGCCCTAGGGACTTGCTGTCCCTCCCTGGGCAAGCAGCACGGAGCTGAGAAGGTGCAAAGCCCAAGCTCTGGGGCTGGTAGCGGCTCCTCTCCCTTTGCTTGGAATCGCGCTGGATGTCTGCAAGGCACCCGGGAGGTGGGAAGCAGTTGGGGTGCTGAGTGTGGCTGGCGTGGATGCAGGAACGGGGGCCAACTCTGCCCTGCTAAGCTCTACTCAGCAGCTGGCCAGGGGCTTGAGACGGGCATGGAGCCCACCTGGCAAACCACTGCTTGCCCCGTCCCAGCTCTGGTGTGGATGGTGCCCTCTGAGCACCGGGGTGGCTGATGGCCGTCACCTCTGCGGCTCGTGCCTGGGGGTGAGCAGAGCGCAGAGCCCACTGTGGGCTCGCCGCAGGAGCAAGAAGGCTTCGCGAGTGATGCTGGGTTTGGTGCTATCTCACCTGTGGGCTCAGCCTGGCCACAAAGACAAGGGGCATGCTGGGGTGGGGGGGATCCCAAATGCCCTTCCAGGGGCTGTGGGAGGTGATGGGCAGGAGGCTGCTTCGTGCATCTGGTGGGCCGGGGCAGCCCAGCCTGGCTCCAGGGCAGGGGACGTGCCCAGAGCTCTGCATGGGGCTTGTGCAGCCGTAATTAGCTTATGTGGGCATGGTGGGTTGCAACGGGGAGCTTCAGCCTGTGTGAGTCCGTTGGGATGGATCCCTGCTGCTTTTGATATTGCCTCCTTGGGAAAGTCTATGCTGTTCCTCGAGCCGCAGTTTGACACCTCAGGTCCTTTGGGTTTTTCACCCAGCTGTGCCTGTTTCCTGCGTAGGAAGATGCCTTGCACAGCTGTGGGAAGGGTCTGGCTGGCACATGGGGGGCTCTCTGCCTCCTGCTGCACCCCAAATGGCGGGTGGAGCATTGCCCACCCCTACACCCTGTTCCCATCGGGCTCTCTCACCCAAGCTCTCCCATGCTGCACCCCCTAGCTGTGAAAGGGGCTGGGATGGAGGGATGTGTCCCGTAGCATCCTGCTTCCCTTCTCCCATCTCATGTCTTTTGACTGCTTCCCACTGGATTTGGGTGAGACATGGGGGAGTCACCTGGGGAGCCCTGTGTGACCTGGAGTGCAGCTATTGCTAGGACCTTGCTGGCTGCCCTGCTTTGACCATTTTATGGACATCTGTGTGTATCCCTGGACCTTCCCTAGAGTGTCTCTTCTCCATCCTAGGTGTCATGTCACCTGGTGCGGCCCCTGATTCGCATGAGCCTGGCGCTGCAGTACCAGGTGCAAGAGCTGACCTCCCTGCTGCTCCAGAAGGATGCTGAGATTGAAGACTACAGGGAGAGCGGGGTTGCTCTCAGCAGAGGTGAGGAGGGAAGCCCTGGCTGAGAGAAGAGCAAGCAGGGAGTGAGTTTCCTCCTTCACGTGGGGCTGGCATGCTGTGCTCCCTCTGGCTATTACCCAGCCA
This sequence comes from Gorsachius goisagi, assembly GCA_018403395.1. Taxonomy (NCBI): domain Eukaryota; kingdom Metazoa; phylum Chordata; class Aves; order Pelecaniformes; family Ardeidae; genus Gorsachius; species Gorsachius goisagi. The sequence goes on along the minus strand of BOSO01001743.1, from coordinate 327,100 downwards.
GGCTTGTGTTTCATGTTCAGCCGCGCTGGAAGCGAGACGGTAGCCAGAAGGCTGGGGAGTAGCCCCTGGGGACACCTAGGGGAGGAATGGCCCTTGACCAGTAGCCGGAGGAGTTGGGGAGTCGCCAAGGGGCTCTCCGCTTCGCCGAGAGCACCTGGCCGCTCCCCAAGAGCCGGCGGGGATGCCAGCAAGGGCTGGCCCTGGAGCGGTGTCAGGCTCCCTTCCCGAGCGCGGTAGCTTGCGAGCGCTTGGAGAGTAACCAGGGGCTCCCGGCTCTCCCTGCCATGAGAAGTGCAGCCGTGTACAGGGGCCCCCTCCAGTGCCCAGCCCACCTTGCCATCAGGGACAGGGGCAGGAGTAAGCCCCCTCCGGTAGGATGTGAGTCAGGACCTGCCTGGAGGAGCCACCCGGGGGGTTTTGTCCTCCACCCATGGAGGTCAGCTGGGCACTGGTTTTTTGATCATTCCTTGCTGGCACCATGCTCTGTCCTGCTGCCAGAGGTGATACCTGCTCTTCTGTGGGAACCTGGCCCCTCTGGGATGTTGGGTCCAATGGGGACCAGCCCTGACTTACATATCATGACCAGGAAGGTGATGTGGTCCAGACCCTGTACTGTGGCAGGTACCCCACCATGGGATCCTGGAGCTGCCCTGCAGCTGCACTAGAGCTGCGCCAGCCAGCCATGCTCTCCTTTGTCCTGCTGCGTGCCGGCTCTGCAGGGCTCAGAGCAGCCAGGACAATCCAGTTTGGGTCCGGGGACTGATGCTGGTGAGCAGGTGCCTCTCTTGTCCCTTGCCTGGGCAGGGCAGGAAGATGGGAGGAAGCTTTGCACCGGTGCTGCTGAGCAAAGCTGGCCAAGTGCTTCTCCAGACAATGATGAGGAAAAATCAGTGCTTTGAAGGAGACACAGAGAAGAATGGATAGCAAGGGTTTGTTCCTGTCCTGCAAGAGGACGACACAGGCGGGCTCGCCCCTCCAGAGAAGCAGCTGGAGACAAGCAGTCCCCTGTCCCGTGGAGCATGGCTGTGTGGTGCCCAGACCCAGGCATCTCTTTCAAGCTGGGAATGGTGCTGAGCATGTCCTGCCACTGAACCCTGCTCCTCTGTGCAGGAGGGTGCTGGGACAAGTGTGGGTGAGCTCTGGGCTCTGCTACCTGGCTGCATCAACAGGCTCAAACTTATTCCCCCACTTCCCTGCAGTCCTTGCACCTTCTGCTAACCGGGTGATGTGTCCCTAGCCCAAGGGGCCCGCTCACCTCTCCTGCTGGCTCTGGGATTAGAGTGCTGAAGCTGTTCCCCCGCAGCCCCTTCACCCCATGGGCAGGGGAAGGAGAAGCTTGGGGTGGGAGGTCTGGCCAGACCTGCCCAAGCTGATCCCCCCTCTCCCTTGCAGACCGCCTGAGGACAGAGCCCTTCCAGGAGCAGACGTTTCAGCGGAACTTCATGGCTGAGGTAAGGACCAGTGCAAGTCCTCTGTCCTTCAGCAAAGGGGTGGTGGGGAGCCATCACCAGCAGCCCCAGTGAGAGGTGTGCCAGGCTGGATGGGGGCATTGGTGAGGATGGCTGGACTTGCCTGGAGAGGAGTAATGCCCACTGGCTCTCCCATGGCTCTCCTTGTGTCCTTGCACCTCATCTGCAGGGTGAGCTGAGCTAGGGACACGCCTGGGGACATGGCACCGTGTTTTGTCACCGTCTCACCACTGCTTGGCTGCTGGGTGTTGCCAGGGGTGCAAGCCAGGCTGGCTGCTCCATGGGAGCGTGCCATCGCTGGGGCATCATCACCTACCTCCTGCACTTGCTGTGGACCTGAAATACTGATGCTGATGGCAGGCAGGGAGCTGGCGAATAAGGAGAAGCCATTTGCTCCTTTTGGTTCATCTGCTGCTTTTAGGAGTGGCTTTATGGTGGCACTTGTGGGGACTGTTATCTGGGCTGTGCCCATCACTCTCCCCTTGGCTCGGCTCTAAAATCAGACATGTCCTCTGGAGAAGCTGGCACTGGAATTCTTTCCTCTGATCCTTTTTCATTACTGGAAATAATCACAGAAGCACTAAAATGATTCAAACCAATGTGGCAAGATCAAAAATGATTGATGCCCATCGATGCAAAAAGACTCAGGATGCTTCTGAGTGTTCCTGTGCTCACTGTGAAGGCGCAGGAGTGGGGGAGCAGCGGGGGCTGCTGGGGACCAGGGAGCCAGGCAGGGTGTCCGTGGTGTCACATGGGCTTTGAGAGGACGTCGCCTTGTGAGACACATGCTGATGCTCTTGCACAGCCAAGCAATAAACCATCTGCAGGGTTTCTAAAAATTAGAGACAATCCCTCTTTTACATGAGAGGCATTGCATCCAGCACAGGCAACTTTCGTTTCCCTCTGGTTATGATGGATAGAGATGAATTCACTGCTGGACTGCAACTTGGAGGTTGCCTAGGGACCGATGATCATGACCAGATTACACTCACCCTGGGCAAAGAAAAGACATTCCTAAACAGTAATTTATATCCTTCATGCTTTGAAAGGGCTAATTTCCCAAAACAGGGGAAAATTATGAGTGAAATCAGCTTGGAGGAAACATTTAGATAGAAAAATGTGAATGAAAATGGTGCGCTCTTTCAGAAGAATTTCAGAAGCCACAAAAAGCCACAATTCCACAATCAAGAAAGAGGGCAGCGCTGGCCGCGAGCCCGTTCTGGTTCAGTGGCAAAGTGAAGGCAGCAATTAGAAATAAAAGAGCAGTTTATAACAAATGGGAGAGCGGGAGTAGATAGCAATCAATATAAATTAGAAATTATGAAGTGTAGAAAATGGATAACAGAAGCTAAAGACATCAGGGAAAAATCATGGCGAAGGACAGAGGGAAAGGCTTTTATTTAGTGTAGTAGGAGAAAACCCCAAGCTCCTAGTAACGGGATAAGCTTATTAGTAGACGGAGGTGGTAAAATGATTGATACTGGAGCAGATATGGCAGAAGCAGTTGGTAAATGGTTCAGTGCTGTCGCTGGAAGGATGCAGGCGGATGTGCCGGGATCGGGGTATGATGAAGTATGTCTTTGTCCAAGGGTCAGCTGAACAACATCTGCTAAAGATGAACGTCAGGCTTGAAACTCAGAGCTGGTAGGGTGTGGGGCATGGGGGAAGGTGCTCAGCGGTGCTGGGCGGCTGCTCAGGCGGTGGGGCGGGTGGGAGGGGAGCAGGGCAGCCCTGCACAAAGCTGTGTGAGAGCTGGTGGGGAGCTCATCCAGCAGGGATTTAAAAGATGGGAGGGCAGTTGGTGCTGAGTGTCCCAGGAACAGCCCAGGAGCAGCATCTTGGGTCCAGAGCACCAGATGGGGAATTGGAGGGTTTGGGAGATGCTCCCTCTCTGCATCCCCTGGCAGCCAGGCTGGAGCACCGGCTGCGGGTGGGAGGCTGGCGGAGGGGTGCAGTTGCGCGTCCAGGCTGCCTGCGGGGATCTGTCCTCTTCATCCCGTTGCTTTATAAACCTGCTGATGACGCCTTTGGCCCATGTACCATCCCATGGCAATGACCCATCAGATGTGAGCAGCTGCTGCCTTGGGTTTGAACGTGGTACCCCGTTGTTCCTCCTGATGCCGCCCAGGTCTTGCATTAGTGAGGAACACCAAACACGGCTTTGCAGCTCTCCAGCACCAAATCTGGCTGTTCACCCCACTCTCCCCTCTCTTCCTGCAGCAGAAGGGTGGGCTGGATGACCTTGTTGTCTCGGGGCAGGTATTTCAAGCAATTTTGTACTCCATTTGCCAGATCCAAAAAGGAGCGGCAAGAGAGGTTGGGATCCCTCAGGACATGCTGCGGGGAGCCGGGAACGCTGCGACTGACTCGTGTGTCTGGTTTTTCAAAAAGACAATGGTCAATCAGCGTGGAGTTGCAGGAATGAATTGAGGGCTGGGGAACGAGCCGGGCATTGAGAGACTTGGAAGGGAAGAGCTCTGTCTAGCTTATCAGGGAGAAAATTGAGAGGAGCCTTGATTACAGTGTGTGAGGGTCTTTACAAGGAGAAAATGCTGGTTAGTGAAGGGCTCTCTTTAATCTGGTGGAGAGCAGCGGAGCACAAGCCAGGCACTGGGAGCTGGAGCCAGGCAATTTGGAGCTAGGACTGAGGCACTTGGGTTTGCTCCTGCGGGTGATTAGCAATCGGGGCACGCTCCCAAGGGCAGTGGTTGATCTTCCGTCTCTTGATGTCTCCAAAAGAAGGCTGGGAGCCCGCCTGGAAGAAAACCAAGTTGCTGGACTCGGTCTCGGGATGTGCGTGGTTGAACGTCAGTGGAGAGGAGGTCAGGAGGAGAGGTCTGATGGTCCTTCCAGCCTCTCCCTCTGGGAAACAGGGCTTCAGGTTGGGGATGTTTGGTAGCAGTAAGCACCTCCTGGCTGAAAGGGGGCTGTGACGGCGTGGCGCAGGGCTGGCGGGATGCAGGAAAGCAGCTCCACGGCTTTGCTCGCTTCCCAAACCTTTGCTGCATCCCCCATGGAGAGGAAAGGACCTGCCAGTGCCCCAGGGCAGAGCTGCACAGGGACGCTCCTGCCTCTCGGCTTAAACGTGCCCTTTCCCTGGGCTTGTGTGCACTTGGCTGTCCAGGGCATTTTAACTAATCATGGGGAGTTTTCCAGCAAAGCCCTGGGAATATTTATACGTTTAGGAAACGATGCTTTCACACACGCAGTTTTTGGCAAGGGTTCACTGCTGAGCAGCTGCCTGGGCTTGGGCAGAACTGGAGGGAGGGTGGCAGCCACGCGCGAGCTGAAGCAAAGCCGGCAGCTTTTATTGGCAAGCCCAGGGATTCTCAGCATGAGGGGAAAGAGCAGGCAGCTGGAGAGGGCTTGGTGCCCCAGGACTGCCCTGGCACCCTTCCCAGCAGCCTAGGACCCAGTGGGTCGGGGGCATTTTGTCTCCAGGTGTCCCTTTGGGTTGCAGAGAGCATGCATGAGGTGCCCAACCATGGTTTTGAGAGCTTGCCCCGGCTTGGCTATGGTCGGCATTTTGTGACACAGCTTCTTGCCAAAGCCCGTGTCTGGCCCCGTGAGGGGGGCAGCATCAGGGTGTCCATGTGGTGCTGTGCCTCCTGCCCTGGGGAGGGCAGGGACAGGTACACCGGGGACAAACTCACCGATAGCATCAGCGCAAATAGACCCCCCCACACCCCAGGATGCTTCGCCCTGCGTATTTTTATCTGCTGCGGCCGGTGCGCGTGGGGGCGGCTGCTCCGTGCCTCTGCAAGCCGAGCGCGAGACCTCGGCAAACAGGACGCAGCGGGTTCACGGCTCGACCCCGGGGCCCGGTGAGGAGGAGGAGGATGTGCCATCAAAACAAGCAACGCTGGAGAGGAAGATAAACAAACAGGCAGCTTCCAGTGCGGCCCTGGCTGAGGGCGAGTGGGAGCCCTGGGCTGAGCCTGGCGGCGGTGCCGACGGCGGTGCCGGCTGACGTCAGGGCGCCCGGGGGTCAGCGTCCCTCTTATTGTTCCCCACCGGGGCTGGGACGGGGGCCAGGTGCCCGTCCCCCTCCTGTGAGGGGACACGGGCCAGCGGGGCAGGTGGAGGGCAGCCGGGACGCCTGCCGGAGCCACTGGCCGTCACCACCCTGGGGTCCAGCGGGGCACCTGCCTGCACGCTGCCTGCCTCCAGCACCCTGCCTCTCCTTTTTAACAGGCCCTAAAAATAAAACCCCGGGGAGTGGAGCTGCCGTGGTCTGGCCGGGGGCGAAGGCGGCAGTGGGCCGCGCGTTTTGCAGGGCGGGGACGGCATCCCTCAAACCCGCGCCAGCCCGGTGCGGCGGGGAGGAAGCGGCCCTTTGGCTCCTTCCAACGAGGGATGTTTTTAATTAGCGCAAGGTAGCTGCGGCTTTGCAGCTGCCACCAGGCCAGAGCGGGGCGGGCGGCATGGGCACGACAGGGGCTGCTCGCATGCAGGGTGCACGGCCCGGGGCAGAAGATGCCACGGGTGCTCGGGCGGGCTGGGGTCCCTCCGCGCAGGGCTGGGAAGGAGCTAGCGGCCGCAGCGCTGTTGCTAACAGGGCTGAGCAGCGCAGAAGTTGCAAGGCCCTGGGCAGGCTGGCTCAGGGCAGAGGTTGCAGCATGGGGCTGGCTTTTGGGGATGGTTGGATGAGCAGAGCAAGCTCTCATGTGCAGCCAAGCATCTGTGTTGTGCTCGTCCAGTGAGACCCATGGGTGCCTGTGTCCTGTTTGGGATTGGGGCTGCTTGTGGGGTCCTTGCTTCATTCCTGAACAAGCCTTGGTCACTCCATCTCACTGCTTCCCTGGTGTCTGGGGTCCCACGCTGGAAACGCGTCCGTGCTGGGGGGAGCAGAGCGCAGGCTGCCCATGGAAGGAGCTGCACGCTGCTGCGGCCGGGAGGAGCAGAGCGTCACTCGTGCTCAGCGTGAGCGCGTGTGCAAGAGCATGAGCGTGCGCCCAAGAGCAGGAGCATGCATGCTGGCACCGTTTGATGGCTGAAGGGGACGGGGGACAGGGACCAGAGCTTCGTGCCCACAGTGGGGCATTTGGGGAGGAGCACAGGCGCTCATCACTGCATGGGGGCTGACGGCTGCATGGGCACCAGCTGCCCCGTGGTGTTCGCTGTGGAGGCCCGTGGCGGGCGGCACTGCGGTGTTATTTATTTATTTGCTGAGGCTCGATCAGGTGAGGGGGGCCCGGCCAGGGCGTGCTTTCTGGGCCACCGCCGGCAGCCACAGCCCGCTTGCACAAGCAGTGAGTCACTGGAGCTGCACGCTGCTAAAACCAGACTTGGCATGGGGCATCCCAGGGCAGCAGCCTGCCCAAAATAATCCCCAGACCATGGGCAAGGAGCGAGCCCCCAGCAGCTGGGCCAGGGACGGGCTGGCCTCGATTGCTTCCGTCCTTGCTCCTGCTGGGGATAGGGATGCTCTGCGGCAGCAGGAGCTGCTGTCCTGGGAGCCCCGTGGGGATGCTTCTGCTGGGGATGGGGGGGGGGGTTCACAGCCTGACCCCCTGTGACTGCGGCTGTGCCTGGCCGCAGTTCTGGCAAAGCCACTGCGGAGAGTGGGTGGCACCTGGGCCGTGTACAGGCAGCTGCCTGCTTGGTCCCAGCCCCACTTCAGCCCAGCATCACCTGGTGGCTTGTTTGGGGATGGAGGGATGGACAAACGCCATCACAGCCACCCTCTCTGGGGCACCACACAGCCCTTGGCTCTGCAGTCGCATGTGGTCTGGCACATGCAGGGAACCCTCCTTCGCAGTTGGAGTGTTCCTCATCCTCGCCATGCTATGCTGTGCCGTGCTGTGCCATGCCATGTAAAGCTGTGCCGTGCCATGCTGTGCCATGCCATGCCATGCTGTGCCGGGTGCTGCCGCATGCAGGCAGAGGGGTGTCTGGCAGAAGGGGCCAGACCCCACTCCTGCGGGAGAGGCCCCAGCCCACGCATGGGCACCAGCTGCGTGGTGCTGCCGAGGAGCAGCTCAGCTCGGGGGATGATTGATCTCGTGTCAGCAAGCGGTGGTTTGAGCCAGTGCCAGGCCTCAGCTCAAATGGGAGCATTGAAGGGGAAGAGCCCCTTCCCCCCTCCGGAAAGCAGAGCAGCGATCCCCCCGCCACCACCCTCGGCCCCGCTCCCACATCTTGGGCATTATTGGCCCCGCAGCCACAGACAGCTGCCCGGCCCTGGGGAGCACACTGGGGGCAGTGGAGAGTGCGCAGGCATCTGGGGTCCCAGCCTTGCCAGGCTGAGCTCACTGGGGCTGTGTTTGGATTAGAGGAGGGCAAAGGGGGGATGTGGGGACAGCTGGCGGGGGGAAGGTACGGGGCACAGTCTGCCCCTCACCGCTGTACCCTGCAGCCGCCTGTCCCAGCCCTTCAGCTCAGGATATGGCAGCAGCTCCTGCAAGCAAAGGACCTTTTGGGGAGGAGAACAAGGTGGACTTTGACGGGGATCTAAAGGCACTGCTCTGTGTCAGCAAGGGATGTGGCCGCTTCTCTGTCCCCAGCTGATGGGGTCTGGACCAGGGTGTTGCCATCCCTGCCGACTCTGCCAGCCACAGGCAGGGCAGAGGAGCGGTGCTGCTTTGCACCCCTGGTGCTGCCTTCCTCAGCTCCCTGCACCCCCGCTGTGCCTGAAACGGTCTGCCAGGTTTATTCACTGTGTCCCTGCCTGTCCTTCCCCAGCTCTCCCCATACCCCCAGCTGTGCCCCTTGTCCTGTGACATCCATAGGCAGCTTTTTTCAGTGTTTCTGAGAGCTGCTCCCTCCCTATCCCTCGGGCCAATGCTCCCGTAGCCTCTGCCAGTTGTGCCAGCCCATGCAGAGGTGGTACAAAACAGCTGGGCACATCTGGGCAGGCAGCAGCACCCGTGGAGGGGTTGCTCTGCACCCCAGGGGGCATGGCCATCCGATTCCTGAGGCTGCCTGCTCCCACTCCGCTTGGACCTTCGCGTCCTATCTCTCTGAGTAAGGAAACAGGGCCATTCATGTATTTCTCTCTCTATTTATACCTCTCCCTTTCCGTATTTAGTGTGTGTGCAGGCAGAGGGGGCAGCGAACGCCGGGGCCACTGATGTTCTTGGCTCCAGTGCTGGCTGGAATTTCGTCCTGGAATGTATCCTGAACCACTCTGAAAACACGAATAAATCTCTGTGTGTTGTGTGCGTGTGTGTACACAAATATATAGACAACGTATAGACACGGAGCCATATAGGGCATTTGTGAGCTTTGCTATTTAAAGGAAGGCGTAGTTAGAGGGCTCTCGGCGAGGCGAATACCTCCGGATCAAAGGGATGCAGGGTACTCTGCTAGCGGCCAGGCACCTGGGGAGATAGGTGGCCCTTGCTTTGTCCTCTACAGGGAGCTGAAGCCACCCCATTTGGTGACATACCTAAGGCAGCACCCCCAGCTAGCCCTGAAGGTCTCTGCTCCCTGGTCTTCAGTTGCCCAGTGAGAGCCCCAGAGAGCCAGCTCCTGGGCTGCTGACAGAGGCTGCAGAGCCTGGCATGCAGCCGGGTGTAGAAGGGCAAGGATATCAGCCCCTCTGGGGCTTCTGGGGGCTCAGGGGCTGTCTCCTGAACTGGTGCTCATGGCTGTCAAGGAAAGACAATAATGTGGAAAAGGAGAAAATAGGTGTTGGGTACCAGGTCCCAAGTAAGTGGTGGTCTGGGCATCTCCTTGGGATGCCGGAGCATCTGGTGCTCACAGCTGTCTGGGAAAGACAATGAAAAGGGGAAAATAGAAATTGGGTACCAGATCCCAGACAGGATGCTTGGCCATGCCAGGAGAGCAGCTCCTTGGGAGGCACGGGCAGCTGCCTTGGCAGGGATGCTGGATGAGGCCCCAGCGGGAGCACTGCTGGATCTCCCAGCACCCCTTGGCCGGGGAGTGGGTGCCCTATTTAGCCCCGCTCAGGGTCACACCAGCTTCTTCTCTTCTGGGTGCTGAAAAAACTGATAATTTGGGCTGAAAATGCCCATGTTTGGTCTCTGGCCAAGGGTGATGTGTTTGTGGGTGGGGGAAATTGGAGCAAATTCCTGCTGCAAGTCCTGCACATGTGCACGGGCGTGCGGATAGGGGAAATACAGTTTTCCTTTTGAAAAAAAGCCCCGCTTATTTTTATACAGAACTCCAGAAGGGCTGAAGGTGGAAACTTGGCCTGTCAGCAGCTGTCGCAGGGGAGCGGGTCCCTGCCTGAGTTTGGGGGGAAACCACAGCTGGGTGTTAATGGGACTGTTAATGAATTAATGTTGGCTGCTGGGGGCCGGCGGGGAGCCTGGCTCGGCAGGGCATATGCGTGTGGAGCTCTGCCCGGAGCACGGGCTCCGGCTCTTGGCATGGCTGCAGAAAGCTCCAGCTCTAGGAGCCATGTGCTTGGGGAGGTGTGAGTCTCCCCTTCCAGCCATGTCTTTCTCTCCAGGCTGTGGACGTGCTTGGCAATCTGGCCCCGTTGTGGGGGAGAGGGTCCCAAACCAGAGGGCATGCACGCAGCCCCCGTGGGTGTGTTATCTTTTGACTGTGGGCATCTGCTGCCTGAGCTGGTGGTATTGCTTAATGCTGGGTCTCCTCGGCTGCTGAAACCAAATCTTTAAGGCAATTTAAAGAAAACAGCAGGGAAGTGAAATCCCCCCAGGTTTATTTATGGGTTAGAGAGCCTGTGCTGCCCGTCTGCAGCCCTTCTTGGGGTTATTTCTCTTGCTGTCTCCCCCAAAATGTGCAGGAGCACCCATGTGAGTGCGGTGAGCTCAGCCATGCCCCATGCTTGTGGGCTCAGCGGTACGTTTGCACAGCTTCCACACCCGGCTTGCTGGGGAGAGCTCTGGAGGAGGAGGAGGTCATGCTACCACGCTCACCCGATGCCAGCATGGTAGAGGTGCGGTGGGGCTGGGGAATAGCACCATAACCTGGTTGGACTAGAAATGAGAGGGAAAATGCAGTGAGGATCTGGGAAAGAGAGAGCAAATTCTTCTCCATGGACCTCTCCCGCTGTGTTTGGCTTCAGGGTCTGTGGGTGAGATCTCAGCCATGGGGAAGCCTGTGGTATCCCCTGGGGTTTCACCCTTGGGTACCAGATGGCTGTTGAACCATGATGAAAGAGTGACCATCCTGAGGGAGGAATGACCGTGCTGAGGAAGGGATGACAATGTTAGAGAAGGGATGACGATGATGAGGAAGGAAAAACCACACCAAGGAAGCTGGGGAAGGGAAGACCATGCTGAACCAGGGGCAACCATGCCCAGCATGGGACTGTGGATGGGTAGGTTTCCCAACAGAAGATGCTGTTATGGATGGAGACAGGACCTCCTCTGCTGGGAAGAAGGCTGGAAGAGCCTGAGCTCTCTTGGGAGCTCTGCTTGCTGCCCAGGGATGCTGTGCTTGCCCCCAGGTTGCAGATGCTCTGCCAGCTCTGGTGTTGGGTGTCTGTAGGTGGGTGCAGACAGACCCTCATCTCAGTTAGGAAACCTCTCTGGGCTGTTGGACCTGGTATCAATCCCGGGGCCCTGTGCTGGCCCTTTGGGATCAAGCTCCAAAGTGTGCAGTCAACGCCTGCTGCCCAGTGCCAAACCCAGCTGAAGCTGGTGGGGCTGAGGACCTGGAGAGAGCAGTGCTTGGGCTGCTCTCACAGCCCTGCTCCTTTCACGGGTGGGTTCTACACAACCAGTCCTCCACACTGGAGGAAATCCTTCAGAGGATCCCAGATTCCAGCTTTGAGGGGCTCTGAGGCTCCTCTGTGCCCAGCCACCAGCTCTTGGGGACCGGCTCTGGCTCCGCCGGGCCCAGAGCCCTTCCCAACCTCATCCCAGACAGATGGATATCCCAAAACCCACTGGTCCCAGGGGTCCCTGCTCTGGGTCCCTCTGACTGAATGAGGTGGTGTGCGTGTGCCCAGACTGTCCCCTCCTGTGACTGTACAGTACACACGGCTAAATATATGTCTGTGCAGATACAGGAACTCAGAGGGGCTGAGTGATGCTCCCTTTCTATACCTCTTTTCATGGGGAGAGCTAATGAGATTCATGTCATTAAAGGGCTGATGTTTTGTGGGATGGGAGCCATTTAAACGGGATGTGTCCTGGCTTAGTCATGGCAAATATTTACCAAAAAAAAAAAAAAAAAAAAAAAAAAGAGAAAGAAAAAAAAAAGGGACATACCATATAAAATTAGAGTTCTGAAAATAGTATTTAGAGCAAGTGAGAGAGAGGAACCTAAAACAGAAAATACAGCCCAGTCTGTTCAGGAGTCAGGGGAAAAAGAGTGCGAGGGAAAAAAAAAAAAAAAAGCCAGAGATAAAACGAGAGAAACCTCGGCAGTAAAAACAGCATCTTGGTAAATAGACTATTAAAAAATTCTGACCTGCTTTATGGCTTTCTTGGCTGCCGTTCAGCTGTGCTGCCCCGGCCGGCACGGAGGGAAGGTAGCAGGAGCCGGCGTCTGTGTGGATGCTCAGAGCCCCAGGACGCGGCTCCCCCCCCCCGAGCAGCCACGCGGGGCGTTAAATTTAGCCACATAATGATGGCCCTGAGGAGGCAGCCTTTTGTAGCCACACTGTAATTACTGCCTCACTTATAAATTTTATTTTTCTTATTATGTTTCCTCCTCCGCTGGGGAAGGGGGGGGGGGGGGGTCTCCCACACCCCCATCAAACCCGCAGCTCTCCGGGGAGCAGGGGGTACTGCTGTGGGGATGGAGCAGGTCCATGGGATGGAGGGGAAGGTGGGGATGGCTGCCCGAGCCCTGCGCCGCCCTGTCCTGCTCCCCTGCCCTGATACAGGGCTCAGCCCTGCATTTGGGGATGAGGAAGGCGTTGAGCTAACCCTGCCATGGTGTAGGGTCCCCGCAGGCCAAAGTGTGGGCGTCTTGGCCCCCCCAAGCCTTAACATCGCCCTCTTGGGGTGCTTGGAAGATGGGCTTGTGCAGGCAGGACCAGAAGGTCTCCAGCGGGGCTGCGAGCCCACGGCACAGCTAGGGTGGGAAGGCAGGCGGGACCCCCAGGAGATGGAAGGAGCAGCCATTCGGCCCTGCTCAGCAGGTCACTGGCTCCAGTCCTGCTCCTCGTGGAGGTGGGAAAGGCAAAAAGGGTGAGGGCTGGCCCCGGCCCCCTCCTCCTGCCAGGAGCAGGGCAGAGGGGACAGCTCCTCTCCAAGCCGGTGCAAGTGGGGGACAGCTTCAGGCCGGGCAAGAACGTGCCAGAAAAGGTCTCGTTCCCCTCTTGTTTTCCCAAAACAAAGGAAGCAGCCTTGCATTGCTGGAAGTCGCGTGCTCGGGTTGTGCTGGCTTGTTATCATCCGATAACCCGGCGACCCGGGAGCTGCCCTGGTCCTCACCCGTCGAGCCCGTGGTACGGGATGCGAACAGCTTCCGCATGAGCTGCCCTTTGCACAGATCCGTTTTCCGCTCCTCGGGCTGGGGTGGGACACCAGCGGGGGCTGCCACGGTGGCCCCGGCTGGCCCCGGGCTCACCGTGTGCGTGTGCCCGGCGGGGGACCTGCCCGTGCAGGGGATGGTGGATGGTGAGGGCAGAAGAAACGCAGAGGTGGCAGGTGCCTTGGTGTGGCCTGGGTGCTGCCATCCCATGTGGGGCGTGGAATGAGATTTGGGGCTCTGCTGCATCTTGCTTTTCCCCATGCAACTTCCCTGAGAGCACCATGGCCAGGCTTTGCTGTAGAGCGGGGTGGGAAGTGTGTGGGGCTGGGGGACAGGGTCCCTTGGGGCACATGGTGATGCCTTCAGGGAAGGGACCCTTGCAAACAGCCGAGAAAGGCTGTGCAGCACTGGGACTGCCTGCTTTCCCTTCCAGCTCTGCCCCTTCGCCCAAACTCGTGCCCTGGGGAGGGTGCAGTGGTGCCGAGGAGCTGTAGGGACGTTGGTGGGCTGGTGGTCAGGGTGATGTTCATCCATCACTGTGGGGAGGTGTTTGGGGGAGCCTCTCCTTGGCAGAGCTCTGCATGGGGGACATATGGGACCACAGCAGTCCCACCCAGCTGTGCCTAGGGGAGCCAGCTCATCCCAAAGCAGCCCCTTTCGCCTGCCCCACGCTATAAGGGCTCCGTTCAGCACTAGGATGACCCGAAGCAACCTCCACCCTTTTGCTGAAGCGCCCGTTTCAGGGCAAGCGGGACAATACTAAATCAACTCCTTTGAAGCCTCCCGACCCACAGCCCCATGGACGTGCTGGTCTCCATCCCTCCCTCATCTCCTGTGGGCACGCTGGGGGCTGGCGCGCTGGCTGGCCGCCCGGGCACGGGGCTGCCTCGGCTGCTGGCCAGGAGGCTCCTGGCCTGGCTGGGTCCATGCCTCGACCCTCCACCCCACCGCGGGGCCCGTGGCTTGCGCTGGGTGCCAGAGATTCAGCACCAAGGTGGTTGCGGGAGCCCTTGGGGACAGCAGCCACCGCTTCGCCAGTGGTGGCTTGGGAGCCCAGGTGTAGAGAGTGCTGGGGACTAGGAGACAAAGCGCCCTTTCAGCCCGAGCCCTGGAAAGATGTGTGCATGTGTGTGTCTGTGCACACGGAGGTTAATGCCCTCGGCCCCGGGGAGAGGAGAGGAGAGGAGAGGAGAGGATAGAGTGCAGGCTGGCTCCATCCCTACTGGGAGCCGGGAGCTGGGAGCTGGGAGCCGGCCCCGCACGTGTGCCTCTGCGTGTGCCTGCGTGTGCCTCTGTGTGCAGGAGGCTTATGCATTTCCGTCTCGGTGTATTTATGTACGTCATGTGTGTGTCTTACTCATCCCTGTGTTTTTCTTTCCTTGTTCTTGGGTCTTTCCCCCACCCCCGCCACGGATCTATAATTCTTATGGCATTTTATTCTTTCCTTTTTTTTTCTTTTTTTTTTTTTGTTTAAATCTCCAGTTTTGGAAGTTGCTGGCTCCTTAGGAAAATAAACTGTATTTTTAGTGCTTGTCTGCAAGGCTGCTGATCCCGCCTGTCCCTGCTCATCGCTTACTCACTATTTGTTTAAGCTTTTATTTTCCCCTTCGCCCCGCGCTGGGGCACGGGGGCAGCCAGCGGCACACTGGAGCTGAGCGGCATGGCGGGAGCGCGCTGAAGTTGTCAATGAGCAAAAAGCAGCTCCAATCTGGCCTTTATTGAGGTCTGGGCTTGCATAGCGCTGGAACAGCCTGCCCTGTAATCAGCCAGACACCAGAGCTGGCCAGCCTTGTAATAAAGCAGCTCTATATTTATTTGTTCTGTTTATACCCTGCTCTGTAATAAGTTGGGAGCCCTCCCCACTCCCCCGTTTTCTTTGGGAAGCTCCTCCAGGCCTCCAAAGGGATCTGCTGTCCCGTGCACAGTGGATGCTCGGGGCCCTGCATCCTGCAAGCAGCCCTGGCTACATCTGGGCCCTGCACCTCTTGCTCTGTGTGCCCCCCACACCCCGTGCCCACCCCCCCCATCCTCTCCCCAGCATCCCAGCCTTGTTCCCCCACCCAGAGACCCCTCCATGCCTCTCCTGGTACACCCCCCCTCCGCCGTGGCCCCACCTCCCCATCCCCACCACCCCCAGCGCTGCCTCTGCCAGCCCCCCTCCTCCCCCTCTCTATTTCAACCTTGGGTCTTTTTAAAATACGTTCATTAAAGGGAGCTCAGTTGCCCTTTCCCCTGCGAGGCTGGAACACTGACAGCCTGTTCGCCCGTGTGTCTGCAATTAAACTCAATCTCTGGGTGAATACAACAATGTGACTGCACAGAATAATTCCTGGAGATCCTGACGCCGAGGAGGAGTGTGGCCTGTGAGCGGCCCATTCACGCCTGGCTTTCTATAAATACTTTACTATGTGGCACTAAGAAAACTTCAAGCCCTTTTTTCCCACCCCTCTTTTTTTTTTTTTTTTTTTTTTTATTAGTGCTACATAATATAGTAATTGTGCAACTAGAAGGTTCCCCCTGTGCCTGCCAGGGTTCACAGGCCTGGGTGTGACCCCACGCTGCACCGGCCAAGCGCAGGAGCCTGCCGCCGTGCCCAGGGACCACTGCACCGACCCCGGGGCTGCCAGCCTCACCAGGGGGACGCAGGTGGCCCCGGGGCACCCTCCAGCCTGAAGCTGGGGGGATGTGGTGGGATGCTCTGTCAAGCCAACAGGCTTACACCCCTAAAATCCTCCCCGGTCGTGTCCCTGATGGCAGCAGTGCTGTGGCTGCTGAGAGGAGGTGCAGATGGATATCAGGGCAGAGGGAGGAAGGACGGATCTGGGGGAGCATCCTTAGGTCCCCATGGCCCTCAGCGTGGCTGCTCCTCAGGTGCCAGCCTGGGAGCTCTCTGGCCCGGGGTCCTTGGGAAGCCCCAGGGCAGCTGCTCCCAGGCCCCATCCTGCCCCAGGACAGGGAGGAGATGTGTGTCCCAAGCATGGTCACATCCCACCTGCTGTCCCCGTGCCTCCCTGAGGCCCTGCCTGCCTTCCCCTCTCCTGGAGCCTGCTGCTGGCATGGCTGGAAGGATGCTCAGGCACCCCCAGTTCCCTGGGGAGTCCTCCCCCTGGCTTTGTAACCTTCACCAACGGTACTTTTTAAAGCATAACGGGCCCATGTGGACCCTGCCAGCTTGGGCTGCCCCTTGCCCAGAGGGGCTGGAGCTGGGCAGTGCAATTTTCCCAAGCTGTGGGGTGTGCCAGCCCCAGGTGCTCCCCAGCAGCATCCCTTGGCTGGCTCCTGGGGCGCCGGGGCCACACGTGCCTGGCATGGCGGAGGTGCCACGGTCGCAGAGCAGTTGGCTTTTCCTCTCTGCGTTTTGGGGCCTTGGGGTTGCAGAGGGAGCAGGGCTTCCATCCCACTCCCCCTGGCTTCTGGAGTGCTGGGGCACAGAGCCTGGGGGGCATGGGCTGAGTCTGGGCATGGCACCCCGGCCCTGCCAGCTGGGCACAGTTCTGGCAGTGGGCAGTCAGGGTTGAGGTGAGGATATCGCTGCATTTGCATGTCCAAGAGTAATATTAGATCTTTGCGCTGTGTTAGTGTTTCTGAAAGCCCAATGGGCGTTAATATTCATGAGCCCCCTCAGCCTCATCCATATTCATGTCTCATCCCTCGACTGCGTGTTGGTTTTCACCTGCTTGGCAGCATGGTGCCCGGGAAGGTGGCACCATGCAGAGCTGGAGGTGCCAACCTGCCACCAGCCGGGGTTGAGCATGTGGTGCCGGGAGCGATGGCCCTGGGTGCTGGCACAGGCTGAGCTGTGGGGTGCTTCTCCCATGGGGATTTGGGAACTGGGTCTCCCTGGGTGCTGCCCCGTTTTGTGACCACCCAGTTGAGCTTGGAGCTGGTCAGACCCATAGGTAGTGCCTGAGAACAGGGACCCTCCAGTGTCCCTGCTCTTCCCTGCAGCCTGGTATGGTGTCCAGTCTCTGCAGCCCTGTCCCTGCCCGGCACCCCTGCCTTGGTGGGGCATGCCCTAAACCCATCCTCTGGAGGCCCTTGACAGGGTCTGAGCTGGGTGATGCAGAGCAGAGTGCCAGGAGGGTCTCAGGTACCTCTGTCACCTGTAACGCTCCATCCTGTCCCCACCATCCCTTGCCTCCTCTCTGTCCCCCTCTGACAGTTTCTGCTGCCAATGTCCCCCTGCATGGCCACCTAACTGCCCTGCTTCCCAGATCTATTTTGTAGGACAACCCTAACTCCCCCCCAGCCCCAGCGCTAGGGTTTTGGAGCCCAAAGAAGACAGCCTGGAGGCATTTGCATCCTCATCACCACCACACTGTCAGAAAATTGGTACCCTGGGTGTCAGAGCCACGGAGAGGTGGCTGAGGCTCTCTGAGCTGTCCCAGAGGCCTGCGGGGACAGCTCAGCACTGTCACCCACTACACACACGCAATGCTGTGGGCTGCCCTTGCACCCCAGGAGCACCAAACCTTGCACTGCACCCATCCTGTGCCAGGCAGTGACCTCTCCTGGTTGTCATGCCCACAGGTAGAAGGGGACAGGGGTGAGCAGAGCAGGCAGCAGGTGCCCACCTGACTGGGTATGGTGGCTGTCTCTGTGCTGGTGGGTTTGGGGACATGCCATGGGCTGGCATGTGACCAGGACGCGTCAGATGGCCCACAGCTGCCGGCTGTGTGGGGCTGTGGCTCCGGCCCTGCATCTCTGCAGCCACGGCACTGCCTCTCAGCACCCCTGGCACTGCATCACTGCAGCCCAAGGCACTGCATTTCTGCATCCCAGCTTTGTAACTCTGCAACCAGCAGCATTGCATTGCTGCAACCCCAGCACCGCATCTCTGCATCCCTGGCACTGCCTCTCTGCAGCCCTGGCATTGCATTTCTGCATTGCTCTGGCTGCAGCCTCTGTGGCAGGGATGCTTCTGGGCCGTGGGGCTGGTACCAGCACTGTGCTTTTGCCCCGTTCAGCGGCGCAGCGGGGAGCCATGCAGGGGCTGTCATGCGGCAGGGATGCCGGGTGGACCAGTCAAGGAGCTTTCCCCCATCGCCACAGCATCAGCCCCGCAGGGTTAGGAGCAGGGATGTGCCTGGGGCTGGATCCAGCCCTGGGTTTCCCTGCTGCACAGGTCCCTCCATCCTCACTGTTCTCAGGGCAAATGGATCAGGGCAGATGAGTGGGATTAGGCCCCAAATTTAGGGGTTCTGGGCCTGTTTTCTGCTTTGGGAAGGCTATGAGGAAAGGTTTCAGTGAGAGCAGCAGAGGGTTGGGTGTGGGCTCCCAGCTTCCCGGTCCCTGCTGGGGCAAGGCAAGAAGGACTGGAGCCAGCTGGGTGCTGCCCAGCGCGGTGCAGGGAGCAACCAGTGTCAGTGGTGACAGCAACCTGCCGCAGCTCACCTCCTCTCTCATCGTTTACTGCCCACTCCTGGGCAAGGGCCCTCTGTTTGTTTATGATTTTGCTGCAAAACCTGTTGATATTAGAGATTTTCCTAAAACCTCAGCTCTCGAAGTGATGGGATTGTAGGAAAAGGCGAGTCTGTTGTATAGGATCGCAGGGGCTTGGCTGGCTCGTGGCAGGTTGTACGTGCTGATGGCAGCGAGGCTCTGCTTGGTGCTTGGCGTGCCTCTTTGGCCATGTCCTCACATCACTACCCCTGCAGAGGAGGCCATGAAGCCCAGGAGGCAAGTAGAGACCCCCCAAGAGCTCCTTGTGCTGTGGGCTCGTCTCAGGAGCGCTGCGTGTTTGGGGTTGCACATGTGCTTTGCATTTGGTGCGCTCCCTCGGAGCAAAAATAGAAGCCTCTTGCTCTAGTCAGTGCCATGCCGTCTTCTCGTGCTGGTGCTTGCCCTCAGGGACGGGGCATCCCTGAAGGGACATACAGGTTGTTGTATCTCTGGGGCTGCCATCAGCTGCTCGGCCACACTCAGCTGGTGCCAGCTCTTTTTTCCAACTGGAATCAGCGGTTATTTTCCCATTCCTCCTACCCCTCTCCCCAGTCCTCTCATCCCCCACTTCTAGGCTCCCGATGGCTCTCAGACACCGATATCGCAGTGGGCTGCTGCCATCCACAGCAGAGACCTTTGTGCATCTCCCGTCTCCAGCCTCCTGCTCATCGCTTTGGCAGCTCGTCTTCAAGCTGCCTCCGGTTCAGGGGTGCCACTGGGGTCTCCCCACAGCCAGGCCCTCTTGCCCCGGCCCGCAGCGAGGATTCAGGCTGCTGGGGAGCCCTGGTGAGGTTTCCCCAGCCCTGCGCTGGGGTCTGTCCCAGGCAGCCCCTCAGAGAGGTCCCTCTGTCCCAGAGGTTTTCCGTGGGCGCAGGTCTCCGCGGAGCCGTGCGGCACGGAGCCGGGGTGCCCTTCCCCTGGCTCCTGGCCGTGCCGGCCTGTCTGCGTGGCTCCCGGCGCTGCTGCCTCCCCTGCCTTTCACTTGTGTGTTTTTACGGCTCGGAGGGAGCCGTCCTGCCCCAATTCCCTGCGTGCTCCTAATTTCATAGTTCTCTCCATATATCCATATATATCCATATAGCATTTGATACAGGTTTTATGGGCATTTCCATACATTTTACAGACACAGCCATTACAGAGCCAGGTTTCACCCGAGAAACCTCAGGGGAGCGGAGCACTGAATCGCCTTAGTCTTGGCCCCAGAACAAGGCTCTCTTCTCTCCCTTGCTGGGGCTGCCGCTATCAGCACTGCAGAGGGCTGGGGGACGGCGGGGGGCTGGCGGTGCCTGCCCCGAGAGCCAGGATGCTGCCCGCAGCCTCATCCATCCTGCTCCTTGCGGCCTCATCCTGCAAAGCCCAGGGCTGTCATTGCTGCCCCTTGCTCCCTCCCCAGCTGGCTGCCACTGGCAGGGGGCTGCTTTGGGCTGGGCTGCTGGGTGCAGCTCAGGACCACAATCTGTATGGCCAGGTTGCCAGGATCTGGCCCATTTGCCCGCCTGTTGGGCTGTACATCTGGCTGGGACTGGAAGCCCTCAGTGGTGATGCAAAGGGTGATGCCATCCTGACTGGCAGGGCCGTGACACTGCTGCACAAGGCTCTGGAGCATCTTGGCTTCTGTGGTGCCTGCAGAGCATCCGAGCTCCGGCAAGGCGACCTCTGGCTGGCGGAGGAACAGAAAACGGATCCAGGTGCATTCAGCTCTCTGCACATTTTGGCATGCTGCAGAGGCTGACGGCACTGCAGTAACGCCCAGACCTGCTCAGTGGCTGCTCCTCTTCCCAGCACAGGGGGAGAAGCCTCAGACCTTGTTTAAAAGGAAGCCAGGTGACACATGCCTTCATCACCACTGCGGTCAGACCCTGGAGCAGCCTGACGTGCAAATCCAGGGCATCCCCACGACAGCGTGCTCAGGTGTCGGGCTGCCGAGCACCATCTGCAGGGGAGGATGGACTGGGGCAAGTGGGTGCAGGGATGAGCCCTCCCTCCCTTGGCACCCCCTGCTCAGTGCCACATGGCAGGGGCAAACGCAGCAGCACCTGGCTCTGCTTTGGGTTCCTGGTTCTCCCAGCCTCACTCTGCACCAATGCACCGAGGAATTTTCCACCCTGCGTGTGAATTCCCATTTGCAGGGGAAATGCCCGCTCTTACTCAGTGCTGCCTGCGGCAATGCCATGGGGACCACTCCTCACTGCTCGTCCATCCCCGGCATGGCCGTGGCATCATCCGACCCAGCCCTGCATGCGAGCAGTGCCCTGGCTTGGCTATTAATAGCAGCTCCCCTCTCCCCTTTTGAAGGCTGGTGGGAGCCCAGGGTACATCCCACTCTGTTTTCTTGAGCAGGTCCTGAAAGCAGGAACCATTTGTGGCTTCCCCGGCCGGCGCGTCTCTCCCTGGCCTCCAGCGTGTGTTATTTTCTGTGCTGTTTACTGTTCTTCTGTGGGCTGTCAGGTTTCCGTGCTGGGGGAAGGCTTGTAAATGGGTTGGGGGGGGGGCAGCGAGTTCGCATGGAGGGGCTACGGGAAGGGGGGGGGATGGAGGAGCACAGACATGGCCTTTATCACTGCCTAGGGGATGTGTGGCTCATAAATCCGACCCAGGCAGATAGGGGATAAATCATCCCAGCTCGGGCACTGGTGGTTACCCATGGTTAGAAATTAACTTTGTGTTGGATGGGTCCCAGGCTGTGGGATGGGAAGGGGAGGCTGCTCCGGGCAGTGTGCCTCCCGCCCGGCCAGTCCCAGAGCTGGGCTGCAGGCAGGCGAGCGGGTGCCTGGTACCCTGACAAGGCAGGCAAGGGCTGGTGGGCACAATTAAAGCCAGAGCTGATGAAGCAAATGGCCTGGGGTGGATGCTGTGGCTGAACCTGTGCTGCGTGCGATGATGCCCTAGCACTGACGCCAACCTGGCCGGGCTCTGGCACTCCGATGACTGGCTGCAGCCACTGCACCAGCCATCCCTGGGCTGCAGGCACGCTGGGCACTGGGAGACACTGGTCTGCATGGGAGGGGATGGGGATTTGGGGTGCCAGGGAAGGTGGCAAGGTGTGCATGCTGGGCAGGAGGATGGATGTGCTCAGGGCGGGACTGTCCTCTCCTCCCACAGCTGCAACCCAGGGCTTGGCAGAGCCGGAGACAAGCCAGACCGTGTCACAGGGACATGCAGGCTGGGGCAATCTCTGGCCTCGGCTCTGTGCCTCCACGGGTGGGAGGAGGCAGTGAAACCCACAGACCCCTATTTCACTTCCCCTCTCCAGCTGCAGCATCCTTCTGGCCCCAATTCTGCTTTCTCCCATCCCTGGTGCTCCCTGCACAGCTCCATGAACATCCCCAAACCTTGCCCTGCACAGGACCAGAACATCCTGGGGGGCTTTTAGGTCTGTGACTGCAGCAATCTCTATCTGCTCAAGACCAAGTGCCCACAGGTGGGACCATGCCACCCTTGGGGTCCCAGAGCACCCACCGAGGGGGGAGAAGGGGCAGTGCTGGTGGGGACACCCCTCCTGCAGTGGGTCTCCAGGCAGCTGGCTCAGCTCAGCTCAGCTCAATCCTGGCCCACTCTCTAATAGCTCCCCAGCTTTCCTTTCTAACGAGGCTCTAATTGGAAGCCGGTTGTGCTTCCCTTCCCCTCTTCTCAGAGCTCTCCAGTCCCAGTGCTGCAGGGCGATTAAGCTGAGGTTTTGGGTTTTTTTAATATGGCAGAATTATTTTGGAAGGGCCAGGATCGTTACATGACGGGCTTCTTGAAAAACCCCAGGCTTCGCCTTTCAGACGAGGCCTTTTCAAGTGGTTTTGCACAGTACACGTCTCTGGGCAGCAACCGTCTCGAACAGTTACTGTTAATTATAGATGCCTCTTTCCCGCTCGCCCATTACTCAAAGGATTTTTGTGTGTTTTAACAGTGTTTTACATCAGCCTGAATAAGACTCTATTCAGTATTTCCGAGAGCTGGAACTTGGGCATCCCCTGCTGTATGTGTCGTGCTCTCCTCTCTGCATCCCTGGGGCCAGGGACCAGGCAGCAGGCGTGGGCACAAGCCTTCCTCCCACCGCCCGGCTGGCGCACGCACTGCTCTTGGCGCAGGAGTTGTGCCTGCTGTGTGCACACCGCCTTTGCACTCCTCTCCTGGCTACGTGTAGCCTTGGGTTTGCACGCTCAGCTCCTTAGGCCACCTCCTAAATCCACCTTCCATCATCCCCCTTGCATGCTGAGCACTGGTGCCCGCTAGTGCGTGCTCAGCCGGACCCTGTGGCCATCCCCTGTCATCCTCTTTGGCCAAGGACTGAGGGGCGGTGGCAGTCCCGGGCATGCTGGCCTCATCCCGGTCTCCTTGGGATGCACAGGGTCCTCTTCTCTCCTGCTGAGCCCCGGGCTGGTGTGTTCCCCTTGCATCCACAC
This sequence comes from Gorsachius goisagi, assembly GCA_018403395.1. NCBI lineage: Eukaryota > Metazoa > Chordata > Aves > Pelecaniformes > Ardeidae > Gorsachius > Gorsachius goisagi. The sequence goes on along the minus strand of BOSO01001743.1, from coordinate 304,431 downwards.
GGGGATGTCTCCCCTGTGCCGTGCAGCACGTGGCTGGGGTTGTTCCTCATGTCCTTTGTGCTGCCTTTATCAGCACTGATTTTATGCCTCCTTCATTGCCCGGCTATTCAACAGCAACTTGTTGCACTCAGCAGTTTTTCCCACTGCCCTGAAGAGTTTAATATCGTGGATAAGTGCTCTCACCTCCTCTGCCACCGCATTTATACCCTCTGCCTGCAAAAGCCACCCTTTACTCCATCTTGCCTCCTGAGCTTTACCCTAGGCATAGGCTGTGAGAAGAGCTTGCCTATTCTCCCATGACAGCTGAGCTGGTTTAGCCATCCTTGGGGAAACACCTTGCCCTAAGTATTTTCCTAGTCCCACTGCATCCCCCACTATGCTCAGCTGGTCTGAGAGCTCTGGTGGGTTCATGAGGGGTGGCTTCCCACCACAGAGCAGTGCTGCACCTTCTCTTTGCATCATTTCTGTCGCCAGCTGTTTTTTGTCCCCTCAGCTGCAGGCTGCTGGTTTTTCTGCAGATCCCGAAGCCTTCCCAGATGGAGGACTGAGCCCTGAGCCCTGGGTCTCCCTCAAGAGATGGGACCCCCACTCCGTCCCACCATGTGCTGGGAGCTCTGCAGAGGGGGCAAGGCAGCCTGCCCGAATGCTTGGGCGGCTGGGGTTTGGCAGTGTGTGCCCCTGCCAGACAGTGAGGCTTTGGTCAGTGCAGAGGTTTGGAAGGGTTGGAAGGTGAGTGGCAGCTTCAGGATTGCTCTGCTGGACCAATTTCACAAGCCCAGAGGGGACAAGAGCTTCCCCTGGGTGCTCCAGGGCTGTCTGTGAGCTGCTGGCTGCTCCCCCGAGAAACCATGAGTTGGGGGGAAAAGTGGATCCAGCTCATCCTCATGCCCACCACCCATCCTTCAGGCTGGAATGGGGACTTTTGGAAGGATGGGGGGCAGCTGGGGGGGCACAGTGGCATTGTCAGGGGAGAGTCCCATTTTGGGGGGAAGGGGGGTGAGTGCACCTCGTTTGGGCACCTCTGCAACCCTTGTCTCCTCCAGCTCAGCGTATAGGGCACTGTGGTCAGGCCCATTTACAAAGCTGGTAAATATATCAGCAGAGTTTGTGTCCCCTCCAAAGGTCAATATTTGTGCAGAGTTTAATTTTAACTTAACAAGCAGTTGTTTGCAGAGGCTGCCTTGTTTGTGTGTGTGTGTGTGTGTGTGTACGCGTGCGCGCGCTTCCCCATGGATCGATGCTCGCAGGGAGGTGTGCGAGTGGCTCGCGTGCCTGCACCAACTCATCCAGGGCTCACAGGGGGCCGGCGCGGCTCCCCGCTCCCGGAGATGCTCCGGATGCAGGGGCCGCATTGTGCGGTCCAGAGGACAAGGACCAGGGTCTGTGGCCAAGTCTATAAATGCAACCCACAGACCTCTCCAGGAGGTGACAGCAGGCAAAATGTGCCCCGTGAGGCTCCCAACAGCAGCCGATGGGGATGGTGGCTTTCCCAGCCTGTTCTGACCAGTGCCCTGGGCTTGCTGCAGGCTGCTCTGTGGCCGCACAGACCCCAGCCTTGCCCCTCCTGAACCCGTGTGGCTTTGTGGCTCTCACCCATGTTCTGGCAACGTGCATCTCCGAGCTGAGTGCATCGTTCAGAATGGTTCCAGCATGCAGCACTGGCTTTGCACAGGGCTTGGGGGGCTTGGCACTGGCCCCTGTGCACAGCCACTCCAAAAACAACAGTGGTGTTTCTTCCAGAGCTCTTCCAGTATCACTACCCGTGGGCTTTTATCCTCCCCATCCGCCCTGCCACCCCGCCGTGCAAACCAAATCTGCATCCCACACACACCTGCAACACCTCACTGGGGCTGGTGACTCCTCCTTGAGAGCTCTAAAGCCTGAGTGCCCCTGTGCTGGCAGGGGAGAGGGGAACGGGGCTGCCCCAGTCTGTGCCCGGGCACCCAAGGCTTGTGTTTCTGCTCCTCCCAAAGCTCTTCTAGCTGGAACCCTGTCCTGTGCTTCACCTTGGAGCTGGCCACGTGTTTACAGCTGGGCTGGGGGACAGGCTGTGCATCTCACCCACCCCATAGCATCTCACCCACCCCATAGCATCCCACCCACCCCATGGCATCTCAGCCCTTGGGACTGAGGCTGGGTCCTCTCAGGTACCCATGGTGCACTCCAGCATCCCAGGGCAGGATGGGACAATGTGTTGGGTCTGACACCGTCCCCCAGGCCATCTTGCCAAGGCCACAGAGTGTGTTGTCTGTGGGAAAACAGGAGAATAACAACGGGCACAGCCCTGGCCGCTGGAGTTTTACCAGTGTCCCACCCCAGGGATTGCAGCTTGGGGGCAGGAAGGGGGACGCAGCCGGGGAGAGGCGGGAGGGCTGGGACAGGGCCCACCGTCGCCGCAGCGCGGCTGCTGGGGCTCCGTGTTTTGCAGCCCGCCTTGTGGGTGCTGAGGTTTGGTTTCCTTCTCTGCTCTTTTCCTCTTCCTCGCCAGGCCCCGGGGCTGTCGACTGACCTCAAAGGGAAAAGCGGGCTGTGAGGGACAGCGGCGGGGACGGGCAGGGGTAAACACGGGGCTGGGGCCGGGCAGGCGGTGGGTGATGGAGGTGAAGTCATGCCGTGACGTCAGCCCTGCGGCTTTGGGGACAGCCGTGGTTAGGCTGCTCAAGGAGGGGCGGCTGTTTTCCTGCAGCTCTGCCGCTCACTCCTGGTGCCCGTCTAACTTATAAACTTTAATGGCCAGTTTAAAAGGTTCCTGCCATGGACACCTTGTTGCCAGTTTTAGGTTTTTAATTTGGAAACTTTCCCCTCTGTGGTCGGGGGAGGAAGGACTTGGGTCCGCTCGGGGCCAGTCATCAGGACACGCGGGTGCCAAAGAGACGGTCCAGAAGGGCTCTGTTCCCGTCACTGGTGTCGGGGCAGGGTCGGCCACGCCAGCGCTGAGGAGGGCGGTGGGACGTGCACCGTGCATGGGGCAGACAGGCTGGAGGAACCCCTGGTCCCCTCCCTCTGCCCACATATTGGTGGAATAAATTTAGCTCTTCCTTGGCCCCCGGCTGGGGGAGCACCAGCAGCAGCCACCTGCTCCCAATCGGTGTGATCCTACCCCCCACCCCGGGGGTCACCGCGGCTCTGGGCTGGGTGGGCAGCATCCTCACCCCGCACCCCTCGGGAGATGCTGGGAGCCCCCATACCTCTGCTCAGGGGGGTGAGGAGGCATGGGGCTACAGCCACCTTTGCTCCCCCAGGTGCCCGGGTCCTCATCCCGGCTGTCATGGTGTGACCTGATGGTCTGGTGTTTGCCTGGCTCGTCCTCCAGCTGCCACCACCACTGCAGTGGTTGTCCTGCCCCATGGGGCTGCTAGCGGTGGGTGTCTGTGCTGCGAGACCATCGGAAGGGTCTGCCTTGTCCCCTGCCCCATGGTTGCTGATGGCTGTGACCCCCCAGCCACATCACGGGGTATGCCGGCATCCCTCCCCGCAGCTTGCTCTTGCCATGCCGCAGCCAGCAGAGCCGGGGTTGGGCACAGAGCCATGCCTGCGCATCCTGCTTGGCAGGAGGAGAGGATGCGGGGCTGGCACTTCGGGAGCTGCTGAGGGCATGGCACTACTGCTCTTCCTCGCTGCTCACCTTCCCCAAAGACCTCTGGCAGCCCCGCGAGGTGTGGCTTGGCAGAATCACGTTTCGCCAGTGCAAGCTCATTTCTCTTCTGCCTGCGGGGGCTCAGGAGGCCCCCGCAACTACCCAGGAGGTGCTGGGACACAGGGCCAAAGCCTGGTGCCCTCCCATGCAACAAGGAAACCAGGCTACAAGCTTGAGGGGAGCATCCCTGCAGCCTTTCCACCCAGCCCTCCCTTTGCAGCTGGAGAGAGCCGGGACATCTCCCCCTGGCCCAGCCGCAGTCACCTGGTCTTACTGATGGTGGGGTTCCAAGGAGTGGACGTGGTGTGTCTGGGTCTTTCCTTGTCTCCAGGCTGGTGTGGTGGGGCTTGTCCCTACATTCCTGCTGTACATGCTGGTTTCCATGGGTGCTGCATGCAGGCTGGCCCCTCCAGTGCAGGCTGAGGTGGCCGTGCTGTGAGCCCCTGCGGCTGGCTGGGTCCCAGACTCAGCTGGGACAGCCCACCCTAGAGCATCTTAGCTATCAGGTGGGTCCAGAACCTTTCACAGACCTTGCTGGGGGTCTGGACTGCTGCACGGCAGAGAAGAGAGCTGGCTTGGCAGAAGTTTGTGCCCCAGGGGTTGAAATCCCCCAGGGTGGGCACCCAGAGCACTATAAATAGCACACGGAGCCCGAGGAGCAGAGGAGTGGCCCTGGTTTACCAGCACTTTCATACCATGGCTTTCAAGTGGTTCCCCTGCCTCTTCCCCATGCGCCAGTGGCACATCTGCGCCCAGCCCAGGCGGGGGGCCGGCCGGCGGGCTGCCTCCGGGGCCGTGCCACGTGCTCTGTGGCCACTGGAGCCGGTGCCGCTCGCCAGCCCCCGAGCAGCCCTGCCTTTGCCAGCCCTGTAATTGATTCCTGCTCCCCTGCGCGGGCGGAGGCTGCAGATGTGCAGCCTGGTAGGAGGCAGCGGGCTGCGGGTACCAGCTCCAGGAGCCGGCCCGGGCAGGGCAAGGAGCAGCCCAGTCCTTGCCTTGGCCCTGGCCTCCTCTTTGAGAGCTGCTGTTTGAGTTTTCCAGGTGTTTGGAGAGGTTCTCTCCCAGGCTCAGCTCCTAGAGGCAGGGGATTTGGGGGCACCCTGCTTGCCCTGTTTTGGGGCTCCTGGAGGAGCAAAGAAACAGCTCCCCAAATATTACCGTTGTGTCTGACGGTGACAGGCTCGTGTTTTGAGACAATGGCAGCTGATGGCAGTGCAGGGGGGGCTGCAGAGGTCACGCATTCCCCCGGGGCTGCAGAAAGACCTGGCTGCGGAGGGAGAAGGTCCTCCTACACAGTGCCCCAGCTGCTCTGGAAATTGCCCCCCCAGCCAGCCAGCAGCCCCACCGAAAGCTGGGTTCCAGCAAGGGGGAGCAGGGGCAGGAGCCAGCACGGTCCGGCTTGCCAAGCCCTCTGATATCTTTAAGGCTGGCAAAGAGCAGGGCCGTGGGGATGACAGGGGGTTAAGTTATGGAGGAGGATTTTCTACCCTGGAACCGTATAGGAGACAATATATTGGAGCATGTTATTACGGATAAGGTTAAAGATAAATTTTTAGACTGGAAGGTGATGGTGGTCCAGGAGAGAGTGACTGTAGACAGATGAGGTTGGACATGAGCACAGGGGAGGTGCAAGCAGGTGCCCTGGATACCTTGTTTTCCAGTGCTGCTGATGACAGATAGTGCTGCATGGAAGAAAACGCCTAGAAAAATAGGGATGAAAATGGTGAGGCTTTTAAAAAACCCTGTATTTAGCCAAAGGGCATGGTTTTGCCATCTGGAGATGGCAAGGGGTGGGTGAACCCTCTGGAGAAAGGCAAGCCCAAATGGAGAGAGCAGCGTGACGAGTGGGCAGGGGGCTGGAAAAAGCAGAGGTGGCTGGAGCCAAGGGAGGTCTCTGCTTCTCATCACCCGCAGGAGAGTGGCGGGGCTCAGAGCATCACACTCCCGGCGCAGGTTGGGATCCCTGCCCTTGAAAATGAGCAGCAACTCGGGCTGCAGTGGCCAAACTTGGCAGGGCAGAGATGGATGAGGCTGCAGTGGCAAGGGGAGGTCTGCTTATCTGGGCAGAGGGGAGCAGCACAGGGCAGGGTCGGGACCACGGCTCCCGGCTACCCCAGCCCTCTGTGCCCCCCCTGGGCAGCACTGCAGGGACCCCATCCCTCTCCCCGATGGCTGAGAGGGTGAAGGTGCCCTGACAGAGTGTTTTATTAGCAGCAGGTGCCTGAAACCCAATTCGCAGCTCAGCAATCCCTCCCCTCACCTGGAGATGAACCCGGGTTGGGGGGCATGACTGTGCAGGGTCAGGCCCCGCTGGTGCTGGGATTACCTCTGCCGTAACCAGAGTGGCTCCCCGGCAGCCTGGCGGGCTGGCCCTGCCACGGGCGACAGGCGCATAATGCCTGATTTCACAGAGCTGGCGTGCTCTGTTTGCTCGTGGCAATGATCTCTCCTGCTCCGGCCGGCTCCAGCCCCTGGCCAGACCCTGACCTGCAGCTCTGTCAGCTGGGATTAGACACAAGATTTAGGCTAAGACCTCTTTGCTCCTGGCTGGAGCAAGGACAGAGAGAGGAAAACCTGGCCCATCATCTCCAGAGACGGAGCTCCTGCCTTGCCCTTCGTCCTGTGCATGGCAGCTCCCAGAGCTGCCTCCAGAGACGGGGCCCTGCCCACCTCAGGTCTGCAGGCAGCACCAGGGCTTTGCAAACGCTACAGCACTGCCATGGCTGGGAGCAAACCCCATACAGAAAAGGAAGACAGCAGAGACTCCCCCATCTCTCCAGCTCCGAGCTGGTCCACAAGATGGGTATTTAAAAGACGGGTAGATGAGGTACTTAGGGACATGGTTTAGTGGTGTAATGGCAGTGTTAGGTTAATGGTTGGACTTGATGATCCTAAAGGTCTTTTCCAACCTAAACGATTCTATGATTTTATGATTCTATGGTCATAGGTCCCTGGAACATCTGCAGCAAACCAAGGGTATGCTCCCAAGAAAGGGAGCTGAAGAACAGGAGTGGTCCATGCAGAAGGGCTCTCCCTTTTGCTGCCTGCAGCCTCCCTCCCAAAGTGCTCCTTGCCATGCCCAGAGAGCTTGTTCCAGCAAAGTCGTCGCAGGGAGGAGGAGCTGTGTGGCAGCAGGGTGTGGGGCAGATGCAGCCAGCATCCCCCTGCCCTCAGCTCGACCAAGCAAGGGTTTGGCAGCAGATGAGCAGCGGTGCCCTGCAGGAGGTCTGGGGCTGGCTGTCTGCTGCAGCTTGTGACGGGCGAGACAGAGCAGGATCCGTGCAGTGGCACCCTGGCAAGCACCAACCCTGGGCTTGCAAGAGCTCTGCATCTGCGCCTCCCTATTGCACGCTGCGGTGCGCGGGCTGAGGATCCTCATTGCCTCCTCGCGGGGTGCCCAGCCCCGGCCAGCCCTCCATGTCCCCGCAAGCTTGCCCTCTCCCAGAGCATCACTTCCTGCTCGTCTCCCTGGACCCCAGCTTTGTCAGCTGAGCTGATTTAGCTTTGACAAAGTTTATAGTGCGCTGGAATGCAGAATGGCTGCTGGCCTCCCTCCAGCCTAAACATCCCCACCCCGTGGTGCGACAGGAGCTGATAAGGGTGAGTGCCGCAGCGGGCAGGTATCTCGTGCCCAGCCCACGACCTCACAGCCACACGACCTTGAAGGTTGTCATTTATCTCACGCGTGCGTATGTGTATGTGTGTGTGTGTGTGCGCGCGCACGCGAGCTGTCTCCCATCCCCAAGAAATGTTCTCAGCGTCTCTGGTTTTCTCTCCGGGCCAAACCCACATGCACGTTGCCTGAGACCGACTCCGAACAGACTCCTTTGATGAGCAGGGCTTAAATATATATTTGGCATTCCAGCGGCAGCGTGCCGAGCGCGGCCGAGGGTGTGAAAGTGTTTGCTTGACAAACTCCGGGGGCTCTCGTCTCTCTGCCGGCCCTGGGGACTCGCAGCAGAGAAATGTCAAGGAATTTTTCACCTCTCTGTTTTGTTTTGTGTTTTTATTTTGTTTTCCTTCTGAGAGTGCATTTTTAGCTCTGGTGAAAGGTGCCTGATTGACAGTCACAGAGACTGAGTCCCCTCTCTTTGCTGGGACAGGGACAGTGGGAGCAAACATCCCACCCCGGCCCTGTCGGGGAGAGGGAACAGCCCTGCGAGACTTGCACTGACCCTGGGGGCTGCTGTCTCCTCTCCCTGGCCCTGGCCCCTCTGTGAGCCCAGCACTGTCATGGATGGATTTGGGTACCAGCAGGATGGAGATGCCCCACATCCCAAATGTCCCAGGTTGTGGTCTGCTCCGAGCCAGCCCATCTGCAAAGAGCCTCTGTCTGCTGAGGGCAGTGGGGTCTCAGTCACAGGATCCTTTGTCACTGCTCAGCTGGCCCCAAAGCCCCCTCCGCCCCAGCACCGTGCTGTGAAGACGCCCGTGCCCATTGCTCTGCAAAGGATTTCCCAGCCGGTGTCCCCATGTGCCACAGCACCAAGCTGGGGTATGCGCTGGCCCCCAGGCACCTTTGGGAGGGCGGAGAGGTCTTTGCACCTTGCGCCTGAGCAGAGGGAGATGGAGCAAGTGGAGCAGGAGAGCGTCTCCGTGGGCGAGTTGCAGGTGGATGGGCTGGATGCTTGCAGCTTCCTAAAATGGTGCATGGGAGGCACTGGGGGTGTGAAGTCAAAACCGCATTGATCTTCGCTTGCCACTCGGCTCCTCCTGGGCTGCAGCCAGAGATGGGGCGGGGGAGGCAGCTCTGTCGCCAATTCCCATGCGATGCAGGATCCACGGTGGGGCAGGGATGCGCAGGGCAGAGTGGGGTGCAGAGCCGGGGCGCTGGGCTTGGATGGGAGCCCAGGGGTGTCTCCTGCGTGGGGAGGAGGAGGAAGGCAGAGCCTCCCTATCGCTCTGGCCACTGCGTCCTGTGCCTGTGGGAAATGGGGAGGGGAGGCCCTGGGCAGCGGATTTGGTTTCAGAGCCCGTATCTGCAGTGCCCGCTGGAGCGGGGCGAGATCCCGGCTGGTTCTTTGGGAGGGGACCGGGGGGCCTGCGTCTGTGTGTTCCCAGCTGTCCCCAGCGTAATCCCTCACGAAAGAGAATCCCCTGCCCTGCTGCATCCCTGTTGTCTGGTGGCAGCAGTGCCTGGCCCTAAATCACCTGCCGCTCCCAGCCTGATGGATCACCATGGAAATGGGGGTGCTGCCCCCCAGGCCAGTGGACAGAGAGGGTCTGGAGTCTGTGGGGAAGGGTTCTGGAGCCTGGAGGCTGCAGAGCAGGGATTAGGATGCTGGAAGACTAGGGGGCGAGGCGTGGTGCCCTGGGGACTGCAGGACAGGGACTGGTATCTGGGGTACCAATTTGGGGCTGGCATTGGGCTGCTGTGAACTGTAGATGCTGAGAAAGGGATATGGGGGCACTACGGAGCGGGGTTGGGGCCCCTGGGGGCCATGGGGTTGGGGCAGGATCTGTCCCCAAGGCAAGGGCAGGCTTGGTCGGGCTCCCCGAGGTTTCCTTCCCGGCCCACAGAAGAATCGCTGGCTTGTCTGGCGGAGCATGGACCTGTGGATTTCCTGGGCAGCGAGTCCCTTTCATGTGGCCACTCGCAAACTCTCATGACATCACCGGGGGCTGCTCCTCCCGGAGACAAACCCAGTGCTTTTTAGGGGTTTGCCATCCCCCCCGCCCCAGCCTGTGTGTTTTGGCTGGGGGGGACCCAGGGAACCGTGGCCAAGAGCAGCTGCTCTGGCAGGGAGATGGCGTGCAGGGGCCAGCGGGTAGGGGGAGGGCAGTGCGTCCCCCCCGAACTGAATAAACATGGGCTGGCCGGGGCTGGAGGGGGCTTTTCCAGGCTGGACCACACCCCGGGGGGCTATTTTTTGCCATGAATGAAGGGGCTGTGTGCTCGCAGGGCAGCCTGGCCTCCTGCCGCCGCTGCTGTGCACAGAGAGCTCGCCTGACACTCAATCCTGTTGCCTGGCCGGGGACCAACATCTGCACTGAGCAGCTGGGCACTGCCTGGGGACACCTGGGCATCTGGCACAGCTGGGCACTGCCTGGGGACACCTGGGCACCCAGCACATCTGGGCATTGCCTGGGGACACCTGGGCATCTGGCATAGCTGGGCACTGCCTGGGGACACCTGGGCACCCTGCACAGCCGGGCACTGCCTGCAGGGACACTGGCAGGCTGTCAGGGCTGGGAAACATGGCCTGTTGCAGAGCAAGGGGAAGTGACAGTGACTCAGTGGCTGTGCCGGCAGCGGTGCCAGGGCCACTGGAGCATGTCAGACCCAGCCCTGCCGGGGTCGTGTGTCTGGGGAGCCGCCTGAGCCAGCCCAGGGGCGAGCCCTGCTGCCCCCCTGCCCCAGTGCTTCCTGCTGCAGTTTCGGGTGATGATGGGGCAGCGTCCCCAGGGGCTGCCCCTCCGGCTGCACCCGCACTTGGGAGGAACTGCAAAGCCTCTGGGGTGGAGCGGCCGCTGCCTCCTGCTCAGCCTGGTCCTGAACGCACCCAGATTCCCCAAAAAGCCCCTAATCCCGCCTGGCTCAGCCCCAGCTTCCGTGCTGGGCCCTGTTAGTTCAGCTAATCCCTTGTGTGCCAGGTTTAGGGACGCGCTGGGTGCAGCATCCCCATGAGTCTCCCCCCGTCACCCCCAGATTTCGCTTCTCGAGATCTCTGCAGGCTGCTCTGCCCGTCCCCAGCCCTGACCCAGGCTCCTGCTGCCTCCGCCAGCCCTGCCGCCCCACGGGTCCTAGGGAAGCCGCCAGTGTTTGTGCCCGTGAATGAGTGGCCTGTCCTTGCCAGGTGCAGCCGGGGTGCTGGATCCCACCCCTTGCAGTTCCTTATCGCCACACAGCATCCTTGTGATTCACCAGGTGTGGCTCCCTTTCCATCACCCCACTTTGCAGGAAGTTTCCTGGCCAGCCCCCCATGAGCCCTGCACAATAATAGCAAGCCAGGATGAGCTGGCCGGCCTTCCTGAGCAACCCTACAATAACAAACCAGCGCAATGTGCCCAACTTTCCTGGACAGACAATAATAAACCCACATGAGCTGGCACCCTTTGCGGAGGAACCCTACAATAATAAGCCTGGGTGATGTGTCTGTATTCAGCGAGCCACCCTACAATAACAAGGCAGTGTGAGCCACCCAGCTTCCTTGCAGAGAAGAGGGGCTCATGAGATGCCGCCCAGGGACAGGAGGGACCCTGCCTACCAGGTCTCCATGTCTTCTGCTCCTGGGCTTGCCCAGGCCCTCCCCTGCCTGCACTGGCCCCTGGAGAAGGCACCCAGTGTCAGTGATGGGCCAGGTTGGCAGAGGTGATGCCCATAGGTGCCATCAGCCTGTGGCTCTGCCTTCCTGGAAGCCAGCAGCAAGTCCTCACAAGTCCTGGTATGCTGTGACCTGCTGATCTTCAGGGCATCCTCCTTTCCCAGCTCCTTTGCCAAACTGGCACCCAATACCAACTTCCCCAGAGACGCTCCTGCTGTTGCCCCACAGGCTGCTGGACAGGAGGCCAAGTACCCATGGTCAGGCTGGAGCTGGGTGTGCCACCAGCAGCTGCCCCCTGCCCCTGGGCAGCCATGCCCAGCTCCTGGCAGGGTCACCCAGGATGGGAGGCAAGGCTCGTGCCTGTAGCAAGGGCTGCTCTGCTGAACCCCACTCTTTTTCAGGGAGTTTATTGGCAACGGGAGGGCTTGGATGCCCGTGAGTTTGCTGGGCAGCGCGTCAGGTTGTCTTCTCTTCAGGTGTGGTGGGGTAGGGGCTGTGCCCACTGGGGGCTGGAGCCCCTCAATTCCCACCAGCCCCCTGCCAAGCCCCAGGCTGCTCCTGGTGGGCTGGTCATTGTGTGGCTGGGGAGGAGATGCTGCAACCTCCTGCCCTACCTCTGCGCTGCCGCTGCCCCTCCTTTTCCTGGGATTTATCCCCAGGAGCTGGAAGCAGCAGCAGCTAGCTGGGCAGGGCAGGGCAGGACACCCCTACCCCCCAGCATCCCTGCCGGCAGTGGCGGGGGGGGGAAACCCGCACCTCCCCAGGTCAGAGGTGGCACAATGCAGAGCCCCCACTGCCACCGCACCCCTCCGCTCAGTGTCTGCAAGAAAAGCTGTAACCCAAGCAGCGAAAACAGCACAAGGAGAAAGAAAAGGGTATTGAGCGGCGGGGCTGCTGCGGTCGCCGGCCAGCATAGACTGCTGGTTGTTAAGCGGGTGCCTCGCTTGCAAAGGCTGCCTTGATGAAGTGTGAGACAGCACTTACGGAGGGACACGGCCAGGCATTCTCGCTCCATCTTCCGCTCACAGTGCCGCTCTTTATGCGCCTGACATTTGCTCGCTGGAAAGGCCCCGAAAGTCAGGGGGAAAGGAAAACATTGCCCGCAGCAGGGCCAGAGCGGCCCTGGGAGGAGTGCCGTGCTGTGCCGTGCCATGCCGGGCTGGGGTGGGCTGGGATGCTCGGCCGTCCCGGCCTCACCACCCGCTCTTCCCCGGGGTGACCCCTTCACCTCTCGGCAGCTCTCCGGCTGCCTTCCCCTGCCGGCACCGCCACTTCCTGCCAGGTGTGCTCAGCCTGGCTCCCTGCCTGGGAAGCCCTGGCCATCCTGGCCCTGCCTGTTCCACGGGCGGGCTGGCAGCACCGCCAGCTCTCCTAGCTGCTGCTGCTGCTGCCGCTGCTGCTGCCACTGCTGTTGCCGCTGCTGCGTCCCCAGGGGCGTGCGTGGTACGGGGACAGTGCAAGCTCAGGGCAGGTCCCTTAGCCGTCCGCTCCTGGGGTACGCAGTGCCCCAGGGACTGCTGCAAGCTGGGGTGAGCCTGTGTGAGCAGTTTCAAGGGCAGGGAAAGGGCATCGGCACTCAGTGTGGGGCAGCTCGGGGTGCTTTGGGGCAGCTCTGCCCCAAGGGACAAGGACACGTCCCCACCAGGGAGCTGGGGCAGGGGGAGCAGGCTGGTGTGTCCTGCTCCATCCCGGGGGAATGATCTGCCCCTTTGCCTGCCCTGGACCCCAGCCAGGAGGGAGCAGTTCAACCCCCTTCACCTCTGTCCTCCTGCAGGCAGATCTTGCTGGGATCCCTTGTTTCAGCGCTGTTGGCAGAGGCTGGGTGAGCGGCTAGCACAGATTGGTGCTCATCTACCTGGATCCCAGGATGGATCCCTCCCCAGCCTGACTGACACTGGCACAACCATGGGCAAGAGATGCCCAGCACGCATCCAGCGAGCCATGCCAGCTCCGTTCCCAGGAGCACGCACAAAGCTCGCGGCAGATGAGGGCAGCCTGGCCACGAGGCACAGGAACGCCCCGGCCATGGAGCCTTTCCCCTGCCCACTGCGGGCTGCCAGCATCGCCAGGCTTTGCCCATGCCAGCGCGGTGGCAGCCATGCCCATCGCTGGAGAGCCGGTGCGCCGTTCCCGGACCGCCACTCCACCACACCGCTTCCGCGGAGCCCGTTGGCGAGGGGAGTCCGGGGAAGCCATGGCCCCCCCGGCCCACACCCCTTGGCTCCCCGCCCCGGCAGGAATTATTAAGTGTGCCCCTGTGGAGCATGTGCTGAGGCTGGCCACGGGAATGTGGGCAGATCTGACATACAAGCCACAGCAGCCAGGCTGTAATTTCCAAACAGGCCCCGTTCGCTCTGTTTTCCAGTTAAAAATATATTAAAAAATAGGAATGTGGGGTTTGTAGCGAAGAATGTTGGTAACCACTTTGAACGTCTGGTGTGATAATGAAAGGGTCAGTCCCCAGCTTTGAGCACGACCGATTTAGACTCTGGTGCTTGGCACCGGCGTGGGGGCCCAGCACAGTCCAGCCTGCCTGCCAAAACCCCCCCTGGCCTGGGCTGGGGGAAGGTGATGCTTCTGCATCGGTGGCACTGGGCTGGGCTGGGCGATGAGCCGCTCCTGCTCACGCTGTCAAGAGGACATCCAAATCGCCATCTCTTACGGCCTCTCAAGAAGGGAGCCTGGGCAGGGGTGGGTGAAGGCAGGATGACTGGGAGATGGATGCTTTACCACTACTGGCCCTGCTGCCCCCCCCCTGCTGGGGTACAGCCCCGTAGCAGAGCCTTCCAGGATGGGGGGCACCGAGCGAGGCTGCAGTCCCGCTCCCCGTGAGCTGCCCCTGCCGCTGTGGGGCTGCCGGCAAGCATGGCTTACCCGTGGCATGAGGTCAGGCGCCTGCCCCTGCTTCGCCGGGCAGCCCCCCCCGGCTGGGCTAATCGCAGTTCAGGGTGTGCTGCGGAGCCTCCCGTGCCGCTGCCACAGCCTTGAGTCGCTCCTGATACCGGGGCATCCCGCTTGGCCTTGTGGCCAGGTAGTCATAACACGTGGGGCAAGCCGTGCCGGCTCCCCGGGCATCGCTCCCCGGTGCCAGCTCTCTGCTCGTGCTGCTCCCCGGACCCCTGGCACCATGTTTATCCCAGAGATGTGTAATCAGAGAAAAACAAGTCACCAGAGGCCAGGGCTGACGTCGCAGTGGGGACAAGATGTTGGCTGCAGCGGGGTTCAACTTGGGGACATGCTGGGGCGGTGGGGCAAGGAGAGAGGGGAAAGTCACTGGTACCCAGGGCTTGTCCCCCTCCCAGCCCTTTCTGGGGCCACCTCCTTGTCCCTCTCAGCCTCCGGGGCCATCAGGTGGCCGGTGGCTGGCACAGCACGTTCCGCTCCCTGCTGAGTCTCGGCTCTGCAGGGAAATGCTTCCAGCTCCGGTTATAAACCCGTTTCCCTCTGGGGCTGTGAAGCGCTGCCCTCCTGTCCCGGTGAGGGCCAGCTCTGGCGGCCCGATGGCTCCGAGCCTGCGGGCTTGAGCCGCCGGGAAGGGCAGCAGCTAGAGGTTGCCAGTGACTCCCAAATTCCGCCCAGGCTTGCCGGAGCTGGGCCCTTCCCGGAGGCATGGGCAGTGGGTGCCCTGCACCTGCAGAGCCCTGTGCCACCCCCGAAGCCCATCTCTACCCAGGGGCTGGCAGTACTGGGCACCCTGCACCCAGTGCCTGCCCAGGGTACCACCCCAGTGGGTCCGTCTGCACAGGTCTCAGGAACACTGGGTGGCCACAAGTGCAGTGGCCACTCCACAGCATTGCCCTGTCCCCAGGGACACCACGGGGATGCTGCGCTGGCTCTGGGTGGCTGGGGCTGAGCAGGTCCCCTGCCTGGATCCTCACTTGGGTGCTGGGAAGAGGAGCAGCCTGGGCAGCCCCAGGGCTCGCAGCCCATCCCGGGTGCCCTCCTGCACTGCAGCCCGTGTCCCAGCTGTGTTGGAGCAGAGGGGGGTGGGCAGCACCCTACACCTGGGTGCATAGCTTGCCCCACTGCCTTGGGGACCCCTTGGTGGTGGGGAGAGGGGGTGGGCAGCAGCGTAGTGGCACCCAGGACCAAGTGGCTCTGCAGGGGACTCTCCTGCCCTGCCGGGGCATTGACCCATGCAGTGCTATCTAGTACACTTTGCTCACTCCACCACTGTTCCCAGCTTTCCTGGGAGCTGCTGTTTGCTTTTCTCTGAATTATGACTCCAGCTTGTGCCTTTGATCTGGGCTGTGTCGGCCACCCATTGCCAGCCCCTCTTCTGCCTTTGAAGTGCAGTCGCCTTCCCGGCCTCGGACACTGCTTTTGCAACCTCATGTGCAATCCTGGCCCCATGGGGCTGAGACATCCAGGGCAAGAGCATCCCCAGGATGTCTGAGGTGCTCACAGCATCCCTCCTCCTCCCTGGGACCTTGCGATGGGCCAGAGTAGCTCAGGGCTCAGAGGCCAGGCAAGGAGGCACTGGGAGGTGTGTTTGCCTAGTGGCAAGCAATCCCAGGGATGCTGGTAGGGCGCTGGGGCCAGAGCATCGCTCCCTCCTGTGGCAATGGACAGGGACACAGGAGGTCCTGCACAGAAGCTGGCCAAAAAGCAGACCCTGGTGGCATGCATGTCCTGCAGCTAAGGGGCTTTTCATGCCCACTGCTCCAGCAGGAGGGACGAGACCTGCAAGTAAGGAGACTTTCTGGGCACCAGCCAACCCATCCTGGCATCAGCCCTGCCCTCCCTCCCCGTCCGGCGGGGAGTAGCGAGGGGGGCTCAGCCTGCCCTTTCCGCCACTGGGAAGCCGGGGCCACGCTTTGGACTTTGGCCTTGAGTGGGTCTGAGTGTCCCCATCCCCTCCCCACTCCCCTGTCCCAGAGAGGATCCAGCCTTATCTGTTACACTTTGTTCTCCTGCTGTCTGGGTGTGGAGCAGAGCAGAGATTAGTGTGCAGACCTTTGACACACGCACACACACACTCATACATCCCCCCCCCCCCCGCTCATCTACGCCCGGCTGCGTGCTCAGGCGCCCGTGCACATCACACGTGCTCATGTGCCCCTGCACATGCACACCCATGCTGTGCCCCACGCACCCCCAGACAGCCGCCCCCTCCAGGGCACGCACGCCCTTCCCCATCCATGCACATGTTTGTTTTCTGGCCATGTTCTCCGTTAGGTTCCCAGTGGAGCATGGCACTTGCCCAGCCTCCCCATCGCGAGAGCCAAGGTCCCCCATGCACATCGGCATGGCCCAGAGGGCAAGGGTGGCATGCCGCAGCCAGGGCAGGGGGTGCGGGCAGGAGGAGGGGGGCTTCCCTGTGTCAAGCCTGGATGGAGATGAAGTATGTGCAGAGAGGCGGGAGCTGCTCTGGCAGACTGGGAGCGAACCTGGGCATCCCTCGTCTCACTGCCGCATCGCCCTCACTTGCCACGGGGACATGGGGGATAGCTTGTGCTGCCCGCAGAGACACCGTGGGAGGCAGTCGTGGCAGGCAGAGGTCCCCCGTCCCCACCTTGTGCCAAGGTCCTGCCCCTGCCCAAGGCTCGCTCCCCTTCCCGGCCAGCAGCGGTCCCTGCGCTGCTCCTGCCGGGGAAGCCACAGCCCTTCCCATGCGATCTTATCTGTGGCGTTTCATGAATGACTCGCAAGCCTCCACAGTCTGCCTCTGAATGGGAAGGCAGCCCGTGGGCTGGAGCCGCTGTGCAGGTGTGTGCACACGCGCGCGTGTGTGTGTGTGCACGGCTGGGGAGCAGCCACGTCCCACCCAGTGCCGGAGCTGGCTGGCCCTGCAAGCCATGGTGCAGTCTCTGGGGTGAAGCAGCTGGAGCCCGATGGGCAGAGGGATGCACAGCCCCTCCTCTGCCCCACTGCAGCGCTGTGGCAGGTTGTCCTGGCAGGAACTGGCTCCTGGCGGGTGAATTCCTGGCAGGGTGACGGTGCCTCCATTCTCTCCCGCAGAGCCTGCCCAAGATCTGCGGTGTGGGAGAGGGTCAGGCGTTTGCCTCCGCTCTGCAGCAGCTCTACACAGTGGTGACGCAGCAGGAGGCCAAGCAGGCTCGGAAACGGCAGCACTCGGGTGAGGAGCTCCGTGGCCGTGGGATGAGGAGAGCCTGAAGCACCCAGCCCCCCTGCTGCTGAGCCCCCATCCCGGGGGAAGGGGAGTGGGACCCTGAGTGCAAGAGTCTCCCCCTCTGCTTTCCCCCCATGGGCTGAGCTCCCCCACCCAGGTGCCATTCCTGGTGTGGGTTTGGGCAATGCCCTGTGCTCCCACATCTCAATCCTGAATTGCATCTCTTTCTGTTGCTACCAGAGGACACCGAGGGTCCGGCACCCACTACAGAAACTGCAGAGCACCCCCATCCACCGCCCCCACTCCAGGAGGATGAAACGGCATCTTCCAGCGAGGCAACCACAGTGAGTGCAGCTCTAGAAATAGCTTCTCCGTACCAATGGCAGGATGGGGCCTGCACCTCCCTTCCCTCCCCTCATCCCAATCCTGTATCCCTCCAGGATGGGCTGGGCGTCTCAACTCAGTTCCTAGCCCATCCTACCCCATGCACCCTGGCTGGGGAGCGTGTGGGTCTGTTGCACACATGTGTGTGGTTTGCATGCCACCACGGGGGTGGGGGATGTCAATGCTTGCACACACACACCCGTCCTGTGTGAACCCCTGGGGGGGACTGACTCTGCCTCTGCTTTGATTCCAGCCAACCTCTTCCCCAGCTCAGAAGCCCCGGCTACCTGCAGCCAAGGCCAAGCCGAAGAAGGCAAAGGGGCTCTTCAGCTGAAACGTCACTGCCACCCACCCCAAAGGTCTCTGGTGCCCCCAGCATCCAAGAGAGGCAGTGCAGAGCACCCGTGCACCCTCTGCCTCTTCACCTGCATCTCCTGGTGGACCCTGGCCTGGGGCATGGTCCCCTCCCAAGGCAGGGGTGATGAGGCATCTCTTCTCTTCAATGGTGTCTCAGGAACATCTTTTCTGCCTCTTCCCTGGTGCAGAGCTTGCCCAGGCTGCGCCTTGATGGAGCCAGTGCTGGACCCGAGGGGAGCAGGAAGGATGCTGCCGGGTGGGCATGAGACAGCCTGGGCTCCAGCAGGGCCATGGGGCTTGGCTGCTCTCGTGTGGGTTTGCAATAAAGGGCTGTGTCTGGGTGAGATCCTTCTCCTCCTGCTCTGTCCCCCCTGAGCCTGTAGTGTCCAGGCAGGGGTGCAGCCCCCGGTGCTGCTGGGTCCCCCTCAGCCTGGTCCTGCTGTCCTAGGGGCTTGCAGTGGCTCTGGGCAGTGAGAAGGTGACAGCTCATTGCTATGGGGCAGGACGGCAGCTCCCAGCCCATCCTGTGCCTCACCCTGAGCAGCAGCAGGTGTGTGTGTGTGTGTGTGTGTGTGCATGAGGTGTGGGGGTGTGTGCACCCCTGATCCTGAGGGCACAGCATGCTGTGGGGCCTGAAGCCTACATTCTCCTTGTCCCACACCAGGGACACACCATGTGCTGGTGCTTGGAGCCAGGTGAAGCCCTTGCAGTGTGTTGGCAAAGGAAGCCTGGCTGTGCTGAGGGCCACCCTCCATATACAGGCAGCTCCCCCAGGGTCAGTGGGAAGGTTATACGGGGTTCATCCATGCTCTGGCCTCCAAAGGGCAGGGGACACCTGAGCCACTAACACACTGAAAGCTCCCAGGCCTGGGGGCAGCCATGGAGCAAGTTATAGATGCTCCCTAGACACAAAGCACTACCTCTGCCCCTCCACACCCCATCCATCCATCCATCTATCCATCCATCTGTCCATCCATCCATCTGTCCATCCATCCATCCATCCATCCATCCATCCATCCATCCATCCATCCATTAACCCCTGCTCTCATCTTCTAGCCCTTGTGACCACGTGCTTCCTCTGGGGCTGGGACCCCACTCTTGTGACCAAGCCAGGTCCTAAAGCAGCAGGCAGAGAGCCAGTGACACCCTCCTGGGGCAGGGATTCATGCCCCCGGCTGCTCCCCGGGGCTGGGTCGGCCGCAGTCATGCTGCCTGCTCTCCTGGGCGGCAAGGGGGAAACAAAAACTTCCGGAGCAGCCCCTGTGTCTGTGGAAGAGGAATGAAAGGGCCTTTGCTGGGCCACGGCCGGCCAGTCCCAGGGCGAGAGCAGCTGGTTGCTTTTTATATTTCCTCTCTGAGGGAGCAGCGTGTGGGGCAGGGTGAGTGGTGGGAAGAGGAAGCCATGGGATGGGGATCTTGTGCCGACAGCCGTAGCTAGGTATCCTTCCTTCTCCTATCTGCCAGCATCTTACCCTGGCAGCTTTGGGTCTGCCTGCTGAGTGCTTGCCCCCAGGGAGGGTCCTGCTTCCAGCTGAGTAGGACCAGGGCAGCAGTTTAGCAGCTTTATGTTTCATGTCTCTTCTGTCACCAGGTTATCGCCTGGTGCAACCTCTGCTCCATCCATACGGGCTCCATCTCCTAGCCTAGGAGCTGCTCTGTTCCAAGCCAGATCCCCCCGCTCCCTGCTGGGCCTGGGCTTCATGCTGCTTCCCTGTGCTGCTTCCCCTTCCCACCAGGACCTGCAGGAGGAGGGTTTATCACCCCAGTGAGGGAATTTGGCTCATCTGTCCCCTTTGCGGCTGAGGGGACATCACATGGGTGAGGGCACATTCCCATCTCTCTGTGCCAGTGGCTGCTGGGCTCTATAGGGGAGTGGGTGGTGCAAACCAACACCTGCATCCCCAGATCATCCCAGCTGCACCCAGGCTGTGTCTCTGCTTCTCCATGGGGCTCTGGGGAGCCAGCCCCAGGGATGCTGCAGGGGCATTGTTCAAGAGCCCTGTCCTGCTGCAGAGTAAGTGCCACTGGGGAGCCCCACGGCTCTGTGCCCACGGGACACGCGAGCACCCTGGCAGGCACGGGCTGGGAGGAAAGACCTGCTGCTGGGACAGATCCTGCTCCACTCACCCTGCTCCCAAGGCAAGTCAAGGTGGGGCAGCAGGACCATGGTAAATAAAAGCAGGAAAGTAAAGACATCAGCAGGAAAAAGAGCTCTGCTGATGTCGCCTGGGCCACCACAGGGACCCCAGCCCCCAAGGCTCCAGCATGGGGCCACCAGTGCCTTCCTGGCCCAGGTTGCTGCCAGCTCTGGGGAGTGTCACCACTCATTGTCCCATCCTGTCCCGCTGGGGTCTCCTTCCCTGTCCCCACCCCCTCCTCCCTGGAGCCGGCTGGATTTGAGCTCCCGACACACATTAAAGGCCACAAGTTCGGCCTCGGCCTCCATAAATTTGATTCCATAAATATTAGTTTTCGCAGGGTTTAATGAAGCCGTTATGCCGGGCACGGCCCAGCACCCCGACCCGTGCCCTTAATAAGGGCTCTGTGGCCTCGATTAAAGGGACCTTTCAATCGCTGTCAAGTATTTTTAGAAAAGGAAAAGAAAAAAAAAAGAGAGAGAGAGAGAGGAGAAGAAGACGACCAAGGCAGCGAATAGGGAGAGGAAAATCCCAAACCCATTGAGTGCAAAAATGGAGAAATAGCACCACCTAGACCGCCTCACCCGGCTCCGCCGCCCGCTCGCCTTCTCGCCCTGCGCAGCGCCTGGCTCCGGGCAGCCCTGCGGGGCCTTGTGCCAGCCCCGAGCCCCCGGACTCGGGCAGCCGGCAGAGCCTGGTGAGGTCTCTGTAGGATGCTGCCCTCCCGCTCGGGGCAGGGATGAGAGATGCAGTGGTGGAGAAAGCCGAGGTGCAGAAGAAGGAGGGACTTGGGCACTGTCGGGACGCAGGCGGGAGCAGTGTGTGGTGGCTGGGCACCCCAGCAGCACCTGAGTGCTGTGGGAGATGCTGTGTGATACAGGGATGGACGCTGCATCTCTCCCACCTCCCCTGGAAAGTAATTCCTCCCTGTGACTCAGTGCTGCAGCAGCAAGCATCCCTTCCCACCAGCTCCCTGAGCAGAAATTCCCTCACTCCCAGCAGAAATCCCCCCTCACCCCCTGGTTAGGCAGACCCTGTTGCAGCCTCCAGCCCCCTCCCCGCACACCCAGCCCTGGCTGCCCTATCCTGCCTGAGGCTCTCGTCCCACTTGGCCCCATGTGCCAGTGGGCTTTGCCTGGCAGGGACATGGGCTGGCATTGGGCACGCCGATGCCATGGGCATCGGTGCCCCCACAGTCTGCCTCAGCCCCCCTGGAAGGGGTGGCTGAGACCTGGGGCAGTGTTCCCACCTGCAGAGCCACCCCTGCCACCTGCACAGGGCAGTGGGGCTGGGGCAGGACCAAGGGTATTTGGAGCTGGGGCAGTCCCTGGGGGGCTGCTCTTCATGAGCACAGAGCTGTTAATGAGCAGGAGTCATTCTCCTGTGTCCCATGTCCTGTGCAGGAGCCAGGCCAGCCCAGCAGGTCCCTGCTGCATGGGGAGGCAACGGACTCTGCACCCAGTGACAGGACACTGTCACTGCCCGCTATGGCCAGTGCTGATGCAGGATGCTGGGGCCCCTGCATGGGTAGGAGCTGCTGTCAGGGACAACCCCCCCGCCCCCGTCTGCAGTCCTGGGCCTCTGTGGGACATGAATGTTGTACCAGCGAGGGCTGGGCAAGGCTGCTGTCAGCCTGGAGCTGCTGGGAGGGGGACAGACGTATGGGACATGCATGTTGCATGCTGGCAGGCTGCAGAGGTTATTTGGAGGTCTGGGTTTGGCCACTGACAGCCACAGGGCACTTCTGCCTGGGGATGTGCTGCACCCCCTGCACCCAGCACCACCCCAGATGATCCTGTTCCCCACTCCCTCGTGGCAGTGACAAGCAATATGGGGAGCTGGGTTCATTCCTTCGGTGAGAGTACAAACCAGCCTGGAGGACCCTGCGGACCAGGCTCCCATTTTCCTGTGCCTGTGATGCGCAGAGAGCTGCGCTCCTTCTGCAGGAGCAGGGGCAGGGGTAGGGAGTGGTACTGTGACACGGCCCCTCTGCTCTCTCTGCTGCTGATGCCCTTAAGGATGCTGCACTGGACGGATCAGCTGAGCAGGTGTGGAAGTGAGGTGGCCTGGGGCTGCTGGCCAGACCCTCTTGCTCCATGATGTGCAGGAGTAGTGGGACAGCCTCACTGTCCTGCACACGGTGGCAGGACTTCACAGGGTACCCAAAACCAGTACGAAAACCTGATGGCGTGTGGCTATTGAGTACGCAAACCTGCTGGAGACACCTCTGGCCAGCTGTACTTTGCCTGCAGCTCCTGCAAAGGAAATGGTCCACCGGGGCCACTGGACAGCAGCATCCTAAGCCTGTGGGTGCTGCCGGCTCCCCAGCCTGCATCTCTCTTGCCCGAGTTGCTTGGTCCTGCTGAGGCCAGCACAGCCCTGCAGCCAGAGCTGGACTTCTGGCTGGGCTGTTCCAGTTTGGCCTCTCCGTGTATCCCTAGGAGTGCCCACCGAATCGCTGGCGAGGGGACATCCCTGAGAGAGTTGTGCGCGCAAGGGCATCCCAAGGCACTGCCTCACCTGGGAAGTTCCTAGGAGGCCAGAGGGGGTGCAAGCAGAGCCATGCCAGACCCCTCCCCGGCACACAGCTGGGGGAGAACCGGGGGGGCTCTGCAAGCCGTCGCTCCTGAAATCAGGGTGTTGTATTTACTTTCCCCTTTTGGCAGCTAGAAGGGGAAGCCCATCCCAGCCCCTCATTGTTGTCTCAGCGAGTTAATCAGATGCCATAATCCTGTTGTGGAAATATCGGGCCTCCCTGGAAACAATGGGGAGCGAGAATATTGTGGTTAAATTTCAACCAGCTGCCTCCCTGCTCTGTTTGATCCCCGCCCGCAGGCCCGGGCCCCTGGCGAGCGGGTGGCGCGGCGGGGGCCAGAGCCCCGGGGGTGCCACCCCGCGCCCACGCCGCCGCGGGGGAGCCCCTGCGGGACGCCCCGGGGGGGTGCGTGGCGGGCCAGGAGCGCCTCGGGGTGGCGGCGGGACTGCCCCGGGGGGGCAGGTGGCGGCGGGCACCCCCGGCGGGGTGGGCTGCGGGACTGGGCCGGGGGGAGGAGGCTGCGGGCGGCCCGGGGCAGGTTCCGCGGGGAGGAGGCGAGAGAGGGAGGGCGCTGGGAGGCTGGGACACGGGCAGGGTGCGGTCCTGGCGGTTCCCGGTCCCGGATCTCTTCAATTTCCCCTCTCACTCCTGCCCGGGGAGCGGAGGCAGCGGCGGCTCCGGCTTCGGCTCCAGCCCCGCCGCGCTGACCGCCGGGGCGCAAACCGCGGGGGGCTCCGGCAGCGCCGAGCCCCGCGACCCGCGCCCCGCAAGCGGCCGCTCGCCTGCCAAAACAAACGGCCCTTCGCTATTTATTGCCGCCGCCGGGCCACGGCAGCTCAGAGCGGGCCGACACCGGCCCGCCGCACCGGGCAGCCGGAGCGCACCCGCGCCGGGCAGCCACCGCGCCCCGCCGCCGCCGCCGCCGCCACCGCCGGCACCGACACCGGCACCGGCACCGGCACCTGCCCGCCGGCTGCGCGCCGCATGGGGAGCCCCGGGGCGGGCGGCGGGAGCGGCGGCCGAGCCTAGCGGGGCCCCCGGAGCCGCCGGTCCCCCGGGCCGCCCCGGGGCCGCCGGGCGCGCCATGAAGCCGGCGCGGCTGCTGCTGCTGCTGAGCGGGTGCGCGCTGCTGCTGGCGCCGGCCGTGCGCGGCTGCGGGCCGGGCAGGGTGGTGGGCAGCCGCCGCCGCCCGCCCCGCAAGCTCATCCCGCTCGCCTACAAGCAGTTCAGCCCCAACGTCCCCGAGAAAACGCTGGGGGCCAGCGGCCGCTACGAGGGCAAGATCGCGCGTAACTCGGAGCGCTTCAAGGAGCTCACGCCCAACTACAACCCCGACATCATCTTCAAGGACGAGGAGAACACCGGCGCCGACCGGCTCATGACCCAGGTACGGCCCCGCCGCCGCCCGCTTCTCCCTACGCCCCCCCCCTCCCGCCCCGCGTCGGGCACCTGCGGGCACCGGGGCGGCCCGGGAGCGCCCCGCGCCCCGCTCTCCTGGGACAGCGGCCGGCAGCAGCGGGGCACCCGGCCCTGCCGCTTCCCCGTCCTGCCCCGGGCATCCCGGTGCCCGGCCCGGGCTGCCGGCTGTGCGGCGCGGGCATCTCCCTGCGCCGGGCGCTGCGGAGCTCTGCCCCTTCGGCCGCGCGGGGCGCGTCGGACCCGGAGCGGGCAGCACGCTGCGCCTTGGTACGGCAGCACCCCGCCCGCGGAGCCGGCGGCACCCCGTTCCCCGAGATGGCAGCACCCATGCCTGCTGCACCCCGAGGTGCATCCTTGTGACTCCCGAGCTGTCAGCACCCTGCCCCGCTGTCCCCCAACCCACGTCCCCCTGTCCGCCGAGCTGGCAGCACCCTGCTCTCCAAGCTGGCAGCTGCCTGCCCTGGTGCCCCCCACACCACACCACGCTGCCCCCCGGTCCGGCAGCACCCTGCCAAACTACCCCTGAGCCGGCAGTGCTGTGTCGCACTGTTCCCTGACTGGGAAGCACCCTGCCCCACTGCACCCATCCTGCCCCTCTGCTCTGCCTGCGGCTGGAGCCTAGGGACAGAGCAGAGCCCGGCACACTGGCAAGGAGGGCAGTGGGCAGTGCCGCAAGCTGGGCTCCAGGAGCCCCCTCCAGCTCCTTGTCCCTACCCTGTTGCCAAAACCCTGTGCTGTGCCTCGGTGCCCCCTCTTCCCGTGTGTCTTGGGTGGGATGGTGAAGGGTGCCCGATGGGGGCTGCCCTCAGCTTGTTGCGCTCGGGGATGGGGACAACCTGTTATTGCAAATGCCCTGTTGCGGTCAGCTTACAAGTGCCCTGGGCCAGCAGGAAGGAGGACGGGGGGGGGGGGGACAGAAGACGGCAGCGGAGGAGGGGGTGATGCCGGACGAAGGTTACTCTGTGTTTTAATATTGCCAGGAGAATGCCTGAGGGTTTCAGGAATGCAGATAAGGAGCCGCACGGCCTTGCTAAGAAACCTGGCCACCAGCCTCAGCACCGGGTTACAGCCTGAGCGAGCTCCGGGGAGAGGCAGGGGGGAGCCAGGGCTGCCCCGCTGACCGCTGCACCCCCCATTTTGGGGCTGGCGGGTGGGTGAGTGCGGATGGCTGTGGTGGCAGGCACTGAGCAGGGCTCTGACCCTGGTCTCTGGGCAAGATGCTGGTAACAACGGGAGGAGAAGTGGCTTGGGTGCCAGCTTGACAGCTCTGCAAGCCTGTGTGCACTTGGGGGCAGGTCCCTGAGGGCAGGGGCCATGGTCCAGGGTGGTTCTCAGGTTGGGGACTGCGACAGAAGGACCGAGACCCCCTGTGAGGCAGCACCAAGCTTGAGGAGTTGCACAAGTCACGGTTGCTGGTCACTAGTGCCCTGGGGCTGGGCTGGAGCCTGCATCCTCTGAGGAACAGCCTTAGGGATACTGAGGAAGCGGTGAGCTCCACTGGTCCGTGTATCAGGGAAGCGGGTGACATCGTATTGTCTGAGTTGGAGACAAGAGAGCGCTTCTGGCTGTGTTTGCTCCTGACAGTGCTCCCACTGCCTGCCCTAACCCAGCCAGTACCCCTCGGCACCCCTGGGAGAGGGACGGCTCCGTGTCCCACCCGCCAGCCCCACACTTCCCACTGTCCTGCTGCCTTGTTGGCAGCATACCTGGAAGCTCCCTGGTCTCTTTGGGGTGCCCAAATGAAGGCTCTTACCCCAGCAGGGTCCCTGGCCACCACACGTCTGTGCACAGATGGGTACCATGGTGACTTAGGCAGCTCTGCAGGGATTTGTCCCCATTGCTATGGAGGTGGCATGACTTCTGGTAGCTCACTGCCATCCCACAGCCCTCTGGGCTTGTCCTGTGGCCTCTGGCTGTGGGAGATGTCCCCAGATGTGGGACTTCTGGCTCTGGCACCATGCCCTGTGTTGCTATGGGTTGGGAAAGGCCATTGACCCAACTCCTTGTCCCTTCCCCCAGTGCACTGGCTTTTACTGCTGTTGACTCACTTCAAACCTGTTTTCTTTCCCCAAGTCCAAGGGTCTGGGTGTCCCAGGCAGCCGGAAGATGCCGCCTGCTTGGGGGGGTGGGTAGTGCTGCTCTCTGCCCGCCTTTCCTTTATCGTTTCATCTTCCTCAAGAATTCCAGTGTGTTTGCTCTCGCTGGTCCCACTCGGAGGTGCTGAGATAAGGCTGGAGGCAGAGCTCGCCTCACCTCTCCCCGGCAGCCTGGCCCAGGAATGTCCCGGGCCCCCTGCCCCTGTGGAGTCCCAACCCCAAGCCTCTCCCTGCCCCAGCCATCACCCCTTGCAGCCACTGTTGGCCCAACTGGCATGGAGAACATCCTTGCAGTGGTGAGGAATTGTTGATGGAGACCTTGGGATAGGACTATTGGCTTCCTTTGGGAGAAACCTCACCTAGGGGGGAGATGCTAGTGGGACCCCTCTTCTCCCAGCCAGCCTCTGGGCATGGAGGTAGCTGTGACCAAACACACTCCATCCACAACCCGTGACCTGAGGCTGTGGCCACACTTGAGTGTCCTGTGTACTTGGGGTCCCTTCTGGCTGTGCCCTCTCTTGGAGCTATGTCCTTCTTTCTAGACCTCCTGCCTTCCCAAAGGGCTTTGGCTTCCCCGCCAGGACATGGTCCCATCCTGTCCCCAGTCTGTGCACGAGGAGATGCCAATATTGGTCAGTGGGGAGAACAACTCTGCTCAGCCCAGCCCAGCATCCCCAGGGTCTCCACCGTGACGTGCATGGCACAGCACAGAGCCACCGAGCTCAGCGTGGTGGCGTGGGGCTCCATCCTGCATGTGGGCTGGGGGTGCCCAGTCACCTGTGCCACTACAGGGAGAAGCTGTGACCCCCTCACACACTGTCACCACCTGCCTTCCCCCCAAACCCTGCTACACCCATGCCTGTGGCATGGGTTTCAGCCTCTCAGCTGGGCACCAGAACAGGTTGGGGCTGGTGAGCCGTGGCCAGGACTCCGTGCCACATGGCTGAGCTTGGACATCCCACTCCAGCCTGGGCCCTGCAGGGCCCGTGGGCCATGTTGGCATTTCCACATCTTTGCTGTCACCTTGCGAGACCTTGTGTTCACCCACACAGGCAGACATGGTCACCTTGGTCCCTGAGGATGCTGTAGCCCCTCTGGGCAGTGCGGGGGGGGAGGAGGTGGGCTCTCCCTGCAGCCCCTGGCAAGCACAGAGCCAGCGGACAGCCCCATGCCCATGGGTTTCTTGGTCCCTGCCTACCTGCCTGTGCAGGCAGCAGAGCCCCTGGGCAGGCAGTGCCCATCCCTACCTGCTCCCTGCCTAACCCTGCTGACCATGCCTGCTCCCTGCCCATTGCTGCCTGCTCCTTGCCCATCCCTGGCCATTCCTGTCCGTTGTTGTCTTCTCCCTGCCTCCTGTGCCTGCTCCCTGCCCATCCCCACCTGCTTGTCCTTGCCTATCTCTGCTCCCTGCTTATCATTGCTCTTGCCTGCCTGCTCCCTCCTCATGTTCCAGCCTGTTCCCTGCCCATCCATGCCTGCTCCTTGCCCGCTGCTGCCCTGCCCTTAGTACCAGCTCCCTCCCCGACCCTCCCTGCCTGTCCCTGCCTGCTCCCCTGCCCGTCGGTACCTGCTCCCTGCCGGTCCCTGCCCGTGCTCTGACACCTGCTGGCCACCAAAGGCACAGGCAGGGTTGCCCGCCTCGGCAGCCCGGGGCAGGGTGCTCCGGGGCCCTGCCTGCCGCTGTGTAGGCAGGCAGGCAGTGGGTGCTGCCCCGGGCAGGGAGGGGAGGGTGGGACCCTCGGGCTGGGGCTGCGCTGGCAGAGGCACACGCAGGGGACAGGGCAGCCCAGGTGGGTGCCGCTAGGAAAGGGTGGCCCTGCCTCAGGGGCTGGTGGCAGGCGGTGTCCCCAGCAGAGGGACAGGGGTCGGAGGGTCTCAGTCTTTGTGTGTGGACAGGGTGCCCCCGGAGGACAGAAGGGCTGGCAGTGAGGGGTGCCCAGAGCGGGATGCTGGCGTGGGAGTGGCAAGGGGACACCTGGAGTGATGGCTGGGGGATGCAGGGGGGGTCATTGGGGACGCCCTGCCTGTCTCCAGCCCCAAACCCCCTTACTGCCCTTCTCTGTGGGGTCCCTGTGGGGCCGGGGACCTTGGGAGCTGTTTGTGCCACGTGCCAAGTGGCACCACGGTGGTGTTGGACGGGGACAAAAGTCACTCCCCTCCCTCCTCCTCCTCCCCTCACCTGGCAGCTGTTTGTCCAACACCTTGCTGGCTTATCTCCCCACACCCAGGGAGCCGTGGGAGGAGGGCAGAGGTGCTCCCCCACCCCATGTGGGGCAAAGGCCTGCCTGGCACTGCCCTTCCCCGAGCCCGGACCCTGCCAAGCACAAGCAGGCTTCCCCAAGAGCAGCAGCACCACCTCCCTGAGGCAGGAGCAGGTGCTTGGGGATAGGGTGATGGCCCGCATTTTTGGGGTGCAGCTCCCTGCAGAAGCAGTGCTGGGGCATTTCTGAGCCCAGGGGTGTCACCAGCATCAGGTTTTATAGCCCTGGCTCATGTTCACTGTATCTCACAACCCATGACATCCCATGGTGGGGGGTTCCAGTGTTGAGCGAAAACATCCCCCGTGGTGGCTGGTTTTTAGGCTGCTGCCCAGTTGTTTAATTTAATGCTTTTCAGGACTGGCCTCATGCGTGACTATGAATGCTCTGTCCTTCGCCCTGATTTTATAGCGTGCTCTGAGATACCCCAGCATCTCCTTTCCAGGCTGCACGGTCCTAGTCCATTCACCTAGTTTTGTGTAGAGGTTCCTGTATTGCTTTTCCTACACCTTTTCTAGCTGTCCTCCATCCCTTTTGCAGCAGAAAGGACCAGAAGTGTGGGCTGTACTTTTGCAAGCCAAATACAACCCTGAGATGCAGCTGTGGCTGGGGGAAGCAGCCAGCTCAGGGCAAGGCTGGGGGAGCTACGGCTGGCACCCCTCTGCTTGCTGGGGAGGACTGTGATGGGGGGGATGAGGCAAGGTGGTTGCCTTGCTTGTGTGACCTCTGTAGCCACCCAGTCTGGGGCTTTTGGGATCTGCTGCCGTTCCTCAGCCCTGGCTTTTCAGCCCTTGTGGTGGGGAGAGTTGGAGGGGGTTTCACCCCACATCCTTTCTGCTCCAGCACAACCGAGTTCTTGGGCAGGTTTGGCATTTCCCTCATGAGCAGAGGCTGGGTGAAGCTATGGGGCTGCCCAGTGCTGTGTCCTTGGGCCTCAGGACTTGAGGAGCAGCACTGAGAAGAGCTGTGCTGAGGACTGGGCAGGTTGTTTCATTTGTGCCTGGGGACAGTGCTGGGGACCCTGGGGGATCCTCCCAGCCAGGAGGCAGCAGGATCTCAGCTCCTGCATCCTTCTCCTGTCAGCTGGAAGCCCTTGGGGCAGTGCTAGCACAGGGCAGATGTCCTGCGAGCAGAGAGGGTGTTTCACCCCAACCCAGGCTGTGCTGCCCAACAGGATCTCCAGTGAGCCGGAAATTGGGGGAGAGAAGGAGAAGGAGATGGGTACTCTGTTGGGGTGCACACCCTTGGGAGATGCTATGTCAAATGGTGGGGTATCGGGCACTGTGGGGAGTCTGGAGGGTGTGGGCTAGACGAGGCACCTCATGTTCTCAGATCGTCCTCTGCTGGACCAGCCCCTAAAAGGCCTAAGGACCCAGAGAGGATTCATGGAAGCATGGTGGGATACAACCTGCCAACCAGGCAGCTAACCCCCCACCCCCTCCAAAAAGCTTTTACTGACTCTGGCCCTCTGCCCTGCAGCGCTGCAAGGACCGCTTGAACTCCCTGGCCATCTCCGTCATGAATCAGTGGCCTGGGGTGAAGCTGCGGGTGACGGAAGGCTGGGACGAGGATGGGCACCACTCGGAGGAGTCGCTGCATTACGAGGGCCGAGCTGTGGACATCACGACCTCAGACCGGGACCGCAACAAGTACGGCATGCTGGCTCGCCTGGCGGTGGAGGCTGGCTTCGACTGGGTCTACTATGAGTCCAAGGCGCACATCCACTGCTCCGTCAAGTCAGGTAAGGAGGCTGGTGAGAGGGGCCGGGGGCCAGACCCCCTGTTGCGGCGTGCCCGGGGAGCCTGGCTGGCTGGGTGGGGTGTTCCCGGGGGGGTGCTGGCTCTCACAGCCTGATTTCCCTGTCTGGGGCAGGCAGTCAGGTGGGGAGTGAGTCACACACCCGTGGCCAGCAGCGGCCACGGGGCAAATTCCCCGCCTGGCTCCCCTGGACCTGCATCCTGACCCACCCTCTCTACCCCCCTCCTTTTCCCACCCCACATCCCCTTCTCCCCTACCCTGTCCCTGCACACCCTGCCCATCGCATCTCTCTCCCCTGCCTCTGCCCTTGCGCTCCCTTAGTGCCCAGCTGCCCACACTCAGCCCCATCCAGCCATGCCCTCCTCCACCACCGCCTGCTCTTGAGCTCCTGCTGTCGCAGCAGCAGTCGCCCGGCCCTGACTGTCCAGGGACAGGGACACTCAGGCGGGGACGGGCCAGGGCGCCCTGGGATCAGCCCTCTGCTGGGCAGCGTCCTCTGTGGAGGGGAGCAGAGCTGGGGGTGCTGGGGGCAGAGGCAGCTGGGCTGGAGCGAGGGGTGCTGTCGTCGCTGGTGGTGCTTGCTTCCCCCCGTGCCCTGCAGTGAGGGCGGACACGGCTGCTCGCAGGCCCTGCCCGTGGCCGGGACGGGATTGCGTGGGGTGCAAGGCCCCCCGGAACGCGGGGAGGAGCTGCCCTGCCCGGGATGCTGCAGCTCCCGCCGGAGCGGCCGCGCTGGCTGCGTGCGGCAGAGGGCAGCAGCGGCCCACGCACGGCGCCGGCCGCGCCGGGCCACGCCCGCCCCCGCGGCCACGCCCCCGCAGCGGGCCGGGTGCGTGGGTGCCCGTGTCGCGCCGGGCTCGGACGGGCCCTGCCTGTGAGCGGGCGGGCGTGGGCGCGGAGGCAGCCGCGGCGGCTGCACGGGGGGCGGCACCGCGCCGGCACCCGGCCGCCGCGCCGGAGAACGGGGCCTGCAGCCAGGGCGCTTGCCCACGCGTGCACACGCGCGGGGCCGCGGCTGCCCGTGTGTGCCCACAGACGTGCCCGCGCACCGTGCCGGGGCTGGGCCACCAGCGCTGCCCCGCGTCTCCGGTCCCCGGGCTCGGCCCCCAGCGCACTCCCTGTCCTACCGCCCTAGCCCGCGGCCAGCGGCCCGACACCCCCCGACGCCAGCCTGGCCCCCCGCGCTGACCCGCTCCCCCGTGCCGATGCCAGGACGGGCGCAACGCCGGCCAGCGATGGAAGTGGGGCAACCGCGCCGCAGAGAGGGAGCGACGCGCCCCCGAAGAAGAGGGACAAAGCGTGGGCGAAGGACCAGGGCTCCCATGCCCCGGGGTGGCCCGTGGGGCTGGCTGGAGGAGTGGGGCCAGGCTCCGAAGCAAGGACCATGACCCCAGAGCCTTGGGGCTGGCCAGAGGAGTGGGGCTGTGCCCCTGGAGAAGGACAGAGGGCCTTGAATCCCAGGATTCTCCCCTGGACCAACCGAAGAGGGATGACGTGACCCAGGCAGCAGATTGGGGCCCTGAGGCCCTGGAGGGATTCTGGAGGCTGGCCACAGCACCCTCCCTCCGCCAGCGGCTCCTCAGGGCTCTGGGTCCCCCCGTATTTATCCCCAAGGCCATGGGGAGCCCAAGGGTGCGTGGTGGAGGCTGTGGGGTGCATATCTTGGCCCCCCAGAGCTGTGTACAGAGGGCAGCCGGGCTGCCCCTGCCTCTTAGTAAATGGCTTTTATTTTTGTACGGATGGCCGCGTGGCCTGTTGTATGTATTGTGTCTCCTCGGGTCCCCTCCTGCACACACGCACCCCTCCATGCCCAGCACCTGTGCCCCCCGCTTCTGCCTGATGCCCTCCTGCCAGCCCCTCCCTATGGCTCTGCTGCCTGCCAGGGGATGCTGGGTGCAGGATTTGGGACCTGGCCTCGGGGGCAGGCACGGGGCAGACACTGCACCTCATCTGAGCAATAAAAGGATTCTGTCCCAGAGATGGATGCCTCTCTTCATGGGCCTGGGGGCTGGGATTTGGCTCTGCCAAATGGGATGGGGGGCAGTGCCATCTGGGAGGGACACTCTGGGATTATATGAGGGAGCTGGGAGAGGGCTCTGGGGTGGGATGGGGCTGGGAGCTCGAGGCTGGGACCATGCAGGGCCAGGAGCAGGACCCTAGATGAGATGCCCCTGCCAGATGGTGGGAGGACATCAAATAGACACTCAGATAGGGGTTGCTAGGGCTTGAGGGAGTAGGGCTGCTGTGAGAGCTGAGAACCATTCCATGGGAAGCCAGGATTCCCCTGCTAAGTGCCAGGATGGGTCCCTGGTGACACTTGGTGACTTGCTGCATCTTTTCATCTGGGGAGGGGTAGGACTGTTATGCCACCATCCCAGGGGACAAGCCCCAGAGGGTTCGGGTGCTTCACCCTGTGACACTGGATAGCAAAGCCCTGCCCAGGAGGCTGTTGGCTTTTGCCTGATGATGGCCACAGGCTGTGACATCTCCCTGCAGCTCAGAGAGGGTGTCGGCTGGCATCAGTGGTGCAGGGGCAAGCAGGCAGGAGAAGGGAGCAGGGCTTGCAGCGCGGGATGAAGGGGTGCTGCGGTGCTGGGGAAGTGCGCTGCATCCTGCGCCGTTCCTTGTAGCATCATCCCTGGTGGTACCCAGGCCCAGCACTGTAGGGGGTGGGGGTGCTATGGGCATGGAGAGTGCAACCAGGCACTCTGCTCCTCAGCCTGCCACTGGTTCGGGGCTCTGCCTCCCCTCTGTCGAGCTTTGTGTGCCCCCTGGCACTGCTGTGTATATTCGGGACTGTGGCTGTGCCCTGCTCCCCCTGCCAAGTGGATTTTGGGACCTGGGTCTGCAAAGCAGTCCCAGCACCACAGCAGGGAGCAGATGCTGCCATGGGTGGCTCGAGCCCCTGAGTGCCACCCCCAGTGACACGGTGGCTGGGGGAGCATGTGCGCAGGGAGGCTGGGTTGGTGGCTGGGGGTGTGTAGGGAACACGTGCACGTTCGTGATGCCAGGGCAGGGTTATCCCTGGGTGGGCAAAGCCGGGCAGCCTGGGAGGGTCTCTGTGCGTCGTGGAAGGGGGATGCTGGGGGTCTGGCAGACAGGTAACCCTCCTGTCCTCTCTCTCCCCACGCAGAACACTCGGCCGCTGCGAAGACGGGGGGCTGCTTCCCTGGGCGGGCACTGGCAACGCTGGAGGACGGTGCCCGGACGCCGCTGTGGGCACTGCGCCCAGGCCAGCGGGTGCTGGCGATGGACGGGGCAGGCAGGCCCACCTACAGCGACTTCTTGGCTTTCCTGGACAAGGAGCCCCGTGCCCTCACCTCCTTCCACGTCATCGAGACACGGGAGCCGCCCCGGCGCCTGGCCCTAACGCCCACCCACCTGCTCTTTGTGGCCGAAAATGCCTCGGCACCCGCTGCCCACTTCCGTCCCACCTTCGCCAGCCACGTGCGCCCTGGACATTTCGTGCTGGTGGCAGCAGGTGGGGGCAGCTTGCAGCCCGCCGAAGTGGTGGGGGTGCGGAACCGGAGGGACGTGGGAGCCTATGCCCCGCTGACGCGCCACGGGACTCTGGTGGTAGACGGCATGGTGGCCTCGTGCTTCGCCCTGGTGCAGGAGCAACATCTGGCGCAGCTGGCCTTCTGGCCACTCCGGCTCTACCATAGCCTGGTGGGGTGGCCATGGGCGCAGGGGGACGGTGTGCACTGGTACTCGGGGCTGCTCTACCGCCTGGGCAGGCTGCTCCTGCCCCCCGACAGCTTCCACCCACTGGGGGTACCCCGGGCAGAGAGCTGAGGGTGCGCCCCGGCTGTGGCCGGCGCTGCTGGTGGAGGTGGTGGCTGCGGGGCGGCTCACTGGGGGCCAGCACCCCCTTCCAAAGCTGGGTACCCGTGGGGAGCTGCCTCCAGTCCTGCCTGCTCAGGGCACAGCCACCTCCCAGTTGGGGGGCACTGGGGCTACCTGGTGTGCCTCCTCCATGCCCACCGCCCCCTCCTCACCCCCTGTTCCTAGGGGCAGGGGGGACGTACAAAAGGTGTCCCCCCTGGGCATGGGGGTGCCCCCAGCTGGATCCACATGCTGCTATTTGTGTGTGTGCGTGTGACGTGCGTGTGCGTGTGCAGAATTAGCTAATGATGGAGGTCTGATAGACGGAGGTGGGGCAGGAAGAGGAGAGAACCCCTGGCTGCAGGCTGCTCCCGCAGGGCTCCCAGCCTGCCTGCACCCAGTGGGGAGGGTTTGGGAGAGGGGGCCCAGGGCCCTTTGCTGGGCAGGCCAGGTGGGAGGGTGGGCGATGCCTTTCCCACCCCCGGGGCATGGCAGCTGGGAGGAGGGTGACCCAGGTACTGGGACTGTGCCTTGCCCTTTGCCCTGACTGTGGGTGCAGGGGAGCACCCAAAACCTGCCCCTGTATGCCTGGGGTGCCCGAGCACAGGCAGGGCTGGAGGGGCTGGCACAGACCCTGACTTGGTGATGCAAGTGCTGCTGGAGTGAGAGACTGGGGAGCAGGACCCCAAGCTCTGCCCAAAGCCCACACCGTAGCCACCCGGCCAGGCATGCCCGTGGGGATGCTGCAACAGCACGGGGGGCTCTGACTGGCAAAAGGGGGCTGCGAAGGCAGGCATGCGGGCAGGAGGGTGCGGGTGCCAGCCAGGCATGGGCATGCACTGGTGGGAGCAGGGGTGGGAAGAGACGGGACTGCAGCCCCCGCCTGCTGGAGCTGGGGGAAGGAAAGTGGCTGAGAAGAAAGCATTCGCTCCCTTGCCTTCCCGGCATCCCACCCTGAGCTGGCTCAGCCCAAAGCTGTGCGTTTCCCACCCCAAAGCTAAAAAAACTCCCCAAGCTCCAGACCCTGCCTGGCTTGACCTCCCTGACCCCCCAGTACCCCAAACCCTCAGGGTAACTCATTGCTGCTCACCCGCTCCCGGGACCTGGGGGGAGTCCCATCAGAGCTGCAGCCACAGTCCCCCCACCAAAATCCTAGCTAGAGCCTCAGCCTCCCCTGGCTCCACGTTAGCAGAGGTGAGGGGGCTGGGGGCATCCCTCCCTGCAGCATCACGCGTCTTTATTTATTTATCTGCTCTTTATGTACCGTAGACAGGAGGCAGCGTGGGCACGTGCAGGGTGAGATGGGGAGCGGGCACGGGGAAAGCTGTTTGGTTGGGGGGAATGATTTTTTTTTTAAACAAAAAGCAGAAATTATTTAAAGATTATTTTAAAGCACAGTTTTTATTATGGTGATTGTTGTCCAGGGCAAAGTGGGAGAGCGCAAGCGCGGCCAATGGCAGGTGTATTTTTGTTTCTTCACTGGATGTACCTTTCCTGGTCGGGGACACAGCCCAATAAATCCATCATCTCCCAGGTGGATGCTCCGGGCTCTGGTGTGGGGAGGGCAGGCAGGGATTGGGGACGCTTTCTGCCCATCGTAAACAGGGCAGGCAGGGCTAGAGGGCGTCTTGCGCTTCTCTAGGAGCAAGACTTGCCCACCACAGTGCCACCCACCAGTAAGGGTGAGCTCTCCCTCCCCACTCCCCCGTACTCAGGGGAGGTGGGCAGCCGGAGGCTGCGGGGGTGACCCAGCCTACACGGGACCAAGCTGTCATTGGGGCTGCATGGAAACAGGGCAAGTGGGGCAGGGTGTAGGAGGGACAACCACTGTGGGACTGCTGGGGACACCTCTCCATCCTGGTCTGGGCCCAGTGCCCCAGCGCCCAGCTGTGCTGGGACACCCTTTCCCACCATCTCCATCACCACAACACCCACTAACCCAGTGCTCCCAGAGAAGATGGACCCCCTACCCTGTATACTGGCTTTCCAATGACACTAGGGCTAGTCCCTGCTGGTTCTGTCCCCTTGCCAGCTCTGTCCCCCCTCCACCCCATCCCCATGCCAGCAGAATGGATGACCACCAGCCAGCACCCCACACAGCCTCCCCGTACCTGTCCCACCCCTACGCCCCTCTGTGCACTCCCTGCCCCATCTCCAGGCTGCCCTGCCCTGCTGTCCCTGGGGGGACCTGGGAGCAGGGTCCCCCCAGGGCTTTCCCTGGACCCCACAGCATGGTGAGTGCGGAGCAATTCGGCAGCAGGCTGTCAGCAAGGGCCCTCATCACCACGGCTAATTTAAGGGCTCTGCGAGGCGGCTGAGCTAATTTAATTAGGTTCTTATTACAGAGAAGGACAAATTGGTCCCTGGGGGGGGCACGGGGTCAGGCTTTCGAGAGGCACTTTATGGAGTGAAATTTCAATCAGGCTGCCGTCGCAGGCATGGTGGGGGGAGCTGGAGGCCAGGAATGCATGGGGAGAGGATGTGCCCTTTGGGGTGCCTCGTGACACTGTGGGCAGCCCATGTCCAGGCCCAGGGTTTTATGGTATCAGTGAGTATGGGGGAATAGCTCTTTGCCTTGTTGGGAGGTTGCTGCAGGGTTTTGGGGGGGGTCCTTTGGGGTGGAAGCAGGGAAAGTGGGGGGGTCCTGGCTCTGGGCCAGCCCCAGGGCAGTGAGAGGAAGGGACTCATAAATAAAGTTCTGGGGGTCTTTCCCCTCCTGAATCTCCATTAACTCCCCTATAGTCCCATAAAGCCCCATGGCGAGGATGGTGAGGACAAAATGATGTCCAGCTGACAGACAGGACCTATGGGGGGCTGTCCCTTCCCTGGATGCCCCCCCTCTCTAATCACTCAGCCCCGGGAGAGGCAGGGCAACCTGGGGGCTGCCCCACTGCTCGTGGGCACCTGAAGCAGCCCCATCTCCCGGGGTGCCAGACCCAGGCAGGTCCCAGGGGTCCCACCAGAGTCTCCGCTGGGTGATGATGGATGGGGTTGCCGGTGGGTGGCCGGCAGAAGGGCCGGCCTGGAGGGTACCACAATGGGTGTCTCTCCATCAATTTGTCCTCATTACCATGTGAATGGTGGGCGGGAGGGAGAGGGAGGGCATGTGGCGGCAGAAGAAACCCCCCACATGCTCCCATCTGGGGTAGCGTGTCCCCCACCCCACCCCTCCAGCCCCGTCTGAGCGTGTTAAACCCGCTCCAACATCCCCCCGGCCCCAAATTCAGGGGAGGAGCGGTACCGCCCCCTATTCAGAGCCTTGAAAAGGCTACAGGGTCCGGCGTTGTTAACACGGGGGGACGCTGTCCCCGTCCCCGCCCCTCCCGTCTGTCCCTGCCGCCGTGGCCTTCTGCCGCGGCAGCGCCCGCCAAGCCGCCTCCCGGCCCCAGGCTGGCACCCTGGCTGCTGGGGTCCCGGCAAGGGGCGGGGGGGGGGCGTCGGGGCTCGGGAGCGGAGCACCCCGAAAGCATCTCTGCTTCGCGGGGAGCCGCACCTGCGAGCGGCGTGGGCAGGAGGCGGCAGCAGGGGGGGACCCTGCCGGGACCCCCAAACCAAGCCTGCCCCGCGGAGTGGGGGAACGTCTCCGGGATTGTCCCCAGTCACCCGGGAGCTCTGGGTCCAGCCAGGTCCCCATGGCCTGGGCTGTGACGGTGATGGAGGGGTTCACCCCGAAATATCTCGGCCTGCGGGCACCAGTACAACAGGTTGCAGGGGTCCTCCTCCTGGCAGGGGCAGAGCAACCCATAGCTGCCCCCCCAAAAAAGCTCAGGAGAGGGTGCCCAACACGGCTCAGCCCCGCATGCTGCCAGCCGGCGGGTGCCCGCAGAGGGAGCCCGTGCCAGCCTCCCACTCTCACTTGCATTAGCTTAATTTAGCTTAATGGCTTTTCGGAGTGCTGCTGCTCCGGGGGCAGGACCCTGCTCTCTGCAGCGCCACTGCAGGGGTCCCAGTGCCCTGGCCCCAGGCCCACGGGAGCCTGGCAGCTTTGCCTGGGCAGGGACAGAAGTGTCTTAGCAGGCAGCAGCCTCTGGGATCACACCACAGCCCGTTGTGCCTGTACAGACATGGACAGACAGACGCACACATCCACCCCCTACCCATACCTTTGTCCCCTGGACAGACACGTGCCCATCACCTGACCATTCGGGCTTGAGCACGCACACACACACACACACACACCCCTCTCAGCATCGCCATCCAATCCCCCAAATAACTCTTTCCAGCCCAGATACTTTATATACCAGGCAGTGTCTGGAGCACCTATGTGTCCCTGTGTCCCTGATCTCTGTCCCCTCCAGGGACAGGCCTGGAAGCATGCACATGGCCCATGGTGACAGCATGGGCACTGTGAGGACCACAGGACACAGGCACCCCGGGGCAGTGCCCACCTCTGCAGCTGTGCCCACCCCACATCCCCCAGGTGCAGAGAGCACCCCAGACCCATGGCGGGGGATGACACCCTTTCCCCCCACCCAGGATGAGCCCTGCCAACCCTCCCACTGGAGGGGCACCCTCTATGGATCCTCTTCCACAGCATGGGGTACAGAGCTAACACACCAAAGCCTACCTTTCCTTTCCCATATCCCCTCCCCGGCCAGCAGGACCCACCCAGCACCTGCTGAGGGTCCCCACTGCAGGGCAGGCAGAGCTGGGGGTGATGCTGGTGGTCCCCCACCCTCTGTACAAGGGGAGGGGCAGCTGGGGACCCCGCAGGGGGTCTGGCAGCTGGCATCAGCCATTACCTTGCACACTGTCCCAGTACAAGATAGGGGGGTCCCAGTGCGGTGGGAGAAGCCAGCAGGACATGGCCCCGGGGGAAACCCCACTGCCATCCGGTGCTGACCTTCCACGAGTGGCTCTGGGGTGTCCCAGGCATCGGGACAGGGAGGCGGGGTGTGTGTGTGTGTGTGTGAGTACGTGCCCACGCGCAGGGGACAAGTAAGAATCTAATCAGGGTCCTGTTCCTTAATAAATCATTCGTCTTAATCCAACGCCCTCCTTCCTGCTCTAATAACTCCCGGCACTGGGCCTCACAGCCACAACAATGCGGCTAATGGAACGATTTATTTTCATAATGGTGCTGGTGGGGAGAAGGGGCGGCCAGGGAGGGGGCAGCACGCTCTGGGGCAGGAGTTTCTAATTAGTGAATGAAATTTGATGTAAGGCTGGAGGAAGATGGATTCGCTGCCTGACAAGGGGCCTTTCAGCTCATCAAAGCACCCGAACAGGGAGGTAAATTAAATTATTTCTAATTCTTCACTAACCTCCAGGGAGTCACCCTTCCACCAGCAAAAGGTGGGTCTGGTCCTCAAATGAAGAGGCGCTTGAAGGACTGAGGTTGAGTGGAAGGGACCGGGCTCTGTGAAGGGATGGGGATGACAAGATGGGATGGGGTGGGATGGGTCAGCGGAGCAGGACAGGCTGCCACTGACCTTGCTGGAAGAATGGGAAGGGAAAAGGTGGTGATGGAGGGAAGAGTTGCAAATGGTCAATAAATAAACAACTCCAGGGACTAATGACTAATTTGCAGCAGGTTTCCCATCTATGCCTGTCACCTAACCAGACCTGGAGCGGGGCTGAAACACAGGCGGCGCTGGGGTGGAGCAGAGCAGCCTGGCAGGGAGGAAACAGCATCCCAACCCTCTGGGGGCTTGAGCAGGGACAGCACTTGGGACTGGAAGGGGTGACTGATGCTGAAGCAGGCAAAGAGTCCAGTGCAGGGGAATGCTTCAGCAAAGACCTTCGTACTCATGGCTCTGTACGATTTGAAGTTAATGCCAGTGATGTTAATGCTCGTGGCGTAAAAGCTGTTCTTGGGATGGTTTTCTCTAAATCCCCAGCTCCTGGGGTCCTGTGATGGAGACTCAATTTTTACAGAGAATAAGCGCTAGCAATCCTCCTTGCAGAGGGGCCTTGCAGTGCCAACCTGCCACTGGCCCAGATGTCCCCAATACCAGAGTACAAAGAAAAAGGCTTGGTGCTATGACTGAAACCAGCTCCTGGCTCTCCCTGGAGCAGGGAGCATTACAAGCTGCTCCAAAAGCATCCAAAGCTGCCCCACATCTCCCCTCCCTGCAGGGCCCAGGAAGCCCATTTGGGGACAGCAGACATGTTCCTGGGGGCCTTCCCATACAAAATCATGGTCTGCATTTCCTGCAAGATCTCCTGCCCACGCTCAGCACAGCCAAGCAGCCGCGGCCGCAGCACAGCCCAGGGAGGAAAATAGGAGGAATAGGGGGGCTGTGTCTTATTGCAAGGGGCTGGGGAGGCACAGGGGGGCTGGGGCCCTGCAGTGGTGCCAGGGGCTTGCTACAGGCTGGGGACTACGGTCCCCTCCCCGCAGCTGAGCTAGGTGGAGCTGGGACAGGCGCAGAGCTGGCTGTGCTGACCCAACACTCCAGGAATTTAATTTGTTTAATATATTCCCTGGGAAAGAAGAAAATAAATAAGTGGCACCTTGCGTGCCCCCATGTCTCATTCTCGCAACAGAGGTGTCAGCTTAACGAGCTGAAGCCCTCAGCCTGATTAACCAGCCGCTGCTCCCACTAATAGGGAGCCGCCGAGCAGTGTGATTGATGTACGGAGAGCATTAGCCCCCGCAGCCTAGCGCTGGGCTGCCGAGCCGGGGCACCGTGCCCACCCCAGACCCCTTGCTCCTGCCCTCCACACCCAGGCCCAGGTTCAAGGGCAAGTCAAAGCCTCCCTCTTAGAGCCCCAGGGCAGATCATCCTGCCCCACCGCTCTGTGGCGTAGGCATCACCGGGGAGATGGAGCTGGGGCTAGACCTCCTTCTCCAGAGGCAAGGACATGGTGGTGGCTTCCCACCGGCTGTGGGAATGTGTGGCAGCTCCTCAAAATAGGGGCTGAGGGCCAGGGACATGCAGAGATTTTGTGCTTTGCTCTAGGTCTTGAACATGCTCTCCCCTGTGGGCTGGGGTAGGGACACCTGGGGACACTGAGGCACAGGGGTGCTATGGTGACAATCCAGGGGGAGCCCATGAGTCTTGGCAGCTCCTTCAAGGCTTTACTCCACTGAGCCCTTACCATTCTCCTAGGAAGAAAACCCAAACGTCCTGACCCATCGCTTGCCCCATCCACCCCTCACTCAGTCCTTCCACAGTCCAGCTTGCCCATCCCTCCATCTGTCCCCCACTTACTGAGATGTCCCTGGGTTTCACTGCAGACGTCACCCACCCCTGCCACCCCTGTCCCACAGCATTGCCACCCCCTGCCCCCACCTTGGGAAAGGGTTAATCAGCAGCCAGGGAGACAGGGTAATAAATGGCGGTTATCTCGTTAATGAGCTGACATTAATTAGAGCCCAAGGTCCTGGGAGGAGCAGCTGATTTATCCAGTCACCCTGGGAGCAGGTTAGGAGCTGACTCCATGGAAAAGCCATTAACAGGGAAGAGGTGAGGCTGTGCTGCTGGGGGGGCCACCCTGCACCCATCCCTCCCAGGGAGCAGCTCTGGCCTTGGGACAAGACTGAGCTGGAGCAAAAACAGAAGATCATGGAGGTGACAGTAAAAAGCAGGGCTGGAGGATCCTCCCATGTGCCCAGCAGTGGGGGTGCTGGGGGGGAGAAGAGCCTGGCTGTGCCAGGGACACGTGGCACTGGGTGCAGTGTGTTGGGTGAGGGCTGTGGGAGCGGGGGCATGGGGAAGGAGCAGGAGGGATGCTGTGTGTTCAGTCACTTCCCTCCTTCCCTCCTTTCCTGAATGATGCTGGGCTGTGGGGGACACTGGCTGTTGAGCATCTCCCCCTAAAAGCCAAGGCCTGGGGTGAGGACAGACACTGAGGCTGAGCTCGGGTGCTGCCAGAGCTTGTTTTGGAGACAGCAGGATGAAAGAGATCTCTGCTGCTGTGGGCCCATGGTGTTTCAGGATCTAGGAGGAAAGGGGTCAGAGGCTAATGGGACTGGAAATGTAGCAATCCCACACTTGGTCCTTGCAAGAAACAGATCTGAGCTGACTGGGTGATCCTGTCTCTCCAAGCCACGCGTTTACAATGGGACAAGCCATCTGGCCCCAAGCCTGAGCACCTCTGTAGTGCATCGCTGCATCCTGGGAAGCTGAGCCCACAGCTAATACAGGGGAGCCCCAGGGCATCCCCTGCAGCCATAGGGCCAGATCCTGCAGGATGCTGGTGCCCCAGCCCTTCACAGTGGCCGTGTGCTGGGATCGGGTGTGACACTGCAGAACTGCCCTGGCTGCTTCTGCTGGGGGCAGGCACCCCCCTGCCTTGCCAAGCTTTCCCGTGCTGGCCCCTGCTCCAGGATGGGAACTGTTAAGGTGTTTCTCTGCTCAGCCTTGCCATCTCCTGTCAGAGATGGGGCTGCATATTTGAGGAATTGCTTGGCTAAAGAAACAGCTGCTTGGAAATCCCTACAGGAGGCCTGCCTAGGAGGGACTGAGCCGTGTTTGCTTTGCTTGTTGACCCCTTTGCTCGGGGCAGGCACCTGGGGCTCAGTGTGGAGGGAGGTGTGAAGGCTGG
This sequence comes from Gorsachius goisagi, assembly GCA_018403395.1. Lineage (NCBI taxonomy): Eukaryota > Metazoa > Chordata > Aves > Pelecaniformes > Ardeidae > Gorsachius > Gorsachius goisagi. The sequence goes on along the minus strand of BOSO01001743.1, from coordinate 262,192 downwards.
GCAAGGTGGGCAGGGGGAGCTGTGTACCCCACCAAGCCCATGCAGTGGCAGAGGGATGGAGGCATGGGCATTTCTGCTTTCCAGGACAGATCCCTGCCTGTCAGACAGAGCAGATGGTATGCCAGGATGGAGAAGGCCTCGGGAGCCTGTGGCTGGCTTGGAAGTCCCTGGGGTGGGCAGGAGCAGGCAGACCGCCTGGGAGGGGATGCAGGCAGGGACAGGGCATGGCAGTGACTGAGCACAGCACCCCTGGAAGCAGACAGGGAGGTGGCTTCAGCGACTTGCCTGGCACTTGCCTCCTGCCATCACCAGAGCAGGGGGAGATACCTAAAGACAGATGAGGAGCCCTGCGAGTGTCTCTGTGGGGCTCTGTGGACGGCCGCTCTGCTCCCACGACAGCGGCACGGACACCTCTGCCAGTGTTTCTGCAGAGGGGACAGCCACCAAGCAGCCTGGGACACTGGGGCTGGCTGTGCCAGGTCTGATGCAGGCTGGGCTCAGCTCCCACCCCTGCAGGGCTGATTAAGACCCATTATCTGGTTGGTTAACAGGGCCCAGGCCACTCACAGGTGACTTCAACTGTTCATTTAGTCACAAATCACCATGGGGCTGGCAGTTTATTTACCTTCCCCACCAGCTTCCTGTGGCTTCCCAGACCCCAGAGATAGTGGGGTGGCCCTACTGCAAGGGGCAGGAGAAGGGCAGCATCCCACTGTGGGAAGCAGTGAGGGCTCCCACAAAACCTGGGACACCCCAAACTGGAGCAGACCAGGGGCTCAGCCTGCTCTGGGCTGGAGGCTGGACACAGATGAGAGTGGACACTTCTACAGCCCCTCTTATGGGGGAATAGCTGGGAAAAAACCTGCGAGCAGGCTTATATCCTGTGTCTCCAGCATCGGTAACACTTCTGGGCTGTATTTCTCTACCAGCTGGCTTGGGACTTTGGAGTGCTGCAAGATGACCAGAGGCACCAGGGCCAGAGCAGCAAGATCTGCTGCTTCCTGAGAGATGCTTTAAACAAGGTTGTTGCACTGTAGGCCTCTTACAGGGAACTAATTTCTAAAGATGAAAAGGTCTAGGGGCTGTGACCTGCGCAGTAGTTAATGCTTGGCAAGTGGGTACAGCCATCATGGGGACAAGGAACTCTTTCAAGGCTTAAAAGCTATAGCCTGGACAGAAGTTGGGGTGACTGCCACCTCTCTGGGACCGGTTAAGCACACTGATTCCTGCACTGGTCCATGTCTCAAGGGTAACTTCTATTGACTGAAGACATGAGGTGACCTGGTGCTAAACTGTGCATCTAGGAAGAGCCAACATGACAGGTTAGGTGGAAATCAAGGCACAGCCCCAGCATGGGTCATGCCTTCATCTGATACCTGGGATAAGGACTCCATCCTGGGAAAATGGAAGTCTGGTCCCAGTCAGTAAATTTTTTTTTATCAGAGTATGGATTTTCCTCGGCACCCTTGACTTTGATCTTGGGGCAGTTGGGTTTGCTGAGGGACGTTACGTTGCTTCCCAAGGTGACGCTGAGGAAGTGGCAGGGCTATAAAACTGAACTGTGCTCCCAAATACTACCTGTGACCCCCATGGCTTGTTTCTGAGAGCTCAGGCGCTGCTGGTGACAGCTTGGGGAAGTATGTGAACTGCTGTAGGTAGTGTTGTCGGTCTCTACAGATGCCAAAAACTTGTGCGCGCCAGAGTTGGGTGTCTTTGGTGGCCATGTGGGTGTTTGCTCTTCTAGTTTTACTCCTGCTGCTTGACCTCGCATGGATGGAAGTCTCATGGAGACAATCCATTTGAGGCACTGGACACAGCAAAGGGAGCCCCAGTTGTTAGCTGGGCACCTTGGCATCAGCAATAAATGGCTTTGCAGGGCTTATGTACACCTGCATAGAGGCTGTTGTGATGGCTGCTTTTAGGTGGCTGAAGAAAGACTGGGTTCTGAATGTCCAGCTGAGGCACATTCAGAAAATCCTCCAAAAATGCCTGGGCAAAGGAAAGAGTTGCAGGAAGCCCTGGGATGTGTAAATGGGTGCTACCCATTGCCCAGCAAGAGATGTTATGATCCAGGCTGTTGCAGAGAGGTGAGGGAGCTGAGGAACGTCATTGCTGCCTGGGCAGCAGGGACCTCCCACTGGAGGAGCACTTGCTGGACGGGAGTAGACTAAGTGGTTAAGCGTGAAGGCACCTTTAGGGCAGTCAACATGAGGTGCATCAGGCAGGGGACAAATGGAGATGTTGATGGGGTGGGTTTGAGCTAGCAAGGGATGTGGAGGTGGGAGAAGCACCCTGGCTGGTTCAGGGCTTTGAGCTCGTCCATCTAGCTCTGTATGGGGCTCAGAAGATCTGTCCTGGATGTGCTCAGGATCTTCCACAGCAGCAAGGTCGTGTTTGCTGGCCTGTTTCACAGAGCTGGTCACCTTGGGAGGGGTCTGCTACCACTGGCTGAGCGGAGGCGGCCCTGGGGTAACAGCACAGGGTGAGCTGTGGAGGGACTGGGAGCAATAAGTTGCTGGCTGAGAACATCCCCCCCTTAAGCTCCACCTCCTCCTGAACTGGGGTAGTTTTCTGGGGCAGCTCCTGTTCACAGTGCCCTGCACCCCCGGGCTGTGGGAACGAGCTCTCTCTCTGGCTGATAACCTTGGGGTCTGCTACCTGTGGCTGATGTTTGGGGTTGCCTTGGATCCTCTGTGGAGACCTTCCTGTGGAGGAAGGAAGCTGGACAAAGGTAAGGGGCCAGGCCACAGTTGCGTTCACTTATTACAATCCTCGGATCTAGTTAGCAACCAGGTGAGCTGTCACCAGAGAACCTGATGGATGGGGTAGAGAGTTCCCTCCTTCCTGAGGCGGGAAATGAAGCTAATCAGACCTCGGACACCTTAATCCAGCTCTGATCTGATTAATGACCCTGAAGACTGTGAACTCATCAGCACCCTGGCATCTATCACTGCCTGCATCCCGCCCCTTCTGCCAGCCACCGCCCAGCACGGCTCTCCTGTGCACAGCCCTGGGCTCCAGCTCCCTGCCCGACATGGCGTGGACTGCATGCTGGCTGCTCCAGCCCTGGAGAACCCTCTTGCAGGTCCCAGTGCCTGGGTTTGACTCACCTGGGGGAGGTAACTCCCTCCATGATTTTCCTAGGTTTCTTTATTAGGATGTTTCCACCCAGGTTTTATGGCTGGTGTCTGCAAAGACTTCTTGCTTGTGCAATTCATAGGCTGCAGCTTGGCTGCTTGTACTCACATCACCCTGGAATTGGTGAATTGGGCACCAGCCTGGGCTGCTGATCCTTGGAGGAGTTGTTTGTCTTTGGAGAGCCTCCTTGGGTAGTGCAGGGGTCTTCCATGAGGACAGTAAGGCTGTGACTCAGTGCTGTGACCTGGACCCCCAAACAAGTCTCACTCAAGCCCCATTACCACTGCCCAAGTTACAGAGGGTCCAGCCACAAAGGGTCTCAGGGCTTGACAGCGGTCACCCAGGGTCTCCTGGGCTGGCTGTGTGCCTGTTTGCCCACCCCACGATGGTCACTGAGGGTCCTTTTGCTTGGCAGGAACATTGGCTTCTGTTCTGGGAAAAGAGAGGGGAATGGGTTTGGAGGGGAGGGGAAGAGCCCTATGGCCTCTTTGGTGGTGGAGAGAGGGTATAGCAGCAGGCACAGGGGTGCTGGGGGTGGAAAGGGTCACTGTTCCCCTTCCAGTACTCCCTGTCCAAGTAGGGTGTGTTACTGTGGGGTGACATCCACTCCAAATCCCCTTCTGAGCAAATCCAGCTCTGGGCTGTCCCTGGGGCTGATTCTTGCCCTCCTGCCTCTGAGGGAGGTGGCTGGAACAGGCTGTTGGGCATCTGTTCCCACACAAGGATTTGGGGCCATCCAGTGAAGCTCGTGGGTGCCAGGCTCAGGTAATGGAAGGAGGAAGTTGTCCCACACGTGGGACCTTTGCAGCTCCCTGCAGTGGAGTGGTGTGTGTGCAGGGAGCTCAGCAGGCTCCAGACCGGACTGGATAGGCATGGGGAGAAGACCCTGGGGCCACTCAGCAGAAGAAGCACAGGAGGCTGAGGAAGGCCCCATACGCTCCTGCCTTTCTCCTCCCTGGGCATCTGCTTCAAGCTTCTGTGGGCCCCATCTCTTGCTCAGGAAATATAACAGTGCTGGAAATGCTGAAGGGTGAAGAAATACAGGGATGGGAGCTCCCTTTAGCCATTATATTATTTAGGCAGGGCAATAGCAGCTGCCTCACTTGCCTTGCAAAGAGTGGGACCCATCACCAGATACAAACAAGCAGAAGCTTGTCTCACTGTGTCAGCATGACACAAAGAGGTGGGACCTAGAGGCAGGCAGACAGACGGACACAGACCCTCTGTGCCAGAGACCACAGATGTACTCACACGTATTCTGCCTCTCCCTGAAGGCTGGTGCCAGGGGGTCTGGGCTTCCTCTGCTCCTGCTCACCCACGTCTCCCAGACCAGCCAAGGCTTTCCTCTCTGTCCTTACTTGGTGCCACTCTCCAAGTGGAAGTCTTGTCTGGGAAAGATAAGAACAGGCAAATGGGTAACAGTCTGCCTGTAGGCACCCGCTCTGTTAGCATCTTGGACAGAGATGGGTGATGGAGGGGGGTGGCCCCTGCCCGTGTCCAGCTCGGGTTCGCTGATCTCCCTGGCCCCGAGCGGTGCGATGGCACAGCCGAGCATTGCTGGTGATTCCCTGGTGCACGGGGTGTGGAGGAGCCTGCCGGTGAGTGAGCGCCTCTCCTGCCCTCCCAATCAGGCATTCTGCCCCCGCCCAGTGCCTGGGGGCTCTGCAGAGCCAGGGCAGCCCTGAAGCCCACCAGGGCTTCTCCCACATGTGCCGAAGTCTGCCTAGTCTCTCGGGATTTCCAGCCGCTGTGACCGCAGACCCGCTTCCCCACCGAGGGGCTCTACGGAAAGCGGGATTGGCTCTGGATCAGGGCGATGGGCTCGTTGCCCTGGGCGGCGGGTCCTGCGGGCTGGGGGGACCCCCGGGTGTGGACCAGGGCTGGGCTGGGTTGCGAGGCTGGGAAAGGGGCAGAGCGGTCCGGGTCAGGCCCCGGAGCGTCCCCGCTGCTCCGGCCGGCGGATGAGGAAGCCGAAGGCGGGAGCCCGGCGAGGAGGCAGGCCGGGCCGACGGGGCGGGGGGCCGGCGCGGAGCCAATGGGGAGCTGGGGCAGGTGGAGGGGGGGTTAAAACCCCCCCCGGTGCCGGCGGGCGAGCGAGTGCCCGGGAGGAGGAGCGGCGAGGAGGGCTGCCCCCGAGGGCAGCCCCGCGGAGCGCGGCGCGGCGGGGCCCCGCGGGTGGATGCCCGCCGGTGCGGGGCCTGCCCCGGGGCTGCCCGGCCGGGCTGTGCCCTGGCAAGGGAGCGGCGGGGGGCCGGGGGGCCCGGCGGCTCCGTACGGGGCCGGGCCATGCACAAGCCCATGGAGAAGTCCCAAAACTTCCGCATCGAGGCGCTCCTGGCTGATGAGCCGGCGCGGAGCGCCTCCCCGCCGGGGCTGAGCCCCGGGAGCCCCGCGGCGAGCCCCGGCCCCGCCGGGCGCTCCGACACCCCCTCGCCGCGGGCGCCCCCGGCCGCTGCGCCTCTCGCACCGGCCGGCTTCGTCCCCAAGCCCGGCTTGCTGCACCTCTCCAGCCCCGGGCTCGGCGCCCTGCCGGCCCTCTACCCGCCCGCCGTGTACCCGCTCCCGGCCCTGGGGGGCCAGCACCCCGCTTTCGCCTACACCGGCATCCCCCACCTGCCGCCGCCCGGCGCGGAGCACCTGAAGGCGGCCGCGGCCGGCTCCTTCCCTCTGGAGCACTGGATCCGAGCCGGGATGCTGGTGCCGAGGCTCTCCGACTTCCACGGTGAGTGACCCGGGGACCGACCCTCCCGTCAGGCGGAACGCGACTGTCGCCCCTTCCAACCCCCGGAGCCCCCCGCCGACGCAGGTCCCCTCGGGGACGGGGCGCTGAGGCTCTCCGAGGCCGCCCCTTCGTGGCTCCCCTGCGGTTCGGGTCGGGAGCCCGGCAGGGGAGGCGAGCCCTCGGGGCTGACCCCAATGCGGGGCTCCTGCCGCGCCCAGACCCGCTCCCCAGCCACGGCAGGTTTGGGAGTCCCATTGGCCAGGGGGGAGGGTGCAAGACCCGCGCTCCGGAGACCTCCGAGGGCTTGAGGGACCCCAGGAATCCGATCCGAAGGGCAAAGTTTCTCCCTGCCGCGGGCGGGTGCTGCGGGACGGCCCCGGGGGGCACTGCCCGTCCTGGTGCCGGCAGAGCAGAGCCGCTCCGGGGCCGGGCCAGTCCCGCCGCCCCCAGCTGCCGGCCCCGCTCCGCCGCCGTGGGCTCGTTGTGCTCCGCCGCGGCGGGAAGGAAACGAAAATAAAGAAGCGGCAGCCGGAAACGGCACCGGGAAACGAATAAATCCCAGCCGGTGCGGTTGGGAACGAAGCCGCCCGGATCCCTGCGGCGGGGGCCGCCCGCTGGGGCACGGAGGGAGACGCGGCCGGATCCGGCGCCCGGGCTGGAGAAGGGCCGGGGCTCCGGGTCCCTGCCCGCCGCCGCGCTCGGCTCCTGGAGGCTCGCAGCCGGTCAGCTCGGCAGCGTGCTCGGCTCCAGCCCGGCCCCGGTCCCTCCTGGCGTGCATGGAAGGTGCCGGCTCCGCGCACAGCCCCTTGTGCGGTGGGCACGGCCAGGGCAGGCACCGGATCCTGCACTGCAATGTTGGGGGTTGCAACGCACGGGTGGGGAGGGTCCTGCGGGGCACGGGCGGCACAAGGACCGACTTCAGGCTCCCGTCGCACCGGCACCCCTGGCAGTGGGACGCAGACCCTGCCCTATGCTTGGAGGTCTGGTCGCCACAAAGATGGAGCCAGTGGGCAATAAACCAAGACTAGCTTGTTAATAAACCCCTGGCAGAGTATCCGGATTTATTAGCTGAGTTTAATGTCTTAATAACCTGGGAGCCCATTAAAAAAAAAAAAAAAAAGCTGGATAAGTCAGTTAATTAATAAACTGGCTGGATGAATAATAGTGCAAAAAATGGAGAATCAACATGAAACATCCCATTCATTGCTCCTTCCTCAAATTATACCTGGGCAGGTTGAAGGGAAAGAGGCTGTTCCCTTCCCCAGGCAGTCTCCCTTTCCCTGGCTCTCTCTGGACTTTAGGATAGGTCCAGCTGTGAAGCAGTGATGGCACCTAAGGGTGTAGAATAAGCCTCCAGTGCTATGGGTGTGTGCACTCTTCAAGCATGTCATTAAGAGCAGGAGGGGGTAAAAAAAAAAAATCGCTATTTGTTGGGTGGTGAAACAGGTTCCTGCTCCTCTGCAGAGGCCACGTTGTCCTCTCAGGGTCTGGATCTGCCTGTGTATCTCAGCATCCAGGTAGCTTCATGCAGGGTTGTGTTTCACCAGAGTGGGACCTGCCCCTGTGGCTCTGAGCACGGCTTCTGGTTGGGATGCATGGAATTTCCAGTTGTGCATCAGCCCCATCCCTGTCAAGTGTAGGACCCGCTTGAGAGCTGGTTGTCTCCAAAACCCCACTGAAAGGAGATAAATCCCAAATCATGGGCAGGAGAACAGCTTGTGGAGGGAGCTTTTGGGCTGAGCTAGGATGCATGGGAACAGCATGTCAGTGGGTCTTGTGGGAAGCACTAGGCTGGGTTCCTGGGGTAGCTCAGTGGGAAGGAAAGCAGTCTCTGACCCAAGATATGCTGGATTGGGCCCTGGAGAGGCAAAGGAGACACAGGGAGGTGTATCGAGGATGCAGCAAAAGCTGCCAAAGCTGTAGATTTTTAAACCAGTGACCACTGCCCCAATCCATATCCTCGATGCAAGGTGTTTCCTCCCAGTGCTGGGGAGCCCTTTGCAGTGGGGATTTTTTCTCCCGGGGTTCTCCCTCCAGCAATTTTCCTGCTGTGAAACTTTTCTTGTTCCAGTTTACTGCCAAGATTTGTCACGCCAAACACAGCAAATCACTCCCCACTCGCTTTGCTTGCCTGGTCCATACATGAGGAGGGTCTGTGGATCCCTTTCAGCCTTCTCCTTCCACTAGTACACGGTGCGGCTGCTTCCATCTCCTCCGAGCCATGTTTCCACCCTGATTGCTTTCAGGGTTTTCTTCCAAATGTCCCCCTGTCTCAGAGCACAGGGACCAAGGTGGATGCAGACCTTGAGCTGATGCCTCTCTGAAGCAAAAGGATAAAGCTCTGTGTGCTTGCAGCTCCTCTACATGCCTGTACCTCCCCACGCACATCACTTCTGACTTGGGGACTAATGCTCAGCTTGGTGTCCATTCTCCTCTCCATGGTTCTTCCGCCAGGGATCCTGCTCCCCTGGTCCTTGCCTCCTGTTATATTCACCACCATGTAGACTCTGTCATCAGACCTGTTCCTCGTCCATCTTCAGATCCTTGTTTCAGTCCATTGGGAGCATTTGGGTTCTCAAATGTTTCCTCAGCCTTTCCTCTTGTGGGCTCGCTGCAAGCTCCAAAAGCAGGGTCTTTTTGCAGCATGCCTTGTCCCTGTAGTCACCAGGACTGGCCCCAGCTGCATGTTATGGCTGTGTCTGGGCTCATATTGCCCCAGTGTGCTGGCTGTGGCATGGGGACGGGGACAGTGGCATGGTTATATGGGGACAGGAAGGGGCACCTGCCTAGGATGTGCTGCCTGCCCAGTCCTTCCTCATTTCTCTGAGGAGGGTGGTGGGCTGGGAAGGAGCCTCCCACTGTTGGCACAGGGCTCCTGGGCTGCTTGTGGTTCCTGGGTGCCCTGTCCCAACGCCCAGCCTACACAGATGGATGGACGGACCTGCCTGGCTGAGGTTTCCAGAGTGACTGAGCACAGGCATCCATGCTGCTGGTGCTGGTCATGTTTAGCTCTCTGAGTAGCAGTGGGCAGATATTTGGGAGAGATGCACCTGAAAACCTCCTAGGACATGTTCTGGGGCATCCCAGAGGGAGATCACCCTTGTCATTGATTTATGGAAGATTCCAGGACTAAATAATGAATTCCTTCTTTAGCTGCCTGTGTAGAGATGTTTTTCAGGTGCGGTCTAGTTTCGTGTCCTGGGGACAGTCACGGTGGGGGAAGGAGCAGGACAACCTCTGAACTGAAGGTGCAAGTTTGCAGGGATGCATTGCACACGCTCGCCCTGCTCTCACCTGCATCTGGGGGAGGTAGGATGCTGGGGAGGCAGTTGGAGGCAGTGGGTACCCTTAGGAGCCTGGCTTGGCCTCAGCTGCTGGGGCTGCTCAGAGAAGTGCAAGCGGGTGCCGTGCCTTCCTTCCTAGCTGCCTCTGCGGAGCTGCAGCCTGCGCCTGGCTGCCTCTGCTGCAATGCAGAGAGGGCTGGGGGGGAAGGCCCGAGTGCAGGACCAGGCATGCCCTCACTGCAACCCTTGGGATGCTGCTTGCCTGGGCTCCACTGGCCCCAGCAAGGGTCCCTGTCATAGGGCTTTGAGCACCTCCTGAACTGCACAGGGGGAGGATTTGGCACCAGGGTGCTGTGCCTATCAGTATTTCTGGGAGCCGTGATTTATCTGCCCTGGCTAGCAGCATGGAAATGCAGCGTGGCGATGGAGCCAAGGGCAGAGACCCGCCTGCTGCAGAGGAGAGCTGTGGGAGCGGAGGGCAGTGACATCCAGCTACAGGCTCTCTGGAAGAGCGAAGGATTCCCTGCGGGGACCTGGTGCTCAAGCAGCTTTCCTGGGTCACCGCTTGTCTGCATCACATGCACACCACCTTGATGGCTTGGAGCCCAGGCCAGATCCCGCCCGCGGCAGTGGAGAGCTGCCTGATGGGCTGTGCTGGGCTGGGATAGTGGGCAAGACAAGTCCTATCAGACTGCTTCAAAAAGCAACGCCTTCCAAGGCTTACCAGGTGCACAGTGGTCTGGTGTCAGCAGGAAACACGGACTGGAAAACAGCTGGCAAGCAGCAATCAGGAGTCAATGGTGGAGCAAGCAGGGGGCTACCAGAGGTAGCAAGTTCCCTTACACATGCTGTCCTGTGGACAATGGGCAGGGCTGCCAGCAGGCCAGGACAAGCCTCTGGTGATGGCCCCAATGCTGGTGAGGCCATCTCTTCCCCCTCCCTGACATCTGGAGAAACACCTCCAAAGCAGACACGGTGCTAATTTCCTCTTCTTTATCTGCTAGCCCACAAAGTTAAGTGAACTATAGCTAAACAAACCAAATTAAACCCCAGTGGGTCAATATCAACCTAGGATTACCCTTGTTATCAAGTAGACGGAACTGTATCAAATAAATCAACAGTTCTTTATAAGCTTTATCTAATTATCCAGGAGGCAGCTGACTTGTAGAGCTCCTGGCCTCAGACTCGGAGGGCATTCCCAGCTCCAGGCCAAGCAATTTATCTACTGATATTGAAGCCAAAATCTGGGCACCCATCAGGGGGTCCGAGCCCTGCCAGGCTGAAGGGGTATTGAGACGAACTCTGATGTTGGATGTCAGACTGGAGGAGATGCGTGAGCAGATGCAAAATCCTTTGGCAAACCAATGTGTGATGCTGAGGCAGTTGCTGATCTTCTGGCAGGAGCTGGGTTAAGGGTGAGAGCCTTCCTGAAGAGTTGTTCTTTCTGTGGGATGGTGGTTGTGATGGGGATGTGTTCATAGCTCAGCTGGCAGGGATTGGGGAAGGCAACCCCTGGGGGGATGATGTCCGTGTCCATGTGGCAGCCTGCTGCAGGACCAGGGAAGGACAGGACTCCACCAACCATGCTGGCAGGACAGGCTGGAGCTACCACCAGCCACAAGGCATCATTTCCTCTTTGCATGGGAAACTGGAACCTACCTCATACACTCAGGCTCCACTGCCACATCCTAACTTTGCTCCTTCCTCAATGAGAAGCTGAAGACCCTCTTTCCTCCATACTCTCCCCACACAAAGTAGCCAGAGCCCTTCAGGGAAGCCAACAGCAGGTCTGAGGCCAGAGATGGTGGTGGTCCAGGTCCATCCTGAGCTGCTGCTGTGGGTGGCTGAAGGTCAGGTGGATCTTAAGGCTGTGCTGGTTTGGGCTCGCCCCATCTCATCTGCAGGCAAAACCTCGAATGAGTGGGGAGCAGTGGTGATGGGCAGTAGTGGCTGCTGCAGGGTGTATTGTCAGAGGATGTCACAGGTTAGGTGGCCAGCTATACCTGTGTAGGCTGGGCTTTGGACTGCAGATGGCTTGAACTGTATCACTACACCCTAGAAGGGATTGAGGGATTTTTTTTTTGTCAGCATAGAGGCAGGAGGCAGGGTGGATTTCCAGGGAAGCCAGTATCTCTACAAGGTTTGTAATGGACACCACTGCACTGAGCCCGATTTGGAGATGCTGAGATGGAGAGCCTGGGGCTGGCAGAGGGACCATGCTCCAGCGGTCAGTTCCCTGCATTGTCAGTTATTTTGGTTATACCACATTTGGATTTATCTGGCTTTTGGGAAAACTTTCTGTTCTTTTACTTGCTGGACCAAGCAGTCCTCAGCATCTTACCTCGGGAGAAGTGAGTCCCTTGGGGGGGTGTTGTTAAAGGAAGTTGCCTTCCAATCTCCTCTGACTCTAGACAGATTGAACTCCCCAGGCTTTTAGGGTTGAGACTCACTTCTGTGCCTCCACTCTTCCCACATCTGTTTTTAGTCTGGGCACATCTGGCCTTGCAGAAGGAGGCACAGAGGAGCCTTTTGGGGCAGTCTGAAGGATTTCTGTGCTCCCTGGAGCCAGGGTGCAGTGCCCTGGTCTCTCTGCTTTGGGGTGGGGAATTCAGGCTGCAGCATATTTTTTTCACCCCTGGCAAAACAGCCTCCAGTTCCAAAAAGCACAGAAGTCCTGAATTACTGGATGCTGGGATGTGGGCACACCCTCTTCCCCTCTCTTTCCCTGAAGCATCCTCTACAGACCATGCCCAGAAAGAGGGACCCTTCCCTGACCGGGTACAGCCAGCCTGTGCAGAGCAGCCCCTGCTTCAGGGAGGGACCAAGGCACTGGGTGCCCCAGCGCACCCTCTGGTCTCTGGCAGCAAAGAGGGATTGCTGGAGCCCTTGAGCTGCCAGATGCTGCCTGGGGCTGCTTTGTGTTGTGCTACATGCCAACGTTGGGTGAATGAATTTCCCCTCCAGTTCTTTCTGATGCATCTCTGGTCTTCAACCCTGAAGAGCTGCAAGGGGTGTTAGCTTGGGCTGCCCCATTGCTGCAGATGCTGGTTCCCATGGAACCTCCTTTCCTCAAGCTGAGGAGAGCCTTCCTGGGTCCATTTGGTCTCATGTGTCACTGAGGATATGTACAGCCAGACCATCCTCCGCCAGCCAGAGCCCAGTCGGCAGCTGAGCTCTGCAGAGCTGAGCCATCTTTCATCTGACACTCGTATTTGTCCCGGCAAGCCTTTGAGCCTCTCGTTTGGTTTCAGCCTTGAATACGTTTTGTGTGCAAAATAATGCACCGTGTGTGTGTGTGTCAGAGCCATCATCCCAGCATGCCTCTATTCAGTCCCGAGATTAACTGGCCAGTGGCTGCAAGCTGAGTCCCATGGGCTGTCTCTCCTGGCACTGGGGGTTTGCTGGTGCAGGAGGGGCCTTGTCCATCCCCGCTCTCACGAGGAGTTTGCAGAGCCCCAGCCCAGCCTAGGCTCAGCCTGTTTGACCGATCCCACCCAGCATCCAGGTACTTGGGATGAAACTTGGATCGTGATCAGTTAATGCCCGCTTCATAAATTCCTGCTTCATGCGTCACCACTGTGTTTGTGAAGGGCTTGGTGGACACCTCAGGGAGATGGGCAGGGTGGGATCAAAGCTGGAGTCTGGGGGAGATAACGTGGATGATACCCCGTGCCCTGCAAAGCAGGCAAGCTGGGGTGACCCTTGCCAAGCAGGGCACATCTCTGGGCCCATGGTGCACCATCTCACCCCCCGAGATGCAGCAGCGGGGACATGCCAAGGACCTTTCCCGTTAATGCCCCGCCATGCTGCACCGGCACTTTATTCCCAGCTGCAAACCTCTGGGTTTAATCGGCGCTGCGGTGCTGGAAGAAGCAGTAAAAGCTGAACCCCGGGGGGACAATAAAGCCAGCGGAGAGGAGATAAGCGAGGGATCAAACACGGCGCGGCAGCCACCCCACGCTGGACTCTCAAAGGTGCCTTTGTTCCCGCTGCCTCCTGATTCAGCGCCGCGCTGCCTTCAAGGGCTGCGGGCGAGATAGTGGGGCTCGCCGGCCGCCCCGCCGCCGCAGCCCCTGGCAGTTGGGCAGCCACCTGTGCGGCCCGGCAATAAAAAAGAAGGTTCAATTTCAGTCACAGGACTGATCCCAGTTGCACACCGGGGCCTGATAACGTATCTCGCTGGTTCCTATCAGCCAGGCAATAAAGCCATTATTGGCGCGGGAGATGATAGAAGAGACGCGCGCTTTCCTCCTCATCCCAGGCTTCGTGAGGGGATGTCCCCCTTGGTCCCCAGCCCCACTGTCCCCTGACCCCTGCCTGCTGTCTGCCCTGCAGCTGCCCCGCAGTCTGGCTTGATGGGGAAGTGCCGTCGGCCCCGCACAGCCTTCACCAGCCAGCAGCTCCTGGAGCTGGAGAACCAGTTCAAGCTCAACAAGTACCTGTCCAGACCCAAGCGCTTTGAGGTGGCCACGTCACTGATGCTCACCGAGACACAGGTACCCTGGTCCTGGGGGGGATGGAGGATGGCACCGGCTGGCTGCCAGGGAGGTGGGGGGGCTGCGCTGTGAGGAGGGATGTCAAGGTTATGGGCAATGGTGATGCCCCTCACTTGGCTGCCATCACCCCCATACCCCCACGGCCCCCATCAGCACTCCTTCCCAGGGCACGTCCTGCAAAGACCTACCTGATGGGCTCCAGGATCTTCTCTCCTGAAGGACCACCCAGAATTACAGCTCCTCTTTTTACCCACCACCCCCAACTTAGCTTTCAGAGCCTTCCCATCCCTTCCCACACTGTGAGAGGGGGCTTTTTGTGGGGCTAAAAATCCTCTTTTAATGTCCCTGCAGATGTCCTTGGGCATCCTGGGGGATTGCTGGTCCCCTCTGTCCCTGACTCCCCCTGCAGAGGTTGGGCAGGAGGAAGGGAGCAACCCCTGGGTACTCCTCTCCCTGTGACATCCTCAGCCTCCTCGCAGACCCACAGCACCACGGGATCCCCCGAAATAAAGAGGCTTTTGGGGGCCTTCCATGCAGGGAAGGTGAGGGGGCGGGTGGGGACAGGATGGGGCAGGGGGACACATTCTCCCCTGGGGTCTCTCCCTTGGCAGGTGAAGATCTGGTTCCAGAACCGCCGCATGAAGTGGAAGCGGAGCCGCAAAGCCAAGGAGCAGGGGGCTCAGGTGGAGGCTGAGAAGCAACGAGGGCTCAGCAAAGCCTGTGAGAAGCTGCTTCCCGGCGAGCCCCAGGGACAAGCTGCTGAAAGCCCCGAGTTCATGGGGCGCAGCCCCGGCTCGGGCTTCCTGCACCACAGCACTGCTGAGCTGGGCTATGGCCCGGACTCCTCCTGCTCGGGGGGCGAGGAGGAAGAAGAAGAGGAGGAGGATGAGATGGGTGCCACAGAGAGGAAGATCAGCTCTGTGTTGTGAAAGGCGGACAGAGCTGGCCCCAGAGAGGGGCTGGGCTGCGGTGTCGGGGGTCTCTTTGCTGGCAGACACAGACTGTGCCCGTGCGGAGTGGCGGGGGCTGCAGGGCACCTGCCCCCCCCCCCCCCCCTTTAACTTATGTGTATTTGGATCCTATTTAACTCGTAATTATTCCTCTGTGTGTATCTGGGGGAGTCCCCACATCCCTCCCCTATAAAGCTGTTATCTGGATGCCTGTGCTCTTCCTTAGGTGATGGGAGGTTCTGCCTCCCTCCTGCCAGCGCACTGCCCTGCTGGGGTCCCTGGGGAGCTGGGTGGGGACAGTAGACCCACACAGCTGGCAGCTTGCTGGCACAGCTGGAGGGGAGAGACCACAGGACCTTCTTTCCCTCCACCGTGCACTACCCCTTCCCTGCAGATATGACAGTGCCTGGAGCAGTGCATCCCTGCATGATGCCGGCTGCCCTTCTCCTTGGCATGAAGGGCTGGGAAGGAGGACACCCAGGATGCCTGCCCTGCCTGCCTCCATCCTGCATCCCAGGTGGGGTCTGTGCTTTGCTGGGAAAAATTAAGCTGCCTTGCAAAGCAGAGCTGATTAACTAACTAATGCAGCAGTGCTGTTTTCCATGCTGCAATCAGCCTGGTTGCACTGGTGTGGCGTTGCCCTGAAAGTGAGGTGGGGACGAAGCCCTCCTGGGTTTACGGCAGTGCTCAGGCTGTTTGTGAGGGCTCAGTGCTGTGCTGAGCCCCCTTTTCCCATGGTGGCATCTAAACCCCACTCAGCCCCTTTCCGGGCTCGTTCCATGATCCTCTTGGAGTCCTGCTTGTTCTGGCTGGCCTCAAAGCAACCCGTAGTAGCAGGATGACAACAGACACCCTCTGCCATCTCTAGAAGCACTAGGGTTAAGCCCTGACCCCCCCCAAGCAAGGAGGCTGCCCTTGTCCTCAGGATGCTGAAAGGTCCTGGCAGACCTTATAGACATCCCGTGCATCCTGCACACTTTCTGGGCCTTCCCTTGGGGATGCTGAGATGCCCGTGTAGGCAGAGGGACCTGCCCCACAATGCCCAGCCTGTCCAAATCCTCCTCAGCCCAGGCGGCAGCCCTATTTCACCACGCCACTGCACATAGGGCTTCAGGAGCAGAGTGGGCTGGGCTGCCCCGTTCCCAGGCAGCCCCTGGTGTCCCCCTCCTGCCCCACATCCAGTTGTCCCCTCCTCTCTTCTCCCTTTCCTGCCTGGGGGTGGCAGGGAGGGCTTCCTGCCCCCGAGAGCCCCCGGTCACCTCCAGCAGCCGGGCAGCGAGGGATGGGACAGGTAAGTGTTGGTGCGGGGCTGTCACACCTCTTGGGGTTGAGTAATGCCTGGCAGTGGCTGGGGCTGCTGTGGGGCTGGGGAGCAGCACCCTGGGCAGGGGACAGATGTGATGCTTTTGGGACAGAGATGGGCAGGGGAAGCAGATGATGGGAGAGAGGACCATTGAGAGGGATGGAGGGATGGACGAACGACAGTCCTGTGCAGGGTGACCGTGGTCGTCAGTGGCTGCTGGCAGCTCAGCAACTTCTGCCTGGGAGTGTGTCATCCCCAGTGCCCAAGCAACCGATTGCAGGGTACCAGGGTACCGCAGGGCCCGGATGGCCATGCAGGAGGTGTCTGGACCCCTGTCACTGCCTGGGGGACAGCCCTTGCTCCAAGGGGGGAGATGTGAGCCAGGGCAGGGGCCAGGTGCCAGGAGCCTGCACTGGTTGGTGTAATGTGGAGAAAGAGAGGAATAAATGTGGGGAAGAGGGTTAAAAAAAAAAGGGAAAAAGGAGGGGGAAGTAGGAAAGTCCCACTGCCCCAGGGGAGCTGTGCTGCCCCCCCCAGCAGGCACGCAGGACCGGGCACAGAGAAACTGGCAGATGCCAGCCCATGGCTGCAGGAGCCTCAGGGCCAAAGACATCACCATCTGACATACAACCTGGTCCTCCAGCAATGGGGGAGCACGGGGAGGACCACAGGCTGGAGCTGGGCACACCAGGGTGAGGGTGAGATGGAGGGGACAGGGATGATAGGGGCAGAGAGGAATAGGAGAGACAGAAAGCAGCAAAAAGAAAAGTGTGCCAGGGAGGAGGAGGGGAGCTGAAGGGATGTCACAGAATTAAAACATTCACCTTGATGGGCTGTGACAGGTTTAATTTCCAGAGTACAACCATTAAAGTGATGGATGGGAGGCGTTCATCTCGCGCCTGGCGCGCACGGGCCCTCCGTGGCTGCAGGAGGGTTTGTTTTGTTGCTGTTATTTATGAGGTTGTTTCTACAGCAGCTAGGCACTCATCCAGTGCTGGGGGGACAGGGGAGGGGACACGATTGATGCTGGGGGAGTTGGGGTGCTGATTTACGGCTGCTTAGCCGGATGACTCATGTTGTAAACATCGACAAATGCCATTAAAACTGCATCTCCCTCCTGCCTCTGCCCTGGCACCTTCCCTGTGCTGCAGGTGCAGCCAGCCCTGCTCTCTGTCATGCTCAGGGCTGTCTGGCCCTCCCCACCGGGGACACAAGGGTCCCCCCTCCTTGAGGAACACCCAGGGCCCTAGGAAGTGGTGGTGTCCCTTGGGAATGGTACCCGGATGCCCTGATGGGCCTATGAAACCAGGGCTCCCTGGTCTGTGTCCCTCTGCCCTTTTGCCAGTCTTGGCCCCATAACTGCTTTTGGCAATGGTCACAACTTGTTATTTGTGTCACCGATGCCCCAAGGAGCTCAGGATGACCTGGCCCCGTTAACGTGCCACCCTATCCCTATGCCAGCACTCTCCAGCCCGCTGCACCCCATGCCCCCTCGCCCCCCCCAGCATCCCCATCTCTTAGCCCCGCAGCCTCCTGGACCACCCATCCCACATGCCCATGTCCTTCAGGGAACCCCCTTTGCTGACTCCCCTGCAGCCACCCTCATCACCCCTCGCCCCCCCCGGAGCTCTCTCCTGCACCCCTGCATCCCTACAACTGCTACCTGCCCCCCCTCCATCTCCCTGCCCCTGAACTCCTCCATCTCCCCCTGGTCCTCATCTACCCCTGCACTCCTTGCTCCCTCCCATCTCCCCCCTGCTCCCCCCCCACCTGCCCCTGCACCCCCGGACCCCCCCAGATGCCCCCCCCCCAGCTGCCCCTGCACCCCTCGGGCCCCCCCAGCTGCACTCCCCATCTGGCCCTGCACCCCCTGGCCCCCTCCATCTGCCCCCCCATCTGCCCCTGCACCCCCTGGCTCCCCCCGCGGCCCCCGCCCCCTCTCTGCGCGGCCCTCTGCTGCCCCCTGGCGGCCGCCTCTGGCATCCGCCTCCGCCCCCCGCGCGCGGATTGACCCGAGGCGGCCGCCGTCGTTGCTCCGGGAGACGCCGCCGCCGCGTCCGGTCCCTATGGCAACAGGGGCCGGGGCCTGGTGGCACGGAGCGGCCAGGGCCGGGCCGGGCTGAGGCCGGCCGGGACCCGAGGTGGCTCGGAGTGTGCTGTGGGGCCGGGCTGTGCTATAGGGGGCCGGGCAGGGCTTGAGGGAGCCGGGCTGGCTGTGTGGGCCTGCGGTGGCGGCACTGGGCCCAGGCTCTGCTCCGGGGGCCAGGGAGGGTTATAAAGGACCGTGCCGTGCCCCAGGGATCTGGGCAGTCTCTTGCTGTAGGGAACAGGGCTGTGCCACAGTGTTCCCTATAGGGTTTTACAGGAGGAGGCAAGGTTGCAGGGCAGGGCTTTGCTATACTGGGCCTTGAGGGGCTATGGTGGGCTGGGCAGGGCTGGGCTGTGCTATGCTATGCTGTGCAGGCCCAAGGAGAGCCCTGCCACAGGGGCTGAGCTGTGAGTGAGGTGGGAGTCACGGTCTGTGCAAGGGGACTGCAGGGCTGTGGCAGCCTGGGGGCAGCACGGTCTGCAGCAAGGGCTGGGCTCAGCTGGGAAAATGGGGA
The DNA here is from genome assembly GCA_018403395.1 of Gorsachius goisagi. Taxonomy (NCBI): domain Eukaryota; kingdom Metazoa; phylum Chordata; class Aves; order Pelecaniformes; family Ardeidae; genus Gorsachius; species Gorsachius goisagi. The sequence continues at coordinate 243,696 of BOSO01001743.1, read as the reverse complement.
TGCTACCGAGGACACTGCAGCCCCTGCAGGGACGCATGCTGCCCTGAGCCCAAGGAGGGCTTGTGGGATCCCAGGTCTCAGCAGCAAAGACTGTCTGGGTGCAGGAGCAGTGTGTGTGAGGACTTTTTCCTCTTTGTTTTTCAGATGCTTGCGCAGGCAAATGGTGAACCCCAAAATTCTGACTCTTTTCGGAAGCTGTGCTGTGGCTGTGTCAGGAAGGTCAGTGGTGGAGCAAAGGGTGCCATTGTCATGGGTGGATTTACTGGCAGAGCAGGGAGAGAAGAAAAAAAAAATCAAAAAACCCTTTAGCCTTTGCTTCCCTCGTTCATGACATCCTTTAGTACCTGTTGTTTGGGCTGTGGCCAGGAGGTGTCCCCTCTGGACCCTGGAGCTTTGCCGCAGGGTGACTCCTCCCGTCCTTTTGCCAGAGTCAAGAGACTTTTAGCGTAGAGAAACAGCTGTTTGAGTGCTTTCCCCTTCCTCCCAAAGTGCTAATGTCCCCGTTGCAACTTCCTAAGCTCTCTGCAAGAAAGGCAAAGAAGAAGAAAGGCATATTCTGGGGCATTGAGGTGGCTGAAACACTCAGGTGGCGTGGATGGGAACTCGGAAAAGAGATGATTAAGCACCTGATCTTGAAAAATGTTCATGAGAAAACCCAGAAGCTGAGCTACAGGTGCGTGGGAAGTTCCTTTCTCCTTTGTACTCCTCACACTCTTACTGCATCTTCATCCCTGCTGCTGTATCAGTCACATTAGCACCGTTCCTTGGATTCACCTGCCCTGTTTCCCCTTGGGCTATGTGCTGGAGACAGCATATGCACACTTAAGTGGCAGGACAGAAACCTGCTAATTCAGAAGCACAGCCCTTGTTCCTGGCAGGAGTCTTTTAAATGAAATGACTTTTTTTAAAATTCTGTTTTGCTGATACTTCTGTCTGTGAGGCATTTCCAGTCTAGTGAGATTTGAATTGTGGATGTATGCCAGCCAGTCACTAGTGTGTCCTAAAACCATTGCTCCCGGGAGTGCCGCTGGATGTTGAGCCACTCCAGCAGTGCCTGTGACCCTCCCTGCTCTGAAAGTCAAATATTTCTGCCCACTGTGTTTTGCTCATGCTGCATGGCCTGGGAATGTAAAATATTGTTCAAGGAAGGGGTAGGTACTTAGAGCTGGGAATGGGTTTTCAGGATGCCTGGGTTCTGCCCATTTCTGTTGATTTGCTACTGAGGTACCCTTGGGGTCAGGTGTGTAAAGTGCTTCTAATTGTGGGGTCTGGAGGTTTTGATTCTTTTTTTTTTCTGCTAACTTAACAACAGCTGTATGCCCTCAGACAAAATCTCTTGTTTTGATTTTGTTATCTAGATGTCCTTCCACACGATTCTTCTTCACTGTTTTTCCACAGCCGATCACTCTGAGCCCTGGTATGTCCTTAACTCTGCCCATCGTTTTCCGTCCCACTGAAAAGGTAAAGTGGCAGCATCAAAATTGCTCTCAGTGCTCAGGCTGGCTTCCAGGGGGGCAGTGGGCCTCTGCCTCTCTTGTCCTTTCCAATTTGTTTTCACTTGAATGAATTGGTCCTTAGGGAAGGTCCTAGCATAGAAGGACTGGGCAGTGTGACCTTCCTGCTCTCCCCATGTCTTCATTACTTGAGGGAGCCCTAACCCCTGACTTCTCTGCAGAGTTTGCCAGTAGTTATGGAGGGGATCGTCACAAAAAGTATTCTCAGTTTTTCATGTGCTGTGGCCATGAGATCAGTAAAATAAAGTGCTTGAACTGTCCACACCTGGTTTGATCTCAGGGAACCTCAGCTGAGTGGTTTTAGTGCAGAATTTTGGGTTTGAGGGACTCACTCTCTGCTTTCTTAATGGAGATCCCAAAACCTGTACGCTGAAGGGCTTACTGATTTTTCTGCAAGGGATATGTCAGGGGCCTCCCTTCTTCTGGAAGGGGTGGGTTTCTTTAAGCTTTGTTTTTAACAGCAATGATTCTTTTACACAGCCCCTTTTCTTGATTTTCTGCTTGTTCCTTGTGTCTGTCTTGGATCTGACTGTTGATCTCTGGCTCTTGTCCACAGCTATAAGTCTTTGATGTGCATCTCAGTCCTAGCCATAGAGCGTGATCATTAGGCACACTCCCCGTACCCTGCTCTCTTAGTATCATGGTTTTCTGATGACTGTTCAGTGTTCCCTTTATGAAATAAGCTGCTGGCCCTGCTCCGTTTTCAGCGAATGGTTTGTCTGCACCATATCAGTCGCTAGAGCAGGAGGCTCCCTTTCCTAGAAAGAGCAAGGACTGTGTGTGCTGCAGTGCCCAACGTCTCTCCTTACTATATAAGTGGTACTCAGGAGAGGTGACAATTGAGGAGCATGGAAGACCTGTGTCTTGCAATTCCTTCTATCTTAGCTGGTTAGCAGATGTCCTGGGGCTGTTTATACACAGTGCTGTCAACGCTGCATCTTTAAGTTGTGTGTTATCCGCTTAGGCCTCTAGCTGACAAAGCACTTAATCAAAGACTAGTATTTCTGAGCTCAAGGAGAGGTTGTACATGCTTCATTTAAGCTGAATTGAGATCTTGAAAACACTGAAAGAAATCAATCTGCATCAAAACAAATAGGGTGAAACAAACGGTGTCTTCAACTGCTTTCTGAGGGTGTTTGTGTGTTCCCTGATAGAGTGTGTGCCTGAGTACCTTACTCACTGCCTGCCTTTTCTGAGTGCTTCATATGCTCTCTATCCTGCACAGAGGGCCTCCCTTGGTCTCTCTGTCGCTGATGTTTTTTTCCAGCTCTCACAGAGGTGAAGGTGATGGGTGTTCATGGGTGGAACTGCAGTACCTGCAAGGTGGAGCCTGCCTAACTGCTGTTTTCCCCTGCTTTTCTGTGCAGAGGGAGTATGAAGACAGCATCTGTTTTAAGAAGGCTGAGGGCGAGTTCTCTGTCACCCTACATGCTACACTTCCATGCCCCTGTCTGTCCTTCCCAGCTGCTGTCCAGTTGCCCATCTGTGCTGTCCACAATGTCACGGAGACAACATTCCCTGTGCGCAATGTTGGGTGAGTGAGATGTGGCTGGGCAGACTCTCTTTCTGCTTTGACAGATATTTTGCCACCTTCTTGGACTCTTCAATGAATGCAAATAATTTCAGTTGTTATTGGATCTGCTGGCTGCCCTAACAAGTAGCAGACCTCTGTCTCCTCTGCAGTCACAGCGGAAAAGGCAGCAGAAAAGGTAGTACAGATCAGATCTTGCTGTGGGCACGCTTTGGCACCTCACATCTGTTTCCAGTATATGCTGAGAACAGTAGTTGGGGAGTAGCATGGTGTCCCACTGAGCTACAGGAGAGGCTTGGGCTTCTAGCTAATCAAAGGCAGCCTGCCTAGTGGGGACAGGGAGAGATGGAAACCTTTTAGTCTTTCTGTGACTTGATCTCTCTTCCTTCAGCACAAGAATGCCGTAGGGATGGCAGTGGAGTTGCCAGTGCTTGAGCTGACCTCTTTTATTTGGAAGCAGGCAATACAGAAGTTGGAGAGTCTCTCCAGTGCCTGCTTTTAGGTTCATGGAGCTGCCCAAAGCAGCGGCAGTATTCTGTGGCTTGGACTCATCATTTAGGAGCAAATTACACTCCCAGTTACCAAGGACTGTCTTATTTTAATAAGGGAAAGACAGCCATTCGGTCAGTATTGTAGAAAGGAGAGCAGTAAAGAAGTTCCTAGGTAGGAAGGAGGTATACTTCCAACCATTTACAGTGAGAACAAAATAACTTTTACTAGTTGGAAAATGGCCTGTGCTCCCCAAAGCAGTCAGCAGATACAGTAGGAGGGTGGAAAAGACAGAGGGCATATGTACCTTAAGCAGAGCAGGGTATCAGCCAGAAACCACTTCAAGTGATTTATTCTCCCCTTAGAAAAATCATTTGTGCTGACTGAGGGGTCCAGGTTGGTGGACGATGTGGATGATAAGTAACATACAGCTTGGAGTCAATAAACTATAAAAAGCTGATGGTATGTCATGTTCTTTGCACAAATCAAACAAGCAGAGGGAGTTCTGGAGAGTTGAATGAGGTATTAGAAAACAGTTCAGTCCTCTCTTCTCACCTGGGCATATAACAGAAGAACAAACATTCATTTGGAATTAAGTAGCAGCAAATTTAGATACAGGAAAAGCAAATACTTCATTCTGGAGCTGAGTCGTTTGCTGTCACATGATGAAGCTGAGAAATTTTATGGCCATTAATAAAGTTCTTAGATGTAATAGCTAAGATTCACTAAAGTGTGAACAGAGCATTTGCAGAGACTAGAGACAAATTTCTTCCCAGCATCGCATATTTGGCCAGATGCATTAGGGATTCCGCCATTCGACATTGGTTGCTTCACATCCTAACTGAATAATCCATTGGGAAAGGTCCATCCTATGCATGATCGCATGGGCAGCAAAGGATCCATTCATATACTTAAAACATATCTCCATTTCCCAGTGATCTTGTTACTGTGTTTGCCTGGGAGATGCCAAGCCCTTTCTACATGATTCCTGACTGCGGCATGCTGAACCCAGGTGCTGAGTGCATGGTCAAGGTGGTCTTCCAACCCAAGGTGGCTGCTGTGTATGATGTGTCAGCAACATGCTGGTATGGAGGTGAAGAGAAACAAAAGAGGACTATCCAGCTAAAAGCCCTGGGTGAGTCTGTCTTGCATTTAACACTGAAAGAAATGTGTATCATCCCTAGCTGTGGAATTCCACAGTTGGCTCAAGCCACTGATAAGCAAGTGAAGCCCGTGGTTTGAAAGTGGCCTGTGAAATTCTCTGATATACTGTTGTCAATTTGAAAGTGTGATCTGAAGAGACAGTAGGGTCCAACATGCCCTGTGGCATGGTTTGGCCAAACTAGCATTTCTGGAGCCTGCTTAAGCTGACAAAGGGGAAGAAATGAGATGAGTTCATTGGCATAATGAAAAAACCTCTAGAAACCGCTGGTCTTGTCTACACTCAGTCTCTTTTATCTGTCCATGGTAGACAGGGAGCCAGAGGGAAATTTCTAAAGCTTTCTGGATGCAAGCTAGGATAAACAATGGTTTCATTAGCAAGTCCTTGCCTTAAGTGCCTTAAATGGCCATTGACAAACAAGAGATGTGACTCTGAGTTTATTAAATTAGGGCTGGAAGGGAACTTATTTGGTTCAAAGCAACTTTGAAGGTAGATCCCATGTCAGAGTTACCTTGAGGTTGTTCAGAGGCTTGTCCAGCTGAGTGTTGAATATCCAAAGATGGAGATTCCACCTCTCTCTCTTAACCCAGTGTACAATTCCTTTTAACAGCCAAATACCCCTACCTGCGGGTGAGTGTGACAAAGGAAGAGTATGAAGGTGTACAGCCTGGGGAGTTTCAGGATGTGCTGTGCTTTGGATCAGTGCCAGTGGGGACAACAGTGGAGAAATGTGTAGAAATCTTCAACATGTCCATGGTAAGTGGAGAGGGAGACTGCTTCTTGGGAGAAGTTGGCATGCTGGTATGTTTCCCTGGGCTATGTGGTCTTGAGTATCTCCCTTACTGCTGTGAAAATAACCCAAGCAGGAGTGCAAATAAAACATATGATGAGCCTTCCCCTGCCAGCCAGACCATTCACCCTTGCCTTCCAGCTACAGTGCTAGAAACTTATCCATTTGTGGCATGGTATGGCAGTTCCTGCCTGCTTCCCACTGTGCTTGATCCACATCAGGCAGCCACTCCTGTCCTCCACATCCTGCAGCTCTCCTGCTCGCCCTGGACAAGCCCATCTGTCCTGCATGGCAGTTGTGGCAGTCTCAAATTGGTGTACATGTATCCCAGGCAGTTGATGGATCTTCTGTTGCACTGCTTCTCAGTGGACTGCAACCTGCTGAATTGCTCTGAGAGTCAAGTGGGCTGCATTTGAGCACCTTGTTCTCTTTGCCAGCTCAGTCCATCACAGCCCCATTCGAAGCTGGATGCAATCAGAGGCTGCTGGCATGGATGACAGCGGTGTTGGCTTGTCTGCAGGCTCTGCAACTTGAGAGTGGCAAAGACATACTCAGTTGTTGTACTCTTAATATTCACACTACAGTGGTGCTCAGCATCCCCAGGCAAGGATTAGAACCTTCTTTAAGGGGGTTGAGGAAGGTGCAGAGTGTCAGTCTTGGTTTTTGTGACAAGAAAATCCCCAGACAAGGTGGGACTGTGGATGGAGATAAATAAGTTATCTGCCTGCCAGTCCTCCTGGTCACAGCAGTCACTTAGGCTACTTTGGCCATTGGGGACACCTTGAGCCATCCTCCCCCTACCAGGAGGGATTCACCAACCCCAGAGATCACCAGGACATTTTGCTGCAGCTGACTGACTTCTGGTGGTATGGTGGGAGCTTGCTGCCAGCAGTGCTCCAGCAGGACAGGGTTGCAGAGTTTTGCACAGCATTTCTGTGCTGGACTGCAGTAGCCTTGGTGTTCTTGGTGGTGTTCAGCTCTCCTGAAAAGTGCAGTTCTTCACTGATCAGTGTCCTGTATTCAGAGCCTTTCTGGGTCCTATTGGCTCCTTTGTTAACCTGTTTCTCTTCTGCTTACAGGTAGATGCACCATGTAGGATAGAAAGAGCAAAAGACCCTCTGCTTCGAGATCATGTTTTCTCCTGTGATGTGTCCCATGGTGTTGTGCCTGCCAAAGGGAAGCTCATCTTGTGCATACGATTTCAGCCACAGACAGTAGGAGCACACAGTACTGACTATTTCACTATCACATCTGCTGGATGCCTCCTGCAGACTGTCCTGAAAGTGGTTGGCTCATGTAAAGGTACCAGAGTGAAAGCCTTCCCTGTTTCTCCCTGTCTTCTTAGCACTACAGGGCAAGGGCAAGTGCTTGGGGAAGGACTAGGGACTATCACAGCCCTCAGTCACATACTTACCTTCTGTTGGGATTCAGGCTGTTCCTTGTGCACCATTTGGGCTTTTTACTTGCTTGAGACAGTTGTGAGACTGTTGGAAGTGAATGTCCAGCTGCTTGCTGGGAATGGTGGGTTTGCTGATGAGGTGATTCTGGTTTGGGAAGATCAGTAAGTTCAGCAATGGCTTGTAACATGTTGGCAGAAACAGCTATGACAGATCCGGGATCTGTCTTGCATGTTGTTGTGCTAGGTCCTTTGGTGTCCCTGCACCAATATTCTGTGGACTTCAGCTGGGTCAATCTTGGGGAAAGTTTGATGCAGATCCTGAAAATCAGCAACACCTCAGATGTCCCGGCCTATTACCAGTTTGATATTGATGGCAGAGGGAGTGTCTTCTCCTTGGATCACCCCTGTGGAGTCTTGGAGGGCACAACAACACTAGTGCTGAAGGTGACCTTTCGACCTACTCACCCTATCAGCTATCACCGCAGAGTGGTGTGCCTTGTCCACCATCAGGTATGAGAGGCAAAGAGTGGTTTTACCATTGTGATAGCTCAAAGGGCTCTTCCAATGTAACCCACAAGGGCTGGCCTCTCCCACTGCCCCACTGGAAATCTCTTCCCACTGCCCCACTGGAAATCTCTTCCCACTGCCCCACTGGAAATCTCTTTCCACTGATACCTGTCCTGCACTCTTGCTGAGCAGAATCCCCATGGTGCAGGTTCCTATTGGCGGTAGAGGGCTGATGTGGACAGTCAGTCAGTAATGCCTATGGGTGGGGTGAGGTGCATCCTTTGTGGCTCCTGTCCATTTAGGTGTCTGAGTTAAATTTAGCTGCACAGCTGTGCGCTGAGTGCCTTCAACTTTCACTTCAGTTTCAATAAAGTTCTTGGGCCACATCGAGACATGAAGTAAATGGTGGTCTAACACTGCAGATGCTAAGCCTTTCCCAGGCATGGTTTTGGAAGCGAGGTACTAGGATGGTGTAACTCTCAAAGCAATCACAGACAAACAATTTATTTCTTATGATCCTTTCTGGTGTTTTCCCAGGAACCCAAGTACGTGGACTTTTTTGGTACCTGCCATTCAGACACAGCTAAGCCAGCCATCCTTCAGGCAAGACACCTCTCCTGGTACCGAACCAACATGGTGAGGGGACTGACCTTCTATCCCCCTGATATCCTGAGTGTGATGCTGAAGGATGGGAAGTTGCAGGTGGATGAAAAGGGAGCTCTCATGCTGCCCCCTGAGGTATGAGCTGCCCTCCCTGGAATCTAAGATACTCCTGTGCTGTTTTCTGCAGATGTTGGGCTTCTGTTGCACAGGCCAGACAGATCTAGAAGGGCTTGCAGAAGACTGACTTCTTTAGTATCTCTGCTGTTAATGTTCCCAGCATGCACCAACACTATCTGTGTCAGTTGGGTCTTACCCAAGCTTAGCCACTATGCCACTTTCTGGCTTTAACTCAATCGCAGAGTCTTCCTTTGCTTCATGTAGCTTCAGATTGAAGACTCGCTTACAAACAGGAGCCTCCTTGAAGCCTATGCTTTGAGCTGTCCTGGGAACTGTTACTGAAGTGCATCTTGCATGTCCGCTAGCTTGTGAAGCAGTCAGGACTGTAGTGCCTGGTGTCTCCCACAGACACACTTCCCCTGCTCACACTGAGACGTTTCTGTCCTGTAGATCCCTCAGGACAAGCCTCCCAAGGAATACTTTGAAGCCAACTCCATGACTGAATACTTCTGTGATGGTGTAAGCAGTGACCTGGCCTTGTTTCCACCTCATGTTAGTGTCAGCCCCAGGGAATATGATTTTGGTTGCTGTGTGCCACTCCACAAGGTAGAACCGCTTCCTCTCTGCGTGACCAACCACACCAAAGGGAAGATCACTGTTGCCTGGACTCCAAGTCACGGCAGTGCCTTCCAAGTGAGCCCCGAAACCTGTGACATCCCACCTTTGAAGTCTTCAGCCTTCCGTGTCCTTTTCCAGCCCACTCAGCTCAACAGTCTCTATGCAGCGGAGCTGGAAGGTTTTGCCTTCTACAAGGTTAGTAGGAATTCCTAGGACCAATTTCCAGAGAGGGCCTGACAAGAGACTACAGGCTAAAGGCTTCTGGGGGAGTTAAAATTCAAATGGAACCTTTTCTTTTTGGTTTGGCAAACTGGCATATTTACTAAGTCCGTTGTCCGCTGTTTTGATATACTGGTGGGTTAAAATTTCTCCTTCACCTGTGTCCTGGCAAAGATAAATCAGCAAAGCAAGCCACAGCTCATGTGTATAGACAGTACACTTGCTCTTATCACCAGTGAACATGAAGTAATGTGCACCTCACTGAAGGAGGTATTGCTGTGAATTACTGCACTATTAGCATAGACAGGAGCCTGCACAAGGATGGTTGTTGTGGCTTGGGTGACGGGCAGTAACTTGGGTTTTGTGTCTGGCCCTCCGCAAGTAAAGCTGCTGAGGGCACTGTACATCACTGCAGCCTCTCCTCCTGTGTGATGTGGAACTCGCATCACACAAGGCTGCAATTGCAGGAATTTTGGCACCCAGCAGCCTCCTGGTAGGTGAGAGAGATCTTCATTACATTGTTAATTAGCCCTCTTGTGGTTTGGGGTTTTTTTTCCCCTTCTAAGCCAGTGTGGAGGATACCTGGAAGTAACCTTAGAGTCATGAGTTTCTTAGGCTCAGGTAAAGGATAGATGATTATTTTCAGTGACTCGCCGTTAAGTACTAACTTTAGCATCTGCAAGTATCTCAAACTGCACTAGAGTGTCTGTAGATGCTCCTTCCCTAAGGCTACTCTTGCATTATCACAGAATAGCTTGGATAGGTCCTTCTGCTTATAAGTCACTCAGTGGTCTTTTGGGTCTGAAATGTAGCTATTTTGGAAAGCAGCACTCATGTTCCTCATCCAGCACCAGTCAGTCCCTCTTACCTGAAAAAGTCAATTCCTCAGCCCAAGGGATGTTATTGAAACAAACTGCTGCTTGTGATGGTACGTGCACTTGAGGGCACCTTGCCACACTCCCTTACCACATACACTCTGTTCTGCCCCTTGCATGCCTGTAGGTCCTGAGACACTACAGCAACATTGAGGAGGATGCCACCATCTGTCCGTCCTGGTGCCTGACTGTCAGGCTGAGAGCACACACGTATGAAGCAGAACGGGAGCACTTCATCCCGCAGTACATCCTGGATGTCCCCAAGGTGTGTAACTAGTTGATGTTTAGATCTTTGCAGACACGTTCAGTGTTTATCTCTGAAGTCTTTACCTTGTCTCCATTGCACCATCCTGAGATGTGGCTGAGGTGGTTTCTGATGGTGTGGAGACTCCTGCTTTGGTACAGAGGTAGGATGCTCTTTCTCCTGCATTAGCTTCCTAGCCTGCAGTGTGTCAGGTTGCATTGAGCATCTCATAAGCTCGGAGAGGAAAGCTGTTGGGATCTCCTTCCTTTCTGTTTAAGTGGACATAAGCACTGACAAGGGTGCTTAGTCCTCTCCCAGGAGCCTCAGACACTGAGTGCACTTAGACACATGGAGGGCAGCACACAGAATCAGCGCTTATTGAAGATAAGTGGTTGCAAAGGAAGTTTCCCTGACTCTTCCTGCTGTTTCTGTAGGACAAATTGTTGTTTGTATGAGGTATAGTGAGGTCTGACTCTAGGAATTATGAATAGTCTTGAGAACCTCTTAGAAAATCTCCTCAGCTAGTTCAGGACACACAGCCTGAATCTAATATGCATGAGCTGGAGCAAATTCCAGCCTGCTGGAATTCTTAATCCAGAAGGTCACTATCCATGCAGACACTGCAGGCCCCAGCAAGCAGCTTGCTTCTTGGATGAACAGAAAGCATTGCGTAAGTAAAGTAGCTTCATTGGTCCCATGAGACTATGAAAGATGAAGGCCACTGTGGGAAGGGAAAAGACCATAATTTGTAAACCCTTGAGTGATTTCCTTTCTTTCCTTGAAGAGAAGCAGTTATGAAGTTTTCCACAGATTCAGGATAGTGCTTATTGGAACCTGGAATTCAACACAGTGAAAGCTTTTTCTTTAAGCTGTTTTTTTAAACCCAATGCAAACAGCCCTTGCTTGTCTCCACCAGACTTTTCCTCCTGTGGCTCCTAACACTGATACCTGCTGCAGTATGCTGCTCTTGAACACGGGCACTTCGCTGATAACCTTCAGTGTGAACCAAGCTGCTTGTCCCTCTGTTTTGCTCAAGCCCCACTCAGGACACATCATTCCAGGAGGTCACCAGATTTTCTTTCTCTCCACTCGCCCAGTTAACACAGTCTCACAGCAGCATGTCCTGCCTTTGCAGCTGAACTCTTGTCCTGGATACACCAAGGTAGGGAGAGGGAAGCAGAAAATGGTGAGATGTAGTCTTCCCTTTTCACAGTGACTTTCACTGTGACCCCTGTTATATCTCCTAATGGTTAGTTTGGATTTTTCCCTTTGGAAATAGGAATGAAAAAACATTTTCAATATTTAAGGTGGGGTCAACATTGTAGATAGAAGGTGCTTGTGGTGCCAGACATCCTGTACCCCTTGTTCCCTCGTGTTTCCATCTCCTGGAATGCACTATACTATGCTTAGGGACCCCCTTGACAGCACAATCCAAATTCATTCCCCCTCTTCCTTCAGACCCAATTTTTTCTTGCTTCCCTCTTAGAAGGAGCAACATCTTTGCAAGGTCCCTCCAGAGGTAGCTAAGGCTTCTAGCTGATGTCTGTTACTTTTCCCTTAATTCCACAGGAGATTGCTCTCCAGAGTTGTGGGGAGTCCCTACTTTTGCTCTTAGAAGGTGATGGAAATCTATACTTCAAGCCTGTCTATATAGGGACCTCATCTACACGACTGTATACTATAAAAAACTGCACAAGGCTACCCATGGTTTTCACATGGAAGATCCATCAGTCTGACAGCAAGATCCTGTCTGTCAGCCCTACTTCAGGGATCCTCCATCCCTGTGAAGCCATGGTAAGTTCAAGTTCTACCCAAGTTGTATTTTGCTCTCTACAGTACAGCTGTGGAGCGTTTAGAGCAGAAATGTGATGGGTACCAATCACTTGGTCATTAATGCCAAAGTTGGAGAATACCAGTCAGTGTCTTGGCTTGGGTCACTAGCCAGAATCTGCAGTCATGCTGGTTCCCATCACGTGGATTTGCCCAGACATGATGACATCCTCCTTGACTACAGGACCAAATAGGTCTTAAACCAGTGCTAGATAACGATACCCTGCATGGGACTGGGCATTAACAGAGCAGCAATTTTGTTGTGCACCAGGAGATGGTAATAGACAGAGGACAAACAAGAGCAGGAGAGGGTTTATGATGTTCTTCTGTTCTCCCATCTGTAAATTCAGGTTCTAAACTTCTACTGAATTCCCTAAGTGCTTTTTGAGAGTAGTGAGGACTAGCATATCTCTACAGCCTGTCTTTGAATACTGAAATGTGCATTCCCAATATGAACCTTTGATACAGGCAGAGATGGTGGAGGATTGAAGTGAGAGTGTCTCCAGAGTTCTCTGGAGTGGACTAGGCTAGCTGTAATGGAGGAATGGGCTGTGCATTGAATGCAGCCGTTGTGGGGTATAGGCTTGGCTCTGGTCTGGAGCTCCTGTGAGTGCTCTCCTTCCCTCTTGTGATTTCAGGCTCAGGCGTGGACTTTTACTCCTGACAAGGAGACCAAGTATCTGCTGCGAGCTACGGTGTTTGTGAAGAGGAAAAGCCCAGACCCTGTGTCTCCCAAAAGTGTCTGTTATGCCTTACGAATTGTTGGAGAGGGGGTGCTGGGCACCATCAGGGTAAGGTGGGGCCTTACCTGGGGCCCACGGAGTAGTAGGAGGGGGACTAGGGTGGCATGGGAGTCTTGGGCTTCCCCTTTTTTGCACAATCTGTGCTGGAGACAACCAATAAGGATTTACAGCAAAATTCCCAGACATTGCTTTCAGTGGAGATGACAGAGATGATTCTGGCAGCCTAATGGCAACAGCATGATGTAAATGTCCTGCCAGTTCAAATGTGACCTGCTTGAATCTTCTGAGATCACTCTCAAATCCTCTGTTCCAGACTGAACTGAGCAAACCATTTGGCTCCTTGGAACTCCCAGCTCTCTCCTCTCCTTCTGCCTGCTCTCCTTCTCCATTTATTCTGCTGTCAGTCCAATTTCTAACTGTAGTGGACCTGACTGTTGAAGTTGTGTGGCCACAGTGTAGGTTTCCTCCTATTATCTGCAGATCTGTGCAGACACCTTCATTTTCAGGCAGGTTTCTTAAGGAATCAGAGATAATAAAATATTATTTTGTAAGTAAGTCATTGTCAATCATGTTGGATGGATGGATAGAAAAGTCTCAGAGGTATTTAGTCACTATAAATTGCATGTGAGTGGATGACTAGCCAAAAGAGAGGGGAACCCTTAATGCAGTCATGGAAGGACTGGCAGACAGAGCTCAGCCCTCGTGACAAGCGCAGCTGGCCAGTTAGTGACCTCAGACCCCTAAATGTGCTGCATCTTACCCAACAAGCAGCCTAAATAATGGCAGGAGAAAGCATTTGGAGGACAGATTGAGCCCCTTTCAGCCCTGTTAGAACATCTTTCAGGACATGCCAGGTCCTATACAAAGTAGGGAGCCCTTTGCACTGCACTGTGCATGCCAAGGGATCAGCTTGTGGAGAGGTAAGTGGTGGCTACACTCAACTGCTACACTTGGTGTGTAACTGTTCTTTGTACGGCGGGTTTGAATTCCAGGCACAAAATGAGCACCTAGACCTTGGAAATGTTCTGGTTGGTGACCTGCAAAGCTGCAGCATTGTACTACTAAATGATGGGATCTGTTCTTTGAAGTACATCCTCAGCGTGGAACAACTGATCACTGGGCCTTGTGAGCCTGAGGAGGTCCGCAGCGATCCACTGGGTACTGTAAGGAAATTAGTATGGGATGGGGCCTTGGTCTTCTCTTCTTTTCTGCAAAAATATTCTAGCATGAACTCAGAGGTTGGGCTGCTTGGTGGCTAGAATGCATTGATTCTCTTAAGTGCCCTAAGGTACCCATGTTTTGTACGGTAAAAGTATTCTTGAAATGTGACACAATCTCCACGTGTGGGTACAGCAAAGCAGCTTGGTTTGTGCTGTGCAAGTCACATTTCATTATCGTGTTAACTTTGCAAAATCCTTACCTGGAAACATAAGTAGCTTCCTGTTCCCATCACTTAATCAGAAATATCTGTGCTATTCTTTTGCTCAAAGTTTATTTTTTGCATGCATGTGTATAAATTTGGGCAAAATCAAAGCAGCAAGGCTTTTTTTACATTTACTATGGGCAGGAGAAAATTATTTTCGTGGGCTAGGAGACTTATACTTCAAAGATCCATCTTAAAGCACATATAATTAAGTAGGACAAAATAAGGGAGTCTCTTCAGAGAGAATTTCAACTGCATGAGCTTCCCTTACAATCCAGTGGTAAAGGGGCTACCCAGACCCTGGGATGTAGCAATAAGATAGCCAGAAGTCAGAGGGAGTTATCCCACCAAGCACATCACTGGTAAAATGGCAGTTATAATCCCATGTTGGTGCTTGCACTTTGCAAAGGATGTGAAGGTGCTTTTGCGTGGAGGTGCACAGGAGTGCAGAGGGCAGTTGCTGAAGCAATGCCGGCAGAGTGTGTGCACAATCACCCTGTGTGACTGTGATTTACATCACCTTATGTAGGAGGGAAGAGATCCCTCAACAACAGAGAAGTATCTGTTCCTTTGCTTAGGGATTTGCTATGTGTGACTCTTCTATCTTGCTGGAAAAAGCATAACCCAGAGCCCAACAATTGAAGTTAGACTAATTTTGACCTTGAAATAAGATGTAATTTCTCAGCGGAGAAGGGAGTTAAACAAAGGAACTTTGCAGGAAAAAACAGTGGATTGCAACCCTTAGCTGCCTTTCTGGAGGACCTCCTCTGAGGAAGCTCCCTGTTCTTTGCTGGCCAAACTCTGGCCTTGCTGGGTACTCCCAATGAGCTGCCTCCAGTTGCAGTCTGGGAATCCCAACTTCAACACCTGGAGCTGGTCCTAACAATTAGGCACAGGAGGGCAGTGGCTTGAATGTAGGTAGGCTTGGGGAGCTGCGTGCTGGACATACATGAGGTGTGAGAGTGCAGTGATGCCAAAGAGCTCATACCATCTCTTTTCTCCTACAGCTCTAGAGCTGGAACAGTCCAGAGGGACAATCCCTGCAAGGTCAAAAACTTTTGTCCGACTAACAGTCAGGCCAGCCCGTCGGCTGCATTACACCTGGTCAATCAAATATGCTATTTGCACCCCCACAGGTGAGAGGGGTATTTTGGGAAAATCATTCACTCCTAACCAAGTAGACTGCTATAACAGGCTCAGCTGCAGAGTTCCCAGTGTATGAGTCCTGCCTGAAGAAATCTCTTTGCTGAGCAATTCACCAGAGCCAGGTCCTATGTGCTGTCTCCTGTTTGCTGCCCCTTTTGGGGCTAGATATGATTGAGCCATAACACACAGACAGTGAGAACTCCAAGTTTCCTGCTGCTGTGGTCACGAGATTCCCTGCTCCTCTGCATGACTGCAGGCTTTCACGATGTGTCCTGAAACATATTCTGAGAGCTTCATGCAACCAGTTCTATGCAGCTGGGGTCCTTTTTGCAGATCTGGATTGGTCCCTGTATGAGAAAGAATGCAGTTGAACTAGAAAAGACATGGAGAAGGGCAACAGGGATGTTCAGAGGTGGGGAACAGTGTTTGTACGGGAGGAGACTAGTTAGACAAGGATTTTCCAACTTGGGAAGTGGCGAATGGCAATGTCACATGAATGGTGTGGAGAAGACAAGATATAAACAACTGTTTATGATTTTTTCAGTGTGAAAACAAGAGGCACTTCATAAAATGACTAGGCTGGAGGCTTAAATCAAAAAAGGGGGGTTTCACATAGTGCAGAACTAAACTGTAAATACACTGCTTAAAAGCATGACATTCACAGCCTTTTGGTGACTTCTAGTTGTACCTTGGTTTCCGCATTTAGAAGTCAGTGGTTTACAAGTTTTCAGAAGCTGCCAAAGAAAAGACTGTGTGCAAGTCCTGTTTGTTCTTTCTTTGGTCTGAGTAGGGCCTCTCTCCCTTTTGGTGTATCGAACAGCTGTCCCCTGATGGTGCATCACTACTTTTTGGTGTTTCTTTCTCTCCCAAGCTACAGATTATCTGAGCACAAAAGAGGAGCAGCAGCCCCTCTGCTCCATCGTAGCAACAGGGGTCTACCCAACTTTCTGCATCGCAGATGCCTGTTCAGCAGGGAGTGCCAGTGGTATAAGCAAGTTGCATCTCTGGAGGCTCTTTTCCTTGGACACGCTGAATGAATACTTGGAGCGCGACCTGACTCCCAGCGAGATCACCTACAGAGTTCCCACAAAGCACAGGTGAGATGAGAAGGTGGCTCAGAGGATCTTTTGGTCCCTCGCATGGGCCAGGCAGAGATGCCGTGGCTATTGGCTTGTTTTGCAGCTTGCTGCTGCATGGCACTCTGTTATTCTGTCCTCGCCCCTGCAGACAGTTGCTCACCTCTGCTTCTCGGTTTAGCCTCCCTAGAGAGGAGCCACAGGAACAAAGAATAATTTAATTGCAATGGGCCTCTAAAAGTGCCTGGTCTAACCCCTTGTTCAAAGCAGGGACAACTAGACCAGGTTGCTCAGGTCCTTGTCCAGTTCGGTGCTGAATATCTTCAGGGATGAAGAAACCACAGCTTGTCTAGGCATCTGATGCCAGTGTTTGACCACTTTCATGGTAAAAGCTTTCTTTCCTACTATCTAATCGGAACATCTTGTGTTGCAACTTATACAGTTGCCTTCCCTGAGCCCTTGCTTCATAAGGCTGAACAAACCCAGGTCTCTTAATTGCTCCATGTAAATAATGTGCTCCAGCCCTCAACCAGTGTCTTCCATGTACTGGGGACCTGAAAACAGGCCTCAGCTAAGCAGGACTCTCAGAGCCTCCATGTATGCCACTCACTCTCATTAGGCATACATAAAAGATTGCATAAAATCCAAGGGTCTTCCTTACACCAAACATAAGGTCAGAGAAGGATTATAAAGAAGAGAGCCCTGTCATGCCCTGCCAACCCTTCTACCCATCTCAATTTAATCTCTTCTTTCTCTCCTGTGACCAGCACGTGCTTGATGCCTCCAGTGTACACCCCTCTCCTGCTGAATTTCAACTTTGGGGCTGCCCCGATAGGCTCAGAGCCTACCCTTGTGATGCTCCTGATCATGAACAAGGGTGTGGTGCCTGTGGAGTGGTAAGCAGTGCTTGCTGGAGCTCAGCCTTCTTTCTGGGGTCTGTCTGGGGGTATGGAAATGCTCACAAGGGGCCGTGAGACATTTACAAATTCATAGGGTGGATTTTGTAGGTGTGGCTTGTGTTGTGGAGCTGCAACTGAGATCTGCTGGTCGGGAAGCAAGCAAGGAATGGCAGGGAGTTCTGTAGATCAGACCTGATGAAATGCAATGTGTTCACCAGCAGGGCTAAGCCAGGCTGGACTGAATATGCTGACCATGGCCCTGGGGAAGTTTTGTGTCCCTGTTGCTGACAAGCTGACTGGTTCCCCAGGGCCTTCTTGTTTCCTTCTGATCAGAAGATGGACATGGAGCACTGGGCAGAGGATGCTGAGTTTAGCCTCTGTGAGCTGCACCAGATGAGAATTCAGGATAACCAGCTCTTCAGTGTTTCCCCAAAGTCAGGGAAACTTCTTCCAGGACAAGAGGAATCTGTCCAACTCTCACACAGGTGATGGCTAGCTACCTGTACTTCAGACCCTCATGCTGCCTGCCAGGACAGCACATGCCATCAGAGTCCCCTGTGTTTCCATACTGGATCCTTTTCCTTCACATGCCCCTTGCCCAGCAGAGACTGGGAAAGTAAAAAGTCCCTGAGCATATCCAGTTTCTGTACCCCACAAGCTTGTCTTCCTCAGGGGAATGTTGTTAATGTCCTTTAATACTGCAGTGCAAAAGGCATTTAATGTCACATGCTGGGGACACTGGTCTGCCTTATCCTGACAGTTAATGAAATGAACAAGATGCTACACTTCCTGTGCTTGTGATTATACAGTGATATTCTCTTTTTTTTGTCATCAACTGGAGCTGCTAGCCCTTGTGTGCCTGTGGAGGGTATGAAGAAAGCTGAACACTTCCCCTTTCACAGCAGACCTGATCTGAGAAGTACTGGCATTTCAAATGGCATTGGCCTAGAAACTTGGGTCCCTAAATTGGTGTATGACTAGAATCAACATTGCATCACTTGTTCCCGCCCAAACACAACTGTCCTCCTCCCTCTCCCACTGGCCCTTACGCAACAGTGACTCTTTAGCTGGGAAGTGAATTGTCTCTAATGTATTGTGTGACCCTGATTCTATCACCCTGGGCACAAGGTTGGTTTCTAATGTTTTCTTCTCCCTCCTCTTTCACTGCTAGACATGATTTCATTGGCACCGATCACCTCCCTGTCCTGCTGAAGGTTTCCTATGGCCATGAGATTCTGGTAAGATAGCAGGTCTCTCTTGCTTCTGTTTGCAGAACAACAGCAGGTAGGAACTGGATTACAAAGTGTCTTCCCCAGAAGCTGCGGGATGTGCAGGGGGCCATCACCTGGAATCTGCACTGGCCAGGCAGTAACACAGGGCCAAGCAGAGACATAAACCCAACATCCTGACAAATCTGTGGTTCCAGCACAGCATGATGTGGCAGTGCACTGGCTAAATGGCCCTTGGATGTAGCATCTTCTGGTTTCCCCAGCAAGGGAATTTTTTTTATTGTTATTATTAACCTTTTTATTTTACTGGTGGTGTTAGTGCAGAATTGCTTCTTCCTCCAAAACAACTCCAATTCCAAAACAGTCCTCCTGGCTTTTACGGCCCCTGCAGGCTTTCCACACTTAAATATATCTCATGGACAGGGTTTCTGTGCTTGCTTCCCCTCATTTCATCTGCCTTGCCATGAGTTCTTCCATGCAGCCATCCTGGAGTTCAACACTGCAGCCCATCCTACTTCTCTCATAGGCAGCTTTCCTGAATCTTTCCACCTTATCATTTCTCTACACTCTTCCAAACTCCCTGGAACATGCTTTTCTCCAAAAGTACCGCCTATACTGACTGCAGTTTGAGGGCACATGTTCTGGCACAGGGTTGGCAGAGCATCCTCCAGCTCTGGAGGCACAGAAGCAGCTGCTTCCCCAGGCCCAGAAAGTACTCCCTGCATTCCTGGTTGGCTGTTCCCACTTGCAGCCCTGATGCCTTTGTCCACCCACTTATTTCTCCTGCCAATGGTGGAGGAGCTTCCTACTCATTCTTCCTGCTTGGCTACTTGCTAAAGCATCCCAGAATTGATCTGCGGTGTGTTTTCCCCAAGCATTTCCTCAGCCTTGGAACTAATTTCTCTCTCTCTCCCTCTCTCAAACTGTCAGTTAGAGTCAAAGTCACCTTGTGCTCTGCCAGGCACAGCTCATGCCTGGCTGAGCCTTCCTGTCTGTCTCTGAAGTTTCCTATGAGACCATTGTGTTCACACATTTCTTTTATTTTTCTTTTCTTTCAGGACTGTTGTCAGCTGAAAATCCAACCCTTTGACCAAGCTGTTCAAACAGTGGCTTAACTGTGCCTTCCCTCAAAGCCCTTGGACAGGCTCCCTGTGCTCTGCCTGCCTGGCACAAGCCTGAGAATGGATATGAGCATTTCACCAGCTGGCCAGTGAGGGAATAGGCTTTGGAGCACCAGCAGCCTCTAGGAAACACAGCCTCTAGGGCACGCATGCTCTCTTGCCACATAGCCAGTGGCTTTGGTGGCTACCAGAGGCCACCACCCTACCTCATGTTGTCACTGCAGAAGGGGCTGAAAAAGTATGGGAAGCTCTGGGGATCCTCCAGAGACCTGGAGCAGTACAGGTGGTCACAACCTGCAGCGATGCCCACTGCCAGTACTGAGCTGCTAATGTCAGAAAGTAGAAATGGGAGAGGCTCCTCCTTCTGCAGAGAGGGCAGCTGAGGGGCTGAACACAGCGTGCCTTCATTTGTTTCAGTCATGGCATGAAGAGCACAGAAGTGCCAGCCCCCATGGCAGAGACTGCTCTAAGCGCTCTCACATGCCACAGTTGAACAGATCCTCTCCTGGGAATCTGCTGAAATGTGCAGAACATATGCTAATCTTAAGAGAAGCAAATGCCGTTGTGTCACTCCAAAAGTTAATCTTTGGAGATTTGAGATGGCAACAATAAGCAGAGGTGGAGACCGTAGAACTGCGTTATTGCCTGGTTATTCTGTCAAATTCCAAATTGCCCAGCTTTGAAGCAGTGATGTAAGCCAGCTGCAAGCCAATGCATCATTTTTTGGGGTGTCCAAACTCACCTGTGTGATGGCTCTACCCATTGGACAGATTTTGTCCTCCCAGTCCTCTGCTTCCCCAACAGTCTGTCTGCTTCATCTTCAGGAGGAACTCCCTCTTCATCCTCCTTCTGGATTTATAAGTGCTCTGAAGGACCCAAACTGATTTCCCACTGGCAATTTCTTCTGATTGCAGGATGAAACTTCTGTAGATTTGTGTGTTACCCACTCCCTTGTGCAGGAGGGAAGCGGGGCCTCCTGATGCCTAATGCTCTCTCATGTTATCCTTTGCCTCATTGCCTTAGCCTGCCTCTAAGAGTGCAGCTGTGACCTTGTTTGCAGAGCTCTGGAATAGTTTGGCTGGGCAGAATCTGCAGCCCTCAGCAGTTTTAGTAGGAAAAGCCCCGGCTGCAGGTGTTGCAGGATGAGGTAGGCTGGTTCCCAGAAATTGCTGGAGAGAAAGGCTGGATCCCAGGGAGAATCCCTGAGCGCGCGGGGTCCATAAACTGGAAGCGATTGTACTTCATTTCATAGCTGCTAATTAGGTATTGTGAGATGTGGTCACCTGCAGCCCGTGTTCTCCAGGCAGCTCCTCCCTGGGGAATCTGGCGTCTCTGTCCTCTCATGCTCAGTCATCGCTGCGGGACAAAGTCTGTGCACTCTGGAAGGAGAACTGATTGCAGCAGGTCTTCACTTTTCTCCATTTGTCTCCCTTTAACTAATAGTCCTCTAAATGTCACATCTGGTATCCATGGAAACTGATGATGGTTTTTCCTCAGCAGTTGTGGTCTGGTGGAATCCAAGTCAGCTTTTTGACTCAATATAAATGGGTGTTTCACTCCCGAAGCTCAGGAAGGTTTCTGTTCCTTTTTCCCTTGCAGTTTGAAAGTGTCAGCTCTTGTTGCCCTCCTCCTATTTCGCATTGCATCTGGCTTGCTGAGGCCCTCAGGAGGCTGAATGCTTATGTAGTGCTTTGAAAAGATCCCATGTGGGACTTTGTTAGCATTGTATTTCTAGTCTTCTCTCCCTCCTCCCTTTCCTCACAGCGCTGAACTGGAATGCCTTGTTTTGGAGGAATCAGCATTCTCTGCTCTTGTTTAAGCAGCTGATACGGCATCTCCTGTAGGTGGATGTCCAAGACCTCTACCTGCCATTGCAAACATTCTCTCCATCTTCTGCATACGCACTTGAAAAACAGCCATGCTTTAGGCTTAGCTAATTGTGAACTGCAGCAACTTAGCTCCCTTTGGCCCATGCAGGGACATTACTAGCTCTGTGACTGCTTTACAACTTCTGTCTCTAGGTAGGCAGCTCAGGAGTGCCTTGGGGTGATCCTGCAGGTAATTGTGCATCATGTGCATCTCTAACTTGATTGCAGTTTTCTCAACATGCAGAATCCTGTGTCCCTTACATGAAATAACTCTGCAAATCTCTCTGCTTTGCTTGAAGTCCCTGGCAGGTGCTTTGCTAACAGGATACTGTTGATCATTACTTGATCACTTAAAACTCAGCTGGGATCTTCTTGTAGCTTTTGGACTGTTAGACACATTCTTGGAGCAGGATGTCCTCCAGAATGAGGACATGCAAATGGTCCTTTCCAAGAGGAGGCCATCACTTACCTAAAATCCTGTCTTTCCAAAGGATTTGGCTGTCACAGCTGCACACTCATATGTGTAGTTCAGACACCCATTGCTGGAGAATTTCTGCCATATACTTGCAAAGAGAAGCACTGAGTTTGGTGCCTGACACAGCAGGGAGAAAAGTACCTTCTGTCTGAAACAAGATGCAAACCTTTCAGAGAAGAGCCAACAGTTGAGTAGGCTCTCAATCTCCTGGCTTTTTTTCTTAAGACACGCTGTCCTGGTATTACCAACCTAAATCTGTAACTGTATTTGTCCTCAGCTTGCAAAGTCCTTCAGAGTCCTTGTGCAGTTGTTAAGTGATGGGGCCAAGGCCCTGTGAGAAAGTGACTACATTTCTTTCCACTGTAGCTGAACTTCCGCGGCATGACGGTGGATCAGGACCAGCGGTACATTCATTTTGCATCCACTAAACACCTCTTCACACCCATTGCCATTGGGACCTCCCACCCCCCCACACAGGTGAGCATCCTGGGGCCAAACCTAGCAGCAGTGGAGGGAAGGAGCTAGTGTTATTGTGTCCCAAGGACAGGCAGTGTCTGAGGCATTTCCCAGGAGACAGAATGGCCTCTACAGGAAAGCGTCACAGCAGAACTTTGAGACTTGTGCTAGGCAGAGCCTGGTAATGGCTGCTGGGATGGCAGCAGGAAAAGTACCTCTCACCATCTCCAGTTTGACAAGATTTGGCATTCTCTCTAGCCAGAATGCTTATGAGGTGTGTTGGGCTGTTCCGCTATTCTCTTGTATTGGATCCAAGTGAAGACTTGTCTAGCTGCTCCAGGCACTCTGAAAATAATTCCTAATTAGTTTTCTAGTAAATTAATTAAACTTCCTTAAACACTTATTTAGCAAAAAAGGGCAGCTTTGATTCTGCTCTGCCTAATTTACTTGGGAAATGAACAAGTCTGAATTGAATTAAGATCACTTTAATATGAGTAGTTTTGCATTGCAAGTAATCTGCTTTACAGTGATCCCTTTAGCTAATTTGTATTAATTTTCTCCTAGACCGAATTTGCAGGGCACCACTTGGAGAGTCACTGTAGTTATCAATGTACATGTGCGGTGATAAACCTTCAGCAAAGTCTCCTATCACAGCCTTGATGATAAATCCTGACACTATGAGGTCTCCTCATTCTTAGGAGACAAGCGGACTAATTAATTATTAATGCTTATCAGAGTCCTCTGGGGAAGTGTTAACTAGTTTAACGTGTGCATGGTATAATAAGCACTTCTCTCTCTGACTCACTTCAGATTTATGAACTCTACAATGGCGGCTCCATGCCTGTGATGTTTGAGGTTCAGCTGGATGACATTGTGAGGATCCAGGAGGAGAATTTTCAACATCCCGTGTTCATCTGCCTTACTCCTAGAGGAGAAATCCTCCCTGGCACAACAGGTCACATTGAGTGGATCTTCTCACCACTGGAAGCCAGAACATACTTGGTAAGACCCTCCTCATGGCTGCCAGAAACAGGGTTGGGTTTTGGGGTTTTTTTTCTGTTGTTGTGTACCTAAAATTCTTTAGATCTCTTATTGATGGTTGGTCCATGTCATGCTACATCTGAATTGAGCTCTGTTCCTCCAAGAAGCAAAGAGTATTGAGAGCAAATGAGTGGCTGGTCTGGTCAGGAAATGGAGCAGATAAATTGTTATCTCATAAATTTCTTCTTCCCAAAGAACACATTTCTTCCACAATGAGAGTCATCCCAATACGCATTTCTCAAGGATCAAACAGTGGCCAGAGACATAAACAGTATCTGATAAGATTTTTGGTTCTTTGATGGCCTCCAATAACTCCCACCAAAGAGACTGAAGTCAGTGTCTTTTATCTTTGCAGTGTACACTGCTGCAGCCCTCTGGAAACAGCCTTCCCAAAGACCTCTGTCCTAGGCTGCAGCAGGCAGGCAGAACCATGGCTGGAGCTCATTGCCCCAGTCTGTGGTAGATGCATGGCAAAATAAATAAATTGAATTTTAAAACTCCAACTTTTTCTCCAAGAGGGAGTCCCTGCCCATCTCATACAGTAACTGGCTAATTGACCCCTTAACCAACTTTCCTGAGGTAGCTTCTTGCACATCTCTCCCAAATATGACTCTGGACTGAATACTCTTATCTTGTCCAAGGCAGGTTGATGTTCCCATCCACATCCTGGGGGGTGAATCAGCTGTGATCACCTTCCAGGGAGTAGGCTATGATCCAAACACTGTGGGAGACACTGCCATATCCAGCGAAGTGTTGTCTTCTTCAGTCTTTCCAGGTTCTACCAAGCTAACTGTGCCAGGGCAGGTAAGTCTGGGTATGCTGATGTGAATAATATGGTTAGTCCAGAAGTGTGTGAGAGAAACTGAAATACGGAAGTGGCCCCATCTAGCAGCAGCCTGTGTTGCAGGGGAGTTCATTGTCATGAGATAGGGCAAGATCATTCCCTTCCAGTGGGTCATCTAGAGCCTAACTCATAAAAGCAGTTGTTTTGAAAGGTGCCTTCTTTGCAGCTTGCTGCTTCCACTGCCATTAGAAACAAAAAGGTTTTAGGGTTTGTTCATTTTCTGAATTTTCTGTTAAAAGTTACACTCCATCACAGCTACCTTTCTTATTTGCACCTAAACCACATTTTCTTTGGTAATTCAATCACAAAAATACTCTTGACATACCCTGTCAGGGCTTGGCTGCCTCTGTTTCACATCCAAACTCAGGTGATGCGTAACGTGAACACAGACCGCAGGACGGTCGCTAATTGAGGCACATCCCAAGGAATGCACTTGTTTGACCTGTCGCTGTCTTGGCAGGAGCTTGTTTGGCCTGGCTAGAGCTGGCCTGCCAGCCCGGGGAATCTGTTGTTAAATTCAGTCACAGATCCCAGCGTAGTGAATCAGCATTAAGCAGCATCAGCAGAGGAATACTCCAGGCAGGTAAAGGATTCATCCTGTGTGACATTAGCCAGCCTACCTTGGAGCCCAGCCACTGCTACATATGGTCTTTGGCTTCCAGCAGGGCGATTGCACTCCTGGGTACAGCAAAAAGATGATGATTAAAAACCTGTCTCAGGCTGCCAATGAAGATGCCATTCCACAAGGCTCTGTTGTCTGTAACAAAGAGTTATTAGCTTCTCTAATGATTAGTGTAATTAATTAGAGTTTGCCCTGTGCCCAGAATGGGACAGACAAGTACCATACTAGTAGCAAGGTGTGGTACGGTGCAGTTTCCCAAAACTCGCATTCAGCTTGATGAGGATTTTGCACAAGCACACACCTTGTGTGTTTGCCAACTGAAATAGGAAGAGGCCTGGATTGCAAGTGCTGCAGACAGAATCTGGGTGCTACTGGTCCTCTGCGCTCCTGAGATCCTCTCCTGCATGTTGTTCTGTTGATTGCTCACTCAATCCCACTGCAACAGGGCTGTCCTCTTGCTGTAAAAAGTCATTGTAACCAGAGCAAAAATGAGAGAAATTTAACACTCCCTCAAGTTGTTATAGTAAAGGTAACTGGCAAATATTATCCAGGAATTGCTGGATAACTTAAAGATGACCGTGTGACTGCCCTTCCCCCATGGCCACATCCTATCTTCCTTCCCTGCTGTTCCTCCTGGTTTCACCTTGCTTCCTGCAGGCAGCCACCTTGTCACACCAAAGGATTTGCCTTGGAAATATCCCAGGCTGTACCAAAGCCAGCCGGCTTGTCTTTCTCAACAATATCTCGGAGAATAAGGCTGTTGTGTTTGCCTGGCGGATAAGCACCTGTAAAGACAAGAGGGTGAGTCCTTCCTTCTCTTTCCTCTGCAGTCTTCTTGCCCATCTCTGTTGTAAGGTCCTTTTGTGACACAACTCCATTTTCAACCAGACAATCAGAAATGATCCTAGGGACTTGGCTTTTGTACTAGCTTATGAAAGGAAAGGGCAGAGAAATGTGAAGGCAAGGGTTAGGATGGTGGGGGTGGAGGGGAGACAAGAATTCAGAAAGGGAATCTGAAGACTTCAGTGAGGATACATGAACCTGAAACTACAGGATGCGATAACGAACCTCAGGACCCTGTCTACCAGTAAAGTCCATGGTCATTCTTTGAATATATCAGCTGCATCTCTCTCATGCCACATACCTCTGAGAAGGGGAGAGAATTCCCACAGTCCTGTGTTTCCTGCAAAGAGAAGGCACATAGGAAGGTCCCAGGACAGTGAAACAGCTCCTCTGTCACTTGTATTTTTTTTTTTCCCCAGGTGTTACAGATTGCTCCAGAGTCAGGGGTTGTGCAGCCTGGAGAAAGCATCCCTTGCTTCATCACCCTGCGAACTTCAGGGAACGCTTCCTTCTACAGCATAGATCTGGTGTGTGAGGTGAGACCCAAGAGGTATCTCTATATTATCATCACCCGGGCATGTTGCTGCAGTTCCCAAACGGCTGGCCCCAGCGGTCAGATGCCTGCTGCTTCCAGCTGAAGGAATCCTTCTGTGCTCCATAATGCTGGCCAGCATTTCTCACTACTGAAGATACTGAGCTTCATCTCTCCTGATGCTTTAAGCGTCTCTCTGTGTGGCTCACTAGACGAGGTCTCATTGTTCAACATGTGGTTTTGTGAGTTGAACCCAGCTACAAGAACTCAAGGTTTGAATGGGAGTGGATTTCAGTGGATGTCAGAGACTTAGATATCTGTAAAAAGCAAGTCTTCCTTCTTTAATATTAGTGGGGGCACAGACTTGCAGTAGTGTCCCTCTGGACACTTTCCAGGTGTCCTTTGGCAAGAGATTGTGTCTTCTCTATATAAGTCTTATAATAGCACCGTTCTCTCCCCTTCCTGCCTCTGGAAGACATGGAAAGGGAGTGGGCTTTGGCTGGGACATCCTGGTAGGGAGGAATTGGTGACAGGCATGGACTTGAGCCAGAGACTGTTATTTGCAGCTCCTTTCTAGCCCTACTCCCTCCAATAATGGTTTGCTTCATAGATATACATCCAGGAGTCCCTGGTTCAGTATGAGAGGGACCTGCAGGAGTGGGAAAGGGAGAAGGAACGGCAGGCTGTGGAGTTCACCATCACAGAGAAGGACCTTGACACTGAGAAGAAGCCAAAGTCACCTGCAGGGGTAAGTGCTGCCAGAACTTTTCACCAGCTTAGCTCAGCTCAGAAACAGCAGCCAGGAGTCAACAAGAAACGTAGAAACATTCTTTAAGAAAATCTAGGCAAGTTGATAAGAGGATGCGAGGCTCTGATTTACTCAAGATCTGGTCTGTGGATAGTGGAAAATGAGATCTTGGTTTCTATCCAAGAATCCTCCTGCACTCTCTTTAGCATTGAGAGAGGGGATAGCAGGTGGGGACCTTAGAATTAAAATGATTTTTCTGATCACCTTATGAACTCTGAATTTGCTAACAATCATCTGAAATTTGTCAGTGCATGAGAAGCCTTAGGGAAAAAAACAAACAGTGGCTCTGGAAACCAATGGTTGGATTTTTAACCATGAATAAACACTGGAGAGAAATGTGTAACTAATATTAAGAGTGTGGCCTGAGTGAAGAATGGGAGAATGAGATCATTGACTCTCAGCTGGGCCAAAGTAAAACAAAATCTTGGAGTCTTGTTGTGCTCTGTATCTTTCTTACACTGTGATCTCTCTTCCTTCTTTTTCTTTTTTTTCCCCCTTTCTTTTTAGAGGTCATCAGACTCTGCTGAGACAAAAAATCTTCCTGAATCCTCAGCTGTGATCAGGAAATACAAGGTAAGTCAGGCCTGTCTCACCCATACTAGAATCAAACTGACTGCTTTAGAGAAGAGGCAGATGCTGGATATCACAGAGTGCGAGCCTGGGCAGAGAGCACAGCAGGATTTGTAGCTTCAAGGCTTTGGGAGACAGACTGTTTGGAGGAGCCAGAAGAATCAGACTGTCTGGCTGTGTCCTGTGGGCAGTAACTTTCCAGCTGAGGTGAACGGGAAGTGAAATTGGAACCAAATGTGCACCCGTGACTGGAGAAAGGGGGAAAGGTTTTGAATAAGCAGAAAAGATGCACGTGGGCAGGGCAGTTGGTACTTGGACTGGTTTCATGCTGGGGCCACAATGGAATGTCTGCCACAACAGAAAGTGGCAGGACCCTGGCATGACGTGGTGCAGACTTTGTCCTTACTGCTAAAAGAGCAGCCTTGGGAGAAGCCGCAGGCAGGAACTGCCTTGATTTAAGTACATGGAAAGCTTTAAAGCTCAATCTGCCTGGTTCATCTCTGTTTCCCCTCACGTTCACGCAAGCGTGTCCACAGGTTCACATTAGCTGCTCTGAACTGTAAAGACAGCTTTTCCAGCAGTGGTGGCAAGGTGTCAACAAGGTCCCAATGAATGCTCTGCAGAACTACCTGGGCCCAAAGGCAGAGCCACGCTGCGCCTACAGCCATGGGCAGCACGCCCTGTGGGAATGACAGGACTTGTGGAGAATCAGCCAACCTGAGATGTGGAAGGGTTAAGATGAGTCGGCATGAGGCTGGGCCTGAGCAGATTCATTCAGCTAGGAGTCACAGCGTGGTATCTCAGGACTGCCACCATAGCAGGGCTGTAGCAGTGCTCCTGGGACCCTGAAAAGTGACTCTGCATGCCCTGCGCTGTCTTTTCTGAAGGGATCAGCTTGAGGCAGCTCTAGCTTGGGCTGTCTGCCCTGTACTGTTACATGTGATCACTGATGCAGGTTGAGGCATTCACTGGCATGAACATAAGGATGGTTGGGGAAAAGTAAAACCAGTTTCATTTAGTCCTCTAGGGTTTTAGCTCGTAGTGACGATTTGGAGCTTGCACTGATCTGCTGTGTCATGAGTGGTGAAGGCCTCTGGCCTCATTCCCAGAGGCTGGACAGCTGTGTCTCAAAGGTCATGGAAGTCCTGTGATGTCTGAGGGCTTCTCCAGAGATGGGTGGTAATCCTTCTGGCCCAGGCTTCTGGACTACTCCTGCCCCAAGAAACTTCCCCCAGACTGACTGCTGGTAATGCAACCCCAAACTGGCCCATGTAGCGTGGCTGGAGTCAGTTCCTGGTTTCCTTCCAGGCTCTGGGGACAATTTCCACATGCATTCCTGCGCATCCCTTCTCTCATAGCACTCCCAGTGTGCTAGGGAGAGCAGAGAAGATCTCCCAGAGTTCCACAGGGATGGATCAGAGTATAACACCCCTAAGTGCCCTGGGGAGACCCCGAAGCCCTGCTGACACTCAGGGCTGGAGCACTAGGCAGCAAGGAGGGGGCAGACCTGATTTCCAGCATGGCCACTCGTACCTGATAGCGATACTGCAGTGCCAAGACCATTTTGACTCTCTCTCCTGTCCAGGATCTGGTGTTTCTGGCTGCTGAGCTTTCCAGTTCTCATGCCAGTGCTCAAACCTACATCAGTCTACCTGTGGCCAGAGAAGCAACCTGCCATTTCTTTCTCTCCAACAGACACTACCCCCTGTGAAAAACCACCCTATGCCCAGTCTGCCTGTTGGACACTTTCAGAGGAGGCTGCTCTTGGACAAAGAAGCCAGCCGGGTGTGGGTCAGACCAGAGCCTCCCAAGCCCATTCTCTTACACCTTGGTGTGACAGCCAGGTCCTACTCTATTGAGGATTTCTTCAGCAACTTCACCTCAGAGTTCCCCAAATACTTCTTGTCCCGGTAAGAGGTCTAGCCTTTTGGAATGGCATCTTCATCTGAGCCAGGACTGCCCATGCTGTGATGCACACTGAACTTGGAGCTCTGCTCCCTCCAGTGCCTCAGTATTAGGCAAGAGGTGCCTTGCTTTCCCCAGCATTAGCTACCATGACCTGTTTCTCTCCTTCCCTCAAAAGGGAGGTACTGTTAGAGCTCAGTGCTCCTTTCTTATGACAGTGTCCCTGCTGCTGTCACAAGTGCAGCAACTCCCACTCCTCCCCTGGCATCCTGCACCACTCCCCGCTTGCCTGCAGTGCTGCTGCTGCTCAGCCAGGAGGATGCAGGTCTTTGGTAGTTTGGTTCAGTAGTGCTGCCACTGATGGAACAACTCCTATTTTCCCAGCCCCTTCAGCGACCAGCCCTTGGAGATGAAGTTTGTGGATGGGAATAGGGACAGAGACAGGATGGACATGGACCCCAAATGGCTGTCCCTGGCTGCTGCTTCCAGACAGGAGTTGCAGATAGCGACTGACCTACTCACAGGTGTCATCAGGTGTGTGTCCCTTCACCCTTACCTGCTTTGGAGCCCCTGTCCTCCAGGGGAATGCGTGCAGCAGAGCCAGCCCCCTGATAATCCCAGAGGAGTCTGTGCACTTGCATTGCACCAGAACAGGTGATCCAGCCTGCCAAGGGCTGCCTTGGAAGCTACGAGCTCAGGAGTCCTGGTGTGACAGCCAAAGGCAGGGTCTTGCCCCCCAGCTAGGGGCTGGGCCCATCTCTGCATAGCAATTGGTGTCACTGGCCAGGCACCAGGGCACTCTGCCTGCCATGATCTTGGGAACAGGCTGCATTGGGATTCGCCTATTTTGTCTGTCAGCTGCAGAAATGTAAAGAACCAGTGCTGGGGAGGCAAAAGTAGTTTCCTTAGCTCAAGCCATCTTGCTGCCTCCCTTAGGCCCAGAAAGCAAGAAGGGACAGACTAAACATTAACATCAGTCGGGGTTTTCCTCTGATTTGTACTGTCTTGTAACGATCCTCTGGGATCATAGAGATATCTGATTTGCTGGGACTCATCCATTATTTTCCTCCTCCCAGAGACCTCTTGGAGAACACCCAGTTCCATGACGCAGTGAGAAGAAGCCTGGATGAACCCATTCCATATTTTTCCCAGTACCGGTGTGAAGAATCAGCAGAGCTCCAGGACAGAAGACAGCACTCCACGATCCCCTCCACGGTCTCTGCTTCCCCAGATCTTTACCCTGAGAAGAATGGAGAGAGGAAAGAAATGAGGCAGGAAACCTCTCCCAACAATGATTTGCTGGAGTTTCAGGAGAAGATGAGTGAGATTTTGCACCATGAGCAGCTGAGGAAACACAAGGAGATGATGAACAGGTGAGGAAGAGCTCACACAGAAAAGACAAGAGCTGCACAGGCAGGAGAGCCATGGCACCACACCATGTGGCCAGAAACCCATTTCTGTTTCTGCCCTGCAGCATTTCTGCTGGGGTGTTCTGTGTGCTCTGGGTGGAAATCTATGCTAGCCTGCCTGGCCACCCTCTCCCGAGTGCAGATCTTGCAGGTTTCAGGTTTGCTGCGTCTTGGCGTTGAGTCCCAGGCAGTGCCAAGATGCTGGTGGTGAGTGACATCTGCTTTACACTCGGACTCCTGGCTGTATTAGAGATTAGAGTGCAGTGGGTGCTTACCTTACCTTTCATTTCTACTGCAGTATTTCGTCACCTTGTGTTTGCTGTTGCTACGCCCTTGCACACTGCTACGGGCCATGAGCATATGCACAAATGCTAACTACAGCACAGCTTGGAGGGAGAAACCAGTAAAACTACAGTCACCCAGCTCTGTCTGAGGTCAAGGCCTGATGCCAGCCGGGAGAAGGGTCAGCACCCCATTGCTCAAGCCTTTGGTTCATTGTTGTGTAGGAAACTGTGTGTGCTCTACTGCTGTGCCTGACGTGTCCTGGGAGGAGTCACAGCAAGCAGCCTGCCTTATTTGCTTTCTGATAGCTGTCCTCTGCCTGTACTTTTGCCCCTCCAGGCAGCCGGCCTTTGGGAATCTGGTGGAGCTGGTGCTGGAAAACACACTGCAGAATATCCTGATCGAAGCCAGCCATGGGGAGGTGGTGCTGACAGCCCGGCCCAGGGTCATTGCTCTACCCCCCAACCCTTCCCGAAGGTAGCAGAGTCTGTCTGTGCTGTGGTGGGGGACAGGATATGTCCTTAATATGTCAGGCTGAAGCACAGCTCTTTCTAGACCACATGGATTAACTGGGTGGCTGCCTATCAACGCCAAGGCTGCCTGTGCAAAAGGGGGAATCGTCTGCCCCTTCTTGGCTTGTCGTGAGCCACAGAGAAGAGGTGGTAAAACTACAGCCTTTCTGTAGACCTGAGACCATCATGCAGCCCTGTCAGTGAATGGCTGGCAGAAGGGGCTGGCCCAAGGCACTGGAGAGCCCAGGTTGAGGGGGTCTCTTGGGAAAAGGGGTCAAGGAGCAGGCACCACAGCCTCTGACAGCAGACAGGGGGCAAAGTGTTCATAGTCCAGGGTGGTGTAGGATCTAGTTAGGTTTGAGGCAATGACCACTGGTGGGGAGGCAGATTTGGGGCTGGGGAGAAAGCAGGAGGATTTGCCTTGGCTTAGGGAGATGGAATTGAGGGAGGGTGGGAGGGGGTTATTGGATGGAGATGTCATCTCCAGAGCTGTACGAGTCTTGTCTAGATGGACAGTGGGTGTTCCCCATGATCCCTCAGGGGCAGCAGGCTGCACTCTCTCCACCCCATTCTCTTCTTCTTCAGAATTGCCAATCGAGCACCCCCACCCTCAAGAGCATAGCTGCTGGGCACTGTGCTGCTTGAGGTCTTCAAGCACATCAGCTGTCTCCACTCTTCATTCTGTCCCTGTGATGTCCAGAGCAACTCTAATCCTCCCACACCATGACCTGAGCTCAGCGTACTGGCTGCCCCTGAGGAAGTATGTCCCGATTATGTCCTCAGCTCCAGTTTGAATCCTCTAGCAACTCCACAGCAGAGTTCACGAGATCTCTCATCTCTGTGGCTGGCCACATCATCAGAGAAGGACATCTCTGCACGACAGAGAGCACATGGACAACCTCTGTGACTGCCCCCAGTCTGTGCCAGCTGGGAGAGGAGTGGAATCTGCTTTGAAATGTACCTGAGGAAGGACTGATGGCTGGGCATTTAGGTGCTGAGCCCCTGATAATATCAATAGGACGCGGGGGCCGAATCTTCCTCTCCTCCTTGCTCCAGTGGCTGCTGCAGGCCCCACGCACAGCGACCCAGCCCGTGAGGGCAGCTGCAGCACCATCTAGCACACTTGGCAGCCCAATAAAAGGAGCTTGGCCTCTGAACATGCAGCCACCAACGTGTAACATACGTGATCGGTGCATCTGGGTTTGGGAGCACCCTGGACAAACTGCCCTTTTCAAACTGCAAGGTTGTCACCTGGAGAAGGGGATGCTTTGAGCCTTGGTCTGGCATAGGTGTCTAGTAGGCTGCAGGAGGGTGTCACCGTGAAGGAGCAGGGTTTGTCACAGCCAGGAGGTGGCAGTGTCAGTTGTGAGAAGTCCCAGGTGCCAGCGTGGAGCTGTGGCTGCTGCTGGGCACCGACTGCCTGCTCCCTGGCAGAGGCTTCAGGCTGGCTGTGCCAGGCAGCAGGGCTGGGTTGCAGCATCTCCCCTCTTCTGCAGCCCTGCTGCGGGCTCTGCTACGCAGGGTCACCCAGGCACCCTGCTTGGGTGAGGGTGCAGCTGCTGTCCCTCTCCAAACCCTCCTGCCCTGTGTTCCCAGTACCAGCACCCAGCCAAGACCGGAGCTGCACTTTCTCCCCTTGCAGCCCAAAAGATGACCATGCATGAGGAGCTGCGGAGGGCTTTCACCCTGCTGAGCAGAGGGCAGATTCCTGCTGTGCCTGGGGGTGCTGCAGCTCACCCACAACCTAGCGCTCCGCTCTGTGCAGGAGCCCTGCGTGCGTAACCCTTACTAAGCCCCAGGGCCGAGCTGTTCCTGTTGTCAGAGATACAGCACAGGCACTGCCAGCTCCTGAGCTCAGCCTGGGCACCTAGGGCCTTCACGTGGGGCCTGGATGCTTCTCTTGAGAAGTGCAGACCCTCTCCTCCCTCCCCAGCGCTCTGGGTGCCAGGTCTCCTGCATCACAACAGCTTTTCTGTCTTCCTCTGGACTGTGGCTGCTGCTGAACAGGCGATGGGGTACCACCCCCTTCCTCCCCAGCTCAAGGTAGCAAGCAGGGGTGACAGTTTGTCCATCCTCAGACCTGCTGTGTGATCTGATGCTCTCTGGACTGTGTGTCACCGTTAACGCCTCTGCCTTGCAGGACAGATGGGTCACCATGGGAAATGCTGTATGTTAGTCTAGCATAAGGCCCAAGAGCGAATGGATGGAGCCTGAGTGCAGACACAGGCGCAGGGAATTTTTTTTGTCATTAAAGCTCCTGTCCTCCCCACTCTTCCGTGCTGAACAGCCTGGACCAAAGAGAGCTCACGCTGTAGTTGCCTGTTGGAGCACTATCAGAGGTAAATTCACTTCTCTGATTAGCGTCTCTCTAGTAGGAGGCAGCCCTGAGACAGTGCCTTCGGCAACCGGTGAGTCAGGGAACAAGAGCTTTGAGAGCTCCCTACGCAGCTGAGAGAGAATCTTTCTTCCCTTGGCTCTTTGCAGGCGCTGTGAGATAGTGGTGTGTCACCTCTACTCTAGGTCTCCTCTGGTACCTAATACACAACCAGAACCACTCAGCGTGCACGAAGCAGAGCCATTAGCAGCTGACACACACTTCTCTTCTTTTATCCTCATCCTAAGTTAAAAATACACCAGGGGCAGCCCCTTTCCCAGGTTGGGAAAATTCCTGCTTCCTCTTCTCAAGCTGGGATTGAGACCCTGGCCCTGGCTTTGGAAGACTCGTGTGTGCAACCAAGCCATGCTGCTGTGTCTTTGACAAAGGGAGTGGGAGACAGCAGCACCCCGAGGCCCTGCTTGGGGTGAGCTCTGCTGAATGGGGAGCCTACAGTGACGCACTCACCCGGGGGCTGCAGTGCTCCCCTGCTGCTCCTCCTCACCCTGGGATCGTGGGAGCAGTGGTGAGGTGAAGGGTGGGCAGAGACGTGCCGCGCTGGCGGGGAAGACTTGGCTCTTAGCAAGAGGCTTTGTTGCTTCCCGATGCCAAGGGTGAAGGCAGTGAACAGTGGGACTGTAGCAAAGCCAGACCCACAGCCCAGCTCCCAGAGGAGCGAAGAAGCCCAGTCTCAACTACCCATGTTGGGGTCTCAGGCAGGAGGGAGTCCGAGCTGCTTGTCCTGGCTTCCAGGGCTGGATTCAGCCCCTGCCCCAACACCAGCCACGTTTCTAATGTACATCTCTCTAACGGAGATGCTGTAGGTGTACGGGTCCTGCTCCTTCCCACTGGTGTTGGGGTGGTGAAGTGGGGTGATGTCCCCATGGGGCTGGGGTTGGCGGCCAGGCCAGGCTGCCGGCGGGTGCGTGGCCGGGGCGAGGATGGCTGAGCGAGAGCTTGGCAAGCTAAGGGGGCTCCCCTCCTCCTGGCGTGGCTATCAGGAGAGCTCAGTCATCAGGTGGTTAATGCAGCACACAACAGGCCTTTTCTTCTTGGCTGTTAGTCCTGGCTCCTAGGGAGGGGTGAGATGGCCTTGGGGCAGGTGGGCAACAGAAGCTATCCCGAATCCCATTAAAACATTTAACACCTGCTGAATCGTGCCATTGTCTGGGAGATAAAGGGAACAAAGCTGCTCTTGGTCTTCCCTGCCAGGGTGTCTGCAAGGCTCTGCCGTCCTGCTGCAGCTGGGGAGCCTGAATCCCCTGCAAAGACCCACTTGGCGTGGCTCTGTGTCCCTGTGGGGAAGGTGACAGAGTTAGGGGACAGTCCCCTATACCCCCTGCTGCAGATGTGTGCAGCCCCTGGTTGGAATCAGCCCCTTCTCCATCTGCACTCAGTATTAGGTAGGAACCTGGAAAGGATCTGCCCTGGCTCTCCTGCGGTGTCTGTGCAGGCAGGGCAAAGTTTGGAGAGCAAAACCTTGAAGGTGATCCTGCCCAACCCCTCGGCAGAGCTGGACGGAGACCCTTCGCCCCTGGCCATACACCGGGCTTTGCTGGCTCAGCTGTGTCCCTTTGGTATTTGGGAACGGGGACTTGTCAGTCCATGCTCAGGTCAGGCCAGGGCACCGCGGTGGCTCCTGACAGACTCGAGGGGTGCTCTGATGTGAGTCCCCATGGGACAGTGAGGCAGTGCAAACCCTTGGCTGCTGCAAGAGCCAGGTGAGCCTACCTCTGCTGGGGCCAGTCCTGCTGAGTGCAAGGTGCCTTGGTCCCAGCACCGCCTGCCTGACAGGGAAGAGCACACGAGATGGAGATGCTGGGGCCAGGGCAGGTGGAAGGTATTCCCCGGGATAGCTGTCCAGTGCAGGGCACTCTGCGAGCTCAAAGGAGCGGCTTGTCTCCCGTTTTCCATAGGGCAGCCCTGAAGGGCAGTCTTTGCTGTTATTTGGTGCGTGGTGGGGCCCTGCCCTTGCAGGAGGGAGGTTGGGGTGGGAAAGCCTTTCTTGGCAGAGCACGTAGCGCTGTCTTGGAGATGTCTGCTGGAGCTGCAGCAGCAACGGTGTGGGGGTTGGGGGCTTTCTGGCTTCTCCAGAAAGGTGGGGAGCAGGCAGGCAGCCTACACTGCTGCTCTGTTCTGCCGGTGCGTGGCCTGGCAGGGAGAGGTGAGAGGCCTGCCCAGCACGTTGCCCATGCTGGGAAAGGAGAACTGGGCAAGCCCCAGCATCAGGGCATCAAAATATTTCCTCTTAGCACCACAACCCAGGGCAGCGGTTGTTCTGTATTTCCTTTGCTGGCAAAACTACTGGAGAGGAGGATCAGGGTGACCAAGGCCAGAAGGTTGGCACCGCTCCAGTTTGTTCCCATGCCAGGCTCTGCTGGGAGCCTGCAGGACCCCAGCCCCAGAGACAGCAGCGGGCAGGAGGGATGGAGCCTGCCTGTCAAAATCCTGGCTTGGAGAGGGACAAGCCTCCAAGGAAGAAGAGTTGGGTTGCAGTGACTGATAAGGATCTGCAACCACCTACTTACCTTTGGGAATCCACTGCAAGCACACTCCTGCTCTGCTCTGGAAAGGCCAGTGGTGGCAGTTTCTAAAGCACAGGCAGGACCAGAATACCTGCAGGTGTCCGCTGCGGGGGTTAAAGCAGCGTTACCCCCTTCCCCACCCGCTAACACACCCATCTACACAAACAAACACCCCAGTGCACTTGCACAAAGGAGCTTCTCCTGCCACCACAGCTGCACTTCATGCTCTGTTATCCAGGGAGCTGCGGGTGCCAGAGTAACCCAGAGAGATAGCCCGGCTCCCACTGGCTCCAGCCAAGATCAACTGAGGACTGCCAGGGTTGAGTTGCATGGCTGGGTGCTACAGGAGCCTGTCTAAACTTCTCCCGGCCTCCATGGGCTTTGTCCGCTGCCCCCAGAGCAAGTGTGGGGGTGTCTGCGCCAGTTACCCTGCTGGGTAGTGACAGCTGGGATGCAGGAGCGTGGTGTGACTCTGGGATGCGGTGACCCCCCAGGAAGGCACCTGCACATGGAGTGAAACACATCCCATTCTTGTGGCTGCATTGGGAGAGCTGGCTCCTGGCCCCTGCGGCCGTGCTAGAATTGTTCCCAAAGAGAGCAAGCAGAGGTGGTTTTGTCGAGCTCTGCTTTGCTGCCTGGCTCAGAGGTCCGTGGGCTCCTGTCAATGAAGCCCTGGTGTGCCCAGGGAGTCTTTGACATGAAGGGGGGTGTCAGGGTGGGGGTGAGGGGGTCCTTACCATCACCGGCACTCAGTGTCAGGCTGCTTAGGATGGGCAGTAGCTTTGCTTCCCAGCCCTGGCACCTTTCAGCAGCCCAAAGCATCACGAGCAAGCGGCAGCCAGAGCTGCCCAGGTAGGGTCCCTTGTCCCCCCGCCTCCCCTGGCCCCCCGCTCTCCCCTCACCCCCGACTGCAAAGTGAGCCAGGCAGGTGGGTGGAAAAGTGACAGCTGGTGTTGTTCCAGCGCAGGTTAATGAATGTCTCCTCCTCACCCCCCCACCTCCTCCTCCCCACCGCCCGCCCCAGCACCCAGGCTCCTGGCTCCTGTCAGCCCATCAGGCTCCCATTAACAAAGGCAGCCCTGGAGAGTTTGCATAGAGACCTGCTCTGCCTCTAATCGAGGTGGGCTAATCGCCTCCCTTGCCCAGCCTGCCTTCCCTGGGTCAATATTTGCTCTGAGCAAACACAGAGCCCTGACAGGTGTGCTGGGGAGAAGGCTCGGGCTCGCTGCCGCCAGCCCAGCCCTCTCGCCTGTCTCTGCTCAGTCACATCTCTCCGGCCCCCCGATCGCCGGCCAGCCAGCGCTATTTTTATCAGAGCTATAAAAGCCCCATCCAGCCGGCGTCACCCTCATTTTCTGCTCGTGAGCCAGCGGGGGAAGGCGAAGCCGCTCACCTGCCAGCTGCCAGCGTGTCACCGGAGCCAGGTGAGGTGCTGTAGCCCGGCACACCTGGGCCGGGGTCCTGCCTGCCCTGCTGGGGGCAGGGTGCTGGGCATGGGGGACGCCCCAGGACAAGCACGGGGAGCCCAGTGGCACCCCTGAACTCCCAGGAGGGAAGGGGATGGGCTTCGGGGGACACTGTCCCAGCTGTCCCCTTTCCTTAACTCTTCCCTTCTCTCTCACCTGTATTTTCCGATCCTTTCTGTTCCCCTCTCCAACTTCATTTACTTTCTTCCTTCCTTCCTTCCCTGTTTTCCCACCCTCCCTCCCCACCTTGCCGTGCCAGTTTAACCTGCCCCTGCTCTGTTTGGCTTTCCCAGGCAGCAGGTGTCAAGCATCCAACCTTCCGGACTTTACCCTGGAGCAGCTGGTTCTGAGCAACGGGTGCAGCAAGGACACCGGCTCCCAGCCGGGAGGGAGCCGGCTCGGGAGGAAGGATGGGGATGGGGGCTGCCGGCAGCCCGTGGCAGAGCACCCCTCCAGCCCTCACCGTCCGAGCCCGAAGCAACTCTGCACTTGCCTGGCGTCGAGCCCCACGTGCAAGACCTGACCTGAACGTTTTGTTCGTTCGGCTCGCGTTAGGCAGGTCCAGCCCGTCTGCAAGCGTGCGGCTGGCGCGCGCACAAGCCACACCACCCGCTGCAGCCCGTCCAGCGCGCCGCAACCTGCAGCCCGCGCGGGGAGCGCACGCCCGCTTGCCACCCACGCGGGGCAAGCAAGCTGGTGCATGCAAGCACGCGTGCCGGGACGAACACACAGCCCGTGTGTGCGGAGCGCATGAGCAACATGCACACAACACAGAGTCTTCACCCAAATGTGTGTGGGCAGGGTGTGACCTGTGCATGGCACACGCGTGAAGCGATGGACGGGCAGTGCATGTGTGATGGCATCTGCTTGCAGCATGCACAAATGCTGTGGGACCTGGGACATGGGACCCACGTGGCACTGGTACATGTGGCATTTCTGACACTCAGCTTTGCAGGCCGCGATGTGCAGGGGCCCGTGCCCGCGTGCCCACGGCATGACAGGCACGTGTGACACGCTAGGCACACGCACCCCGCCTGCACGGCTGACCGCTGCCTGCAGCAGCTCGCTGGGGAAGGGCAGCCTGGCCCTTGCCCCCCAGCAGCACTGCAGAGCCCCAGCAGCACTGCCCTGCCCTGGCAACAGCGCTGGCCCGGGGTGGAGTGCACCGGGCTCTGCCAAATGCACAGGTAGGTCTCAATGGTCTGCTGGCACCAAGGGAGCTTTAGCTGCTGGCACAGTGCAGGCAGCGGGGAGGGAGGGCAGGAGCAGGCAGGGAGGAGCAGGGCAGGGGATGGGATGAGGGGTGTCGCATCCTTTCCCGCACACCTCTGCCCAGGTTCACTCCCAAGAGCTGCGCTTCCCAGCCCCTCCAGGGTCCGTCTGCCTGTGCACTGGGCTGCCCTGGGCAGGTGTTGCCTGCTGGTCACCCTCACCCTGCGGGCCAGGTACCAGCTCCTGCTGGAGGCAATACCCCTGGCCATGCTTGCTATGGAAGGCTATGGGGGGGTTGGATCTGAGAGCTGGGGGGTCTCTTCCAGGACAGCCCTGCCCACTGCCTGCCCTGCTCTCAAACCGCAGTGCAGGGCTTGACCCAGACTCCTGTCCCATCCCTTGTCCTGTCCCATTCCCACTCCCTCCCGCCAACACAGAAACATTCCAAGCCCAGGGCTCCTCCTAGCCCCATGGAGACAGCAGGGAGCCCCAGAGAGCTAGGAGATGGGACAGCAGTGGACCTGCTTTCCTCCCGCCCCCAGAGGTTGTCTGGGGGTGCAAAATGCCCCACACCTCCCTACCTGGCCATGTCTGCAATTTGCCTGACAGCCCCGAGCATGCTCCTGCCCTGCCCTAGGGCACTCCCCGGCAGGCACAGGCGCTTCTCGGGCAGCATGGGACACAGCTCCGGCCGCGCTGAGCTCAGGGATGTTCTGAGTTTACAGGTGGGTCCCGAGCCCTTCCTGCAGCCTCTCTGCAAACGCCGCAAAGGCTGAGCCCAGTCCCATGGTGTGGATGGAGGAGAGGCTGGAGGCAAAGGAGCCCAGGAGTGTGCCAAGGGACAGGTGATTCCTGCTGCTTTCCCTCACCCCCATCCAATCCATGCACAGGACAAGGGTCAGCAGCCCCTGCCATGGATCAGGAGAGCCCTGCTCCCTCCCAGGGGGGCCCTTGCAAAGGAGATAAGGCACCTCCTGGGCTTGCTGCCTGGGCAGAGGCTTGGAAAGTTTCAACAGGTGATGTGGGAAAGCACCAAAATCAAAGAGCATCTCCAGGGGTGCTGAGCTCCCCACGTCTCTCCAGAGCCAAGTCCCCATCCAAGCCCAGGAACAGCTACCACATGGTGTGGTGACTGGCAACAATGGTGGTCACAGGCACCTTTGGACCATGTCTCTGGGCTCTGTCTCCTGCCACCAAGCCTGGCAAAGTTGAAAACCTCAGAAAGCACAACACATCCCCTGATACGCACAACAGCCTGCAGCCGCCCCGCTCAGGCTGGGATCAAACAGAGCACGATTAATAACGCTGAGCAAAGCCAGACCCTGCTGCCCATGCTGCTCCAGCCACCGCACGTGCGTCCCCGCGGGGGCAGAGCCCAGCGGAGATGATATCTGGCAGAGCAGGGCTGTGGAGATGCTGCCCGGCCGCCTCGCTCTCCCCCAGTGACTCCACGCACCGCTGGGCTGCCTAGCACGACCTGGCACCATGTAGATAGCCCAGATGCTCCAGAAAAACATTTTTTTGGCTTTTCAGGGTATTCGGGCAGTAGCTGGGGAGCCAGATCCTGCACTGGCACCAGCAGCAGGTCTGTGCACAGGGTGGCATGTGTGTCCCAGCAGGAGAATGTGGCAGCCGCAAGTGGCAGCACTAGAAATTGCCCCCCCCCCGCCATCTTCCCAGCCTGCTCTCTCTGTCCCAGCTCTGCCAGCCCAGTGGCACTGGGAAGCCGTGACACCCTTCAAAGCTGGGGGTGGCCCTGGGAAGCCACATTGCCCTACGGGCTGTATGTGCTGGGAGTGGCGCTTTGGAAGGGTTTGCACCCAAGGGGGAGCTGATCCCCAAGCCAGGCAGAGCTGAGGGCTTTAAACAGCCACGTCAGGGCCAGCATGGGGGCCAAGGGCCGTGCCAGGCTGGTAGGGGATGAGGTATAGGGGGGTGCAGTGCTGTCCCCCCACCCCCGGGCCCTGGATGGCCATTTGCATGCTGCTGGGGACCTGGGTTGGGGATTTGCATGGTGCAGCTCTGCACAGGGAGGATTTGTATGGGGATGGCAGGGTGGGGGAGGAGGAGCGCTGGGGAGGCACGAGCACCTGTGTCTGCATTTGCATATAGGTGTAGTTGCATACAGGGTATGTGTGTGCATATATGTATGCATGTGCATTTGCATAGATGTGTTTATGTGTGTGCATCTGTGTGCGTGGCTGTGCATGCGTGCGCATGCCCTCCCTGGGTTCAGGAGCTGGTGCATTTCGCTGCTGCATTCACTGCCCTGTGCATGCATGCGTGCACGGGGGGGTGTGTGCTCCTGCCGAGCTGAATGTGTGCCCTGGCTGTGCCCCTGCCACACTTGCTGCTCCGTGTCCTGCCGTGAGTGTGCATCGTGTGAAGGTGTGGGGGTGTGCAGAGGCGGGCACGGTCGCTGGCTGTCTGCAGGCTGAGTGTCCTGCCCAGCCCGGATGGGGTGTGCCACCCTGGGGCAGGCACGGCTTTGCCGTGGGATGTGGCAGAGGCAGCTGGTTAACCTCTGCACCCCAGTGCCCCGGGATGATCCGCCCAGGGACCTGCAGCTGCACACGGGGCTGTGTGGGGCACCCCAGGGGCTGAGCACCAGGGCTGTGTGGGCACCCCTCGACCCCAGCTGTCCCCCACCCAGCCTATTCCCCACGGCTCTGTGGTGCCTGGAGATGCCCAGGCAGAGCAGGGGCTCCCTGTCCCTGAAGGTCACTTCGTCCCAGTGCTGCTGCCGGTACCCAGCCAGCTTGCACAAGGAGACTGAGGCTGCTTGTGTCCCTGGGGCTGGGCTAATGTTGGAGGTCAGGGTGTTGCTGAGCACCCCCTGGTTGCATTCAGCCCCCCAGCCTGCTCCTGGCCAAGGCAAGGATCGGGGCAGGGAGCATGAGGGACTGTCCCGGCTCTGTGCTGGGGTCCTGCGCTCCCTGTGCCAGGCTGTACCTTCAGAAACCACCCCCAGGCAATGGGACCATCCTGCACATTGCCCTCCCAGCTTGAGACCATGGGGAGAGGCAGCCTTCAGCCCAGCTGGCCCTGTGTATTGGAGCCCCAGGGTGGCAGGTCCCTTGTGGCTTATTGCTGCTTGGCAGGAAGGGTGGAGGGGAGAGAGAGGTGGGTCTCAGGCGTGGGGGTGCATCCTGCCATGGTGAAACAACGGGCAGCTCTGCCCACCCCCAGCCCATTCCTGGCCGTGGGGAGCATCAGGCACAGGGTGGGTACAGCCCGGCATCCTCCCCCCTGCACCCACAGGCCACTGGGGTGAGGGGACAGGTTTTTCCATTGCCCCAGGAAAGGGTTCTGAACCCCCATGAGTGAAGGGGATAAGGGAGGGCTCTGCTGAAGGACTGAGGGTGCTGGAGGGAAAACCCCAGAGGTTGCACTAGTCCTGCGTCTCGGAGTGCGTCAGCCCCATCCTCCCACGGGGTCCCTGGGAAGGGGTGAGTGATGGGGGTCCTCTCTCCCGGGCCAGCCGGTGGCCCTGAGAGGCACATGGGCAGCTTGCCCGGAGGACGGACGTTGAGCAGGGTGCCAGGGCCATTGCTCCTGGCCCAGCTGTGCCGGCTTTGGAGCCCCAAGGCAGGATGTTCTGTTCTTGCCGCAGCACCTGGCTCGGCACCCGCCGGTGCTGCCTCCTCAGAGCTGCTGGAGGAGGGGAGCCACCGCTGCCAGGCTTTTTGGCTGCCTCCTGGATGAGCGTCACCCTGGCTCAGGGTGCCTGGCACTACAGATGTTGCCAACGGGAGCGGAGGAGCACTGGGGTGGAGTGGGACCTTGGCCAGGCGCTGGCTGAGCTGGCAGCCCCTGCCTGTGGGGCTGAGGGGGCTGGGGGGGGGGAGGTCCAAGGACCACCCCCCACACCCCCCGGCCCTGTCCTTGCACCCTGCACCCCCATAGCAACACTCCAGGTGCTTTAGGGAAAGCTGGGACCCAGGAAGCTGTGCTCACCCCGTGGTGCCCCTTTGGGTATGAATTTGAGTATGACGACAGGATGTGCTGAAGGCGATGCACCTGCAGCTGCATCCAGGATGGGCTGGGTGCGGGGTTGGACATGTTCCCCTTGCCTCCATCACCACTCCCCTGGGACTGGTCTGTGCTGTGTGGGGACCAGCATGTTTCTCCAGGACACTGCAGCTATGGGGTGCCCTGGAGGTGCCGGGCCACTGGGCTAACAGGCAGGAGGTCGCAGTGGTTGGCACCAACAGGCTCCATTTCAGGGCAGGATCTGGACCCGAGGACTAGCTCCTCTGCCCCTGTGCCTGGTATCCCCATCTGGGCAGGGTATGACGGATGTCGGGGGGGACACCTGAAGCCGCAAGGGACCTGGCACCTTGGGCCCCCTTTTGGAGCAGCCCGGCTGGGTTTTGTCCCACTGTCAGTCCCATACCAGGGCTGGGCCAGCCTAGGGACGCGGCAGTTGCCACCTGCTCACACCCAGGCTGTAATCCACAGGCAGGAGGTGAGCAGCTGGCGGAGCCTCCCTGACCTTCAGGTGGGATTAATCCCCATGGGAACAGTGGGGACCAGGCAGGTGAGGCTGTGGCTCCCCCGCAGCTCCTGGGGACTGAGCAAGGCTGGCAGAGCCAGGGGACGGAGCATGCCCCTGCACCAGGGGCAGCCCGCAGCCAGGGCCAGGCAAGGGGCCACGCAGGACAGGTCCTGGATGGGTGGCAGGGGGTCGAGCATGTGCCCCTGGGAGTATCCTTGTCTTGGTGGGTTTTTGCGGGTGCATCTCTGGAGCTGTGGGTGCTATGGGGCAGAGTGGGCACCCACGGTCCCACAGGGAGGAGGTGAGCAGCGTGCCCAGGGATGGTCAGGGTGCCGGTGGGGGCAGGTCTGGAGAGCCGGTCCCAGTGGGGGTACTGGTGGCTGGGGTGCATGGGGAGAGTGGCAGCAGGGGTACGGGGTGCTGCATGGAAGACCGTCTCAGCAGGCTGTCTGCAAGACCCAGCTGTGAGTGGGAGCGTGCGGGTACCCCCTGCACTGCAAGTGGCTGAGCCCACCACTGCCACCCTGCCCTTCACCAGCCATTGCTGACGGTACCCTGAGGCCACCTTGGTCCCCGGTTCCCATTGGGGTTCCTCTCCCAATGCCTGCTCACCCTCGAGGACTCATCCTGCCCTGGGTGTGGCAGGAGCTGGATCAGGCACCCGCTGAGCTCTGCCCCGGGGGAGCCCGAGTGCCCGGGACCGCTGCGGGCTCGGAGCGGCTGGCGTGCGTGTGCGCCTGTGTGGGAGCTAATCCCGGCAACATCTGCCAGGCTGTTTGTGATCCCAGGAGTTTCCGGCTGCGAGGAGGGGACGGCTGGGTGCGTGGGGGACACGTGCGTGCGGGGCGGCTGGCGTGTGCTGGGGCTCCCTGTGCAAGGAGGCTCCTGCGGTGGGTATGTGCCTGCACACGTGTGTCCTCTGTGGCCAGCAAGGCCCCAGGAGGGGACAAGTGGTACTGGGGACTCCAGCGAGCCCCTCAGCTCTGGGATCTG
This sequence comes from Gorsachius goisagi, assembly GCA_018403395.1. Lineage (NCBI taxonomy): Eukaryota > Metazoa > Chordata > Aves > Pelecaniformes > Ardeidae > Gorsachius > Gorsachius goisagi. Next base: position 198,926 of record BOSO01001743.1, on the reverse strand, counting down.
GGGACCCGGCAGGTGGAAGTGGGGGTTTTGGCTGGGATTTACTAATCCCGGTGTGGCCAGGTTCAGAGCATCCCTGAAGGGGAGATGCCTGGGGAAGGAAGGGGGGTGTTTGCATCCTCACCGAGGAGGATGATTTCCCAGGGAAATGAGGCTGGGGGAGAAAAGGGAGGAAAAAGGAGCGGAGGGGCTGGGTGGGGGGAATGACACACTGCCCCGATCTAATCAGCCAGACCCTGCAAATAAAAGCCACCTGTTTTGGCTCTAGCAGCAGGAAGCCATCCCCAGAACAAACAGAGCACCAGGCAACTGGGAGAAAGACAAACAGGGGCCGGCACCAGCTCCATCTGCTCCTGCTTGGCCCAGCCCCTGGGGTGACGGAGCAGCCCCCAGCAGGGGTGGGGGCAAGGAGAGAGGGGCTAGCAGGGCTTGGGGGGGTGGCCGGGGCTCAGCCCACAACATCAGCCAGATGCAGGACAGCCGTGCTGGCCTGGTCAGCTACCCCGGATACTCATAACAGCAGTGGGAAAGACAGCGTGCTGCGATGAGCCCCAGATGTGTCCAGATGTGGCATCAGCATCAGGATGCCCAGGCATCACCTGCCTCACCTCCCTCAGGGCTGCCTTTCAGCCTGCTCAGCTCCCCAAGCCATGCACCGTCCTGGGACCAGCGCCTGTGCAAGGCCCGGGGTACAACCCCACGGCCGGCAGGGTCTGGGCTTGGCACAGAGCACTTAGGCTGCCCTGTCCTCCCACTGTGCCCCGGGGCTGCCGGCCGCCCACGCTGTGCCACCACGGAGAAACCCGATCTGTTTTGCTAGCGCAGGGAACAGGCTGAGCCGGGAGCGACGCAGGGCCCTTATTAAATTAGACTATGCAGGAGGCCCTGGGCGAGCGTTCACCAGCTCCCAGAGCCAGTATTAGCAGCTGCCCTTGAGCAGAGCGGCTCCTGCCCCTGTCCCCGGCTGGGCAGTGCGGCTGGGGGCTGGCAGGTGACCCAGCCATGGGGATGCTGGCTGGTGACAAGGGACCGCCCGGTGGCGCTGGGAGATGCCCCAGGGAGGCCAAGCTGCATCAGCATCCTGGGATGCAGTGGGGAAGGGTCCTCGGCACAGCCCCTTGTGGGTGACCGCCCCCCAATCCACTGTCCCTGGACGTGGCTGCGGCTCCCATGTGGCTGCCCCGAATGTGCCGAGCGGGGGGTGAGGCACATCCCAGTGTGTGGGACACGCTGCGAAGTGAGGAAGGGGGTAGGTTTCCCCCCTGCGCCCCCCCCAATGCTTTTATCCAAAGGGTTGTATGGGGTGACTGAGCTGCTTGTGCGCCCCTCATGGCACAACACCAGTGCCCCATAGATCCTATAGCACACTACGCAGTGCCCCACACACCCCATACATGCACCGCATAACAGCCCTCAGCACCCCACATATCCCCACGCCCTGGGGCTCTGTAATGCCCCCCACAGCACCCTGCACCCCATAACCCAAGTCTGCCCTCCCACCCCATAGTACCCCAAACTAACCAGTGCTCCACGCCTCTGCTCACACAGCCCAGGCGAGGGGCAGCGGCGGCACTGGGGGGACCCTGCAGCTCCACATCTCGCTCCACCTTCCCCAAGGTGCTGGGGTCCCTGAGGGCTGCCCAAACCTGTCCCCCGTACTTTGAGGGATGTCCCCAGGCTGCCGGTCTGCAACCCGGGGTGCCTACTTACCCCCATGGATCCCCTTCCCTCCCCGGGGAGCATCCCCATCCTTCCCTCCACCCACTGCTCCCCCAGGCAGCCCCCAAGGGGTCCCCCTCCACGCCCCCCCCGCTACGAGCACCCAGGGTGTTGCAAGCTGAGGGTCGCCTCCCCAGCGCCTGTCCCCGGCCAAGAGCCACCGATGTCCCTTAGCTGGAGCCGGCTCCAACCGCTGCCAGGCTGCACCCTCTGCTGGGACCTGCAGGCATCGGCCCAGCCCCGCACCGAGCCTCGGAGCAGGGGGGGAAACGCTGCCCGGCGCCTTGTGGAGCAGCCAGAGGGACACGAAGAGGACCCGGGGGTCCTCCCCCCAGACCGTCCCTTCTGTCACCCCCCAGCCCCCAATTCTTGATGAGAACGGGGCAGAGATGCCTAACACCACCCCCGGCTGCCGACGTTGCACCCTCCATCACCGGCACTGCCGGGCCCTCTTGAGATGCTGGCCCCATCCATGCTCAGGACCCCGGGGAAGTTGGGGTTTTCCTGGGAAGGTTTGGGGTGCCCTTGCCCAGAGGCCAGCATGGCTCCTGCCCAGCAGAAGGTGGGGAGCGCCCGGCCTCACCGCAGGCTACACAGGGATGCTGCAAGAAAGGCCGCTGCCGAGAGACCCGGGATTTCACAGCTCAGCAGGGCACTCTCCTTCCTTTCCAGCCTGTCTTGGCCTCATCCAGCCCAGGTCCTGGTGGGAGGCAATGGGGATTTCTACATGGCGTGGTGTGGTCCCGGTCAGGGCTGGTCCTGCTGCCTGGGTGGAGGACACAGCTCTGCCCCAAAGCTGGTCCCCTCCTGCTGTGCATGGTGTGCCCTGCCCGGGCGGGAGGTGTGCGGGGAGCACAGGGAGGCCTTTGCCAGGCCAGGGGACGTGCCCAGGGCATTGCAAGTGAGGAGCGGGTAACTGGGGTCCATCAGTGCCCGGTCCGGAGCCAACACAGGAACTTCTGCAGGGCATTGCACATCTCCCAGAGCACGGATGGACAAAGCTGTAGCTGTGCCAACACCTCCTCCACCCCTCTTGCTCTCCCTAACCTTCTCCCACTCCACACAGGGCCCTGCCAGTGCAGACAGAGTCCCTGCCCTGCCCTGCCAGCTCAGGAGCCCGGCCGGAGGAGGGACCCCGGGTGGCAGAGCCCCAGGCGGAGGGGCAGATGCGGCCCCAGGCAAGTCCTGCATCCCAGCGTGAGGACATCGGTGCCCCTCAGCTCCCAGTTGGCAGATCCCCGCTTCTCCCTGGCATCTCCTTCCCGCCAGCCTCAACCCTGGCAAAGGCTGCGGGTGCCCTGGGAAAGGCTGGGTCCCTAATCCCCGGGCCAAGCGGGGACATTGTCCAGGAGCAGAAAGGAAAGCGGCGCGTCAGGCCCTTTGCCCATTGTGGCCTGAGCCCCTGCGCAAACACAGCCCAGCACTTTCATTGTCAGCCCCGCGGGGCGCGGGGGGGCTGCTCTCGCCACACTGCCTAACTGGAATGGACAGCCAGAGCCTGGGGTGGGTGCGCACCCTGTCCCCCCCCACTCCCGCCTGCTGACACAGCGCCCTGCCTGCCTGCACCATCGGCACTTCGGTGCCCGCCTATAAAGGGCGAGGGGAAAAGCCGGTGCCGGCACCGCCACCTTCGCCTCTGTGCCCTGCCGACCAAGTAAGTACCAGGCTGTGAGCCCCCCACGCCCCCCCACTGCACAGGCGCTGCCCACGCTCCCTTCACCCCCCCACACCAAGCCCCCCCCACCCAACACACACTCTGGGGAAGGGCGAGCAGCGGGGTGCTGCGTGGCACTGCAGGGGTACCCCGTGTGGGCAGGAGGGGTGCCGGCACCCATCTTTTGCAAGAGACGGGCTGCTCTGCCCCAAGGCTGCGCCCTGCACCCATGTCTGAGTCGGGGTCACTGCCGCCCCCCTGCACTGGGTACAGTGCCACTACACCCGGCTGACACCAGGAGTCATCTCAGGGAGCTTGGGAGCAGAGAAACTGAGGCAGCCCCCGGGTACTTCACATGGAGAGATGGGGCATCAGAAGTGCCCCCTGCAATTTGGGGGTCACCAGACAGAGTTCGCCCAGCACCAAGGGAAGGGGAATGGGAAGCACCCCCATGCCAGCCTGGGAGGGCAAGGAGCTGGTGGCATGGGATGCGTGAGGGCAGCACTACCGGCACCCCAGCCTCGGTGGCAGAGAGTGGGGTGTCGGGGGGCTGACGGTGGGCACCTGCCCGAGGTGATGCGTGGGCTTCTGCCAGCAGCCAAGCGACCCGCATGACCAGCAGCAAAGCCATGGACACCCTGGGGCAGTACAAGATCACAGTGTGGGAGGAGGAGAACTTCCAGGGCAAGCGCTGCGAGTTCCTCATGGAGTGCCCCAGCATCATGGAGCGCGGCTTCCGCAAGATCCGCTCCATCAAGGTGGAATCTGGCCCGTAAGTCCCCCGCCAGCCCCACGGCCCCTTGGTGCACCCCACTCTGGCAAACCCAGTGCTCCCAAGGGACTGTCGGGAGCTGCTGGGGAGCCAGGATACCCAGGTCCTTCCTCAGCTCCGATACATCCTTATGGTGTGACCTCCCTCCCCGTGCTCCTTGCATGGGGCCTCAGTTTCCCCATCTGCGAAGCAGGGAGACCCTGCTGAACCGAGGCGCAGGTTGGAGGGAACAGTGTGACCCTGGGGAGAGGGGTCCCACTCAAAAGGGAAGTTTGCTGCTAGCAAGGACCCCGACCTCAGTAACAGACCCACATCCTGCCAGGACGTCCCTGATCCCTGTGTGGGAGGGAGAAGCTGGCCCTGGGCTGAGCCTGGGGGCTGCCCCACACACCCCTGAGGGCTTTCCTCCTTTCCCTCCAGGTGGGTGGGCTTTGAGTACCCCGAGTACCAGGGGCAGCAGTTTATCCTGGAGAAGGGCGACTATCCCCGGTGGGAGGCGTGGAGTGGGAACAGCGGCTACCGGACTGAGCACCTCCTGTCCTTCCGGCCTGTCAAGTGCGCGGTGAGTTACCGGGACCCCACCGCGGTGGGCTTGGGGCAGGCAGAGCCTCCCCCCGGCAGCCCAGCATGGAGGGAAGCAAGGGACAGACAGGAGGGCGGGTTGCGTGGGATGTGGGATGGAGGGGTGGCTGCACCCACTGGCTCCTGCCTCCCTGCAAGGATCCTGGGATGCTGTTTAGGGCTAAAATGTAACCCAAAACACTGTCCCAGCTCCTTCTCCTTCATTGGCATTGGAAAGCCACCCCCCAGGTTGGGGTCCCCAGGCCTTGTCCCCCTGCCCTGGATACCTGGGGATGGGGTGAGAGGAGCCGGCAGGCCCGCAGGGATGCTCGGGGTGCGGGGTCCATCCCCCTCCCGCCCGGGGTACCCGAGCTGTGCCCAGGCAGATGCAGCTTCTATCGCTCCATCTGCAGAGACACTGGTGCTCGCAATAGCGGCACGTCTGCGCCTCCGAGCGGGGGGTCCCCCCCCAACTTTTAATAATCATCAGGCAGATATGCTTGGGCTTTAATAAAGGGGCTGCGATAAGATCACCGGTACTGGCAGGCCTGCTCCTGCCTGCGGATAGATGCGTGTGGGGGCTGGGCAGGGGGGACAGTGCCGCATCGCTTGGTGTCCCAGCGATTAACCCCTCAGTGCCCAGCACCCAGCACCCAGAAAAGCCCCACAGAGCTGCTCTCAGCAGCCTGCCTTGCCCCACAACCCCCCTGCAGCCTCGGGGAGCGCAGGGGTGCTGAGGGCAAGAGCCTGTACGGGTGCAGAGGATGCGGATTTTGTGCATTGGGACCACAGGGACAGGAGAGCAGCATCCTCTGGGCAGCCCTGGGGTGTCCTGGTGAGGGAGTGCCAAGCTGAAGGACATCCCCATGCCTTGCATCGAAGCTGGGCATGGTCCCGGGCCTCCCCTAGCGCCTTGGTGCATGTCCCCCTGATGCCACCATCCCCTTTTCCCTGTGCAATCCAATGCATCCCCACTGATCCCCCCAGCTCTCTCCCTCCACAGAACCACAACGACAGCAAAGCCATCCTCTACGAGGCAGAGAACTTCCAGGGGCACAAGTTTGAGCTGAGTGACGACTACCCCTCGCTCCAGGCCATGGGCTGGGGCAACAAGGAGGTGGCATCCATCAAAGTGAACGCCGGAGCGTGAGTTCCACCGGAGGGGAGAGGAGTGGTGGGGGATGAGAGCAGGGGTTCAGTGAGCATCTCCCTCCTGCATAGCCCCAGGGATGGGGAAGGGGGACCCCAAAAAGGAGGTGTGCCTGCCTGCTCCCCTTCACTTGAAAATCCAAGCCATGGAGTGTTTTCTGTCCCTCCCCTCTCAGGGCAAGCAGGAGCAAGGGATGGGGTGGGATGGGATGGGATGGGGTGGGGAGCTGGGGCTTGGCCCAGGGCGCTGAGCCAGGGGTCTGCCTGCAGGTGGGTGGCATACCAGTACCCGGGATACAGGGGCTACCAGTACGTGCTGGAGCGGGACAGACAGAACGGCGAGTTCAAGAAGTACAACGAATACAGCAGCCAGGCCCACACCAACCAGATCCAATCCATCCGCCGCGTCCAGCACTGAGCAGGGGCAGGGCCACGCGTCCCGCAGCTTCTGGGCTGCCATGCAATTGACCTCTATCCGGTAGCAAATAAAGGCATTTGTCAAAGAAAAAAGGGTGCTCCTACCTCTGCTCTGCTCCTCAGGGGGCTGCCAGGCCTGGGGGGGATCCCCTGTGGGGTGGGAGGCCGGGTGCCTGCCCCAGCCCTGCTGCCCCCCAGCTCTCAGCAGCTGGAAGGGGTTTCCCTTTCCCCAGGTGTTTTTGGACCTGTGCCTGCCTCCACCCTGGGCTGATCTCTCTGCACCCCACCTCTGGTCCATGCACAGTGACTAGAGGGGATGCAGAACGGTTCCCATCCCTGTGATGCTCCGGCTGGAGAAATGGGAACTTACTGGCTTTACTGGGCAAAGAAGGGGCTGGAGCCAGGAGGGGGCATCCAGGGGGGGTTGTGCCCCGGATCCTCCTCCCAGGCTCAGCACCAGGGAAAGTGACTGCTACAGAGCCTGTGAACATGAGGTGTACTCTCTCTGCACCCTGGTTGGGAAGAGAGAGGGGGGGTCGCTGCCTGCTGGGGGCCTGAGGAGGAGCATTGGGGTCTTCTGTGGGGGACAGACTCCCCCAAATGGGATGGCCACAGCTGGGGCACTGGCTTATAGGGTGAATGTACAGCTGGTGTGTGTGGGTGCTGGGGATGGGGGCAGGAGGTCCTCGGGGCAGCGTCCTGCAGCTGGCAGGGGGCTCAGCTCACTGCTCCCAGCAGTCCTAGGGTCCGGGTGCCCCCACCCCCTGCCTGACCACACCAGCACATCCGTGCCAGCATCCGGGTCCGGCTCTGCCCAGGCACACCGGGTGCCCCACCCAGCCTCCTCCTCCTCCAGCACCCTTTCCCAGCTTCCTCCTCCTCTTCCATACTGCTCCAGCACCCCGAGCCCTCCTGGGGCGCAGGCCTCAGGTCCCAAGGTGCTCCCTGCACGCAGGACATCCCCTCTAAAGCCACAGGACAGTGGAACAGTGCTGGGTGGCTTGGACACTTGGGTGCCTGGATGCCCACCCTGCTACACGCACACCTGGCCTTAGGGTTGTGGGTGCCCCAGAAGTGTGCTGGGATACTGGGAAGGACTGGGCTGGGGGTTGGTGTGTGCACACCCTGCAGCCAGAGCTGCACAGAGACCCCAGCCTGTGAGTGTGTGTGTGTGTGCACGGCACACGTGAGCTCACACATGAGCATGCACACAAGCGTGCCCTGCACGTCCCTGCTCCCTCTCCCCTTGCACCCCAACGTGTGCCATGCAAAAGCCCCAGCACCTTGTGCATCCCCATCCTGCAGGGCGTCCCCGCTGCAGGGTGCCCCCCAGCCCTCCCCTGTCCCCTCTGTGTCCCCGCTGGCCCCACCCCGCCATGGCCCCACGGCAGCAGCCGGCCTCTCCCCCTGCACAAACACATTCCTGCACACCCGGCCGGGCTGCAGCCAGCCCAAGGCCACGTCAGCTCAGCTCCGCTCCACGCCGCCGGCACACAGGTGAAGTTGTCCTGGGCACCCGCGCATAGGGCTGCCGAGGGGAGGGGGGTAGCTGTGGGGGTCACAGCAAAATGTGGGGTCCTTATTGCTCCATCTTGGGATGGGGGGGGGGAGTGCTGGGTTGGGGGCAAACTGCCTGCTTGCAGCCAGAGGGACCTGCTGCTGCTGCCAGCTGGGTGCTCCACATGGCCGGGCTCTGTCCCCTGGAGCCCCACAGACCTGGACCCTCAACTCCCAGACCCCTCATGGCCCCAAAGCCCCATTCCCCTGGCTCCCACATGGACCTGGGCCCCTGTTACCTGGATTCCTGCCCCCCCTGCCCCATCCTGTGGGTCTGCCCCAGCTCCCCCATGTCCCAGCTCCCTCATGAGCCTGGGGCTACATCATTGCTCAGGTCCTCAAAGCTCCACGTGGGCAGAGAGCTCCCCAGCCTCTGGGACCCCACGGTCCCTGTGCCCCTGTACCCCTCAGCCCCCAGGTCACCCAAAGCCCCCAGTCCCCTCACACCCCACTGTAAGCCCCCCACCCACTGGCTTTCCCAGGGACCCAGGAATCCCCATCCTCAGTTCCCCCCGCAGCTTCCCCCATCTCCAGCTCCCACAGCCCTAACCCTGCTTCTCAGGCTGATCCCAAACTGCTCCCCCCACCCTGGGCTGATGCAGTGTCCCTCAGCCTAGACCCCTGCCCTCCGCAGTGCAGGTTTGCTGGAGGAGGACCCTGGGGCTGCTCAGGGGAGAGGGGCTCGGCAGGTCTGGCCCCCTCCCCACCTCACCCCGCTGTCTCTGGGGCTTGTTTTCCGTTGCCTGCGTTTTGTTCCAGTGACTCAGGCAGCGAAAGCAAGTCTGGGAGGCTGCGGAGCCGCTGCTGGGAGAGCTGCACTTGGGGCGCTGAGGTGGAGAGGGGGGGGAGCAGCCAGGGCTGTTTGGCTGTATGGAGCTGGGGCACCCTGCTTTGGGGTTCAGGGGAGCTGAGGGGACAAGCTGGGGGAAGAGAAACTTTTTAAGGGCTGTAACATCCAAACAGGATTGGTGGGAAATTGGTGGGGGAGTACCGTGGGCTCCACTCATGTCTCCCCCCACCAGCATCTGCTCTCTGTCCGCCATGGAGATGGGCAGCAGGGGGGGAGCACCCATAGCCCAGCTCAGCACCCACGGGACCCCTTGTTTCCTAGACCTTTTGGACACTCCCACCCAGAAGGAGCCACCAGCCTCCTCGGGCTGTGGCACCCTGGCTGAACATTGCTCCCCGTGGGCTGCAGCTTCTTCTTATGCAGGGCACATTTTGGCTGCAGTATAAATAATAACCGTGGGTCTGGCATGGCTGTACCCTGGTTTCCATTGGATTCTCGTCTTGTGATCACCACTTTCAAGAAATTCGGCTAAGTCCGGCGTCAGAGCTCATCCTTTTAACTAGACATCAGTGGAACACCGCAGGAGAGGTCGTGGGCTGATGGACAACTTGTATGGCGTTGGATTCATGGAGAAGAGCTGGTGCCTGCTGCTGGCACGCTGCCTGCATGCCTCAGGCTGTGAGGAGCTGTCACCCCACAGCTCCACATAGGAGCTGAAGCCATGGGTGATGGGGAAAAACCTGGCCAGATGTGTCTTTCAGGGGCCAAGATCACCCCAGACCCCTATTAAGAGTTTCTCCCTAAATTGCCCTCCTGTCTTCACAACACCCAGGGCTGCCCAGGACAAGACGGTAGAGATGGGGCCACGCAGGTTTGGGTGGGTGTTTGGGGTCACCCAGCTTCTACAGGTCCTAATAAAGGTGGGTGAGAGATTGAGAAAGGGCTGGGGACCTCAGGGGTGGTAACAGGCTTAACCCTCCCCCGAGGCAGGGACTCTCTGTCCATAAGGGCACGGAGAAGCCAAGGAGGTGGCAGAGCTGTGGTATGTCCTGGTGCCACCAACCTCTGGAGATGCACTTACCCACCCTGGAGCTCTGGGCACCATAAAGGCACCTCAGCGTTGGGCTCCCGAAGTCAGAGGGGTGTGGCTGGGACACAACTGACCCACCCCAGGGCTCTGGGAGTTCCAAGGGGACCCCAGGACTGTGCTGAGGACCCTGGATCTGAAGAAGGGCCAAGGCAGGGAGCCCCACGGGAGGCTCGGGGGGACGGGACGACGCTGTGCAGGTGGGATGCCGAAGGTCCAGGCGATGCCAGCAGCGCGGGGACGACTGTGCCCGCCGGCCGGCCGTGCGGGTCGGGGAGCGGGATGCTGGTGGCGGTGATGGGAGGCCGGGCCCGGGCGGTCTCCAGGCAGTGTCCGAGCCCCGCTCCCGGCTGGGATGGCAGCGCCGTGTTTGCGAAGAGTTAAGGAGGCGGAAGAGGCAGGAAGCGGCCCGAGCCGCTCTCCATAGAAACCCGCGGCCGTGATTAAAGTCTGATGCGGACCCGATAGCGGGGGGGACGGGGGGAGGGGGGGGAGACGGGGGGAGGCGGGGGGGGGGGGGGGGGCCCCCCCCCCCCCCCCCCCCCCCCCCCCGCGCCCGCTTTAATTACAGCGGAGGAAATTGCTGGAGCCGGGCCCCGAGCCCCTGCGAGTTGCCTGGAAACTCCCCCCCCCCCCCGCCTCCCCCGTCCCCTGCCCGTCCCCTGCCCATCCCGCTGCCATTTATACGCCATCAGCTGCTCCCTGATAAAGTGGAATAATAATAATAATAATAGGGGCAGGAATATTAAAACATGCAGCCCGCGGGCCGCCCCCACAGCTGCCATGAGACACGGCGCCGGAGCGGTGCCCCTGCTGCTCAACATGTACCTGCCAGGTACGGGCGGACCCCCCCGGCTGCTGCCCCGCCGCAGCCCTGCACCGCACAGCCCCCGGCCCCCGCCCGCCCTGCCCCGCCGCTGTCCCGGGCCCTTCTCTGCCCTGTCTGCCTCCAGCACCCACCCTGCCTTCCCCTCTCCCTCCGTTCATCCTCCCTTCCAACCTCCCAGCCATCCCTTCCTCCTTCCTTCCAGCTGCCCTGGCAGCCTTCCACGCCCGCACCCCCATCCTCCCTTCCATCCATCATCTGCCCGCCGTCACCCTGTCCTTCCATCCCTCCATCCACCTTTCTGTCCTTCCAACTTATCCTTCCACCCACCCATCCTTCCCCTGTGCTTCCATCCATCCTTCTACCCCACCCACCTGTCCCTCTGTCCTTCTTTCTGTCCCTGCTACTGGCCATCCCCTCCATCTACCCTCCATCCCTTCCATCAGCCCATCCTTCCACTGTCTTACCCATTACCTGCCCTTCCTTCCATCCTTCCACCTCTTGCCCTTCCTTCCCTTCTTTTCTTATCCTTCCCTCCATCCATCCACCCATTTTCCCTTCTGCCCTTCCACCCACCCACCCATCTCTCCTTCCTTCCTTCCATCCACCTCTCCATATATCTCTCCTTTCCCCAGCCATCTGCACCCCAAACGCCGACACTCGTCCTTCCTTCCTCCCTCTGCTCCTGCTTACCCATCCTTCCACCCCACCCATCTCCTCTCCCTCTCCCCCTGCCCCGAAGCTCTCTCCTTCTCTCCCACTCTCCTCCCTACCCCAGCCCGCGGGATTTTCTATTCCTATTTAAAAGCTTCCTCGGCTCGGTCGGAAATCGGATTTCCTTTTTCCTGGACGCGTTTCCTGGCTTCGCCGCGGCGGCAGGGCAGGCGAGGGGGAGCGGCCGGGGGCTGCAGGGAGGCTGCCTGCGGGTGGGCGCCGGGGGGTCGCGGTCCCTGCCTGGCCCTGGGTCCCCCCCCCTGCACCCCCACCCGCGCCCCTTTTTCCCCCTCCCAGATCCAGTCGGGGAAACTTTGTTCAAAGACGGCAAGAACCAGGCGTGGGGGTCCCTCAGCCCGGGCGTGCAGAAAGGTAAGAGCACCCCTTCCCCCTCCCCCCGGCTCGCCCAGAGCGGGACACACCACCCCCCGAGGGCACATGCACCATCCTTGTCCCGCAGCCCTCAGGGACCCCTTCCCGTCCGTGTGCTGGGCACTGCCCACGCAAGACACGGCCACTGCGGAGCCCTGCTCCCTGCTGCTGCGGATGGCTCGGGCTGGGACCATCCCGAGCCAGGAGCTGCTGTCCGTTGTAGCGAGACCCCTGCAATGGGGCTGGGCAGGTGCGGGGGTCCCAGCCTGGGTCCCCCTGGTGCTCCAGGGACATCCTATGGGGAGGGAGCTGCCAGCCAGCCTGGGAGCTGGGGGACTACTCCAGGCTCTGGGGACCCGCGTCTGGGAGTGGGGGAGTGAGCTACAACCTGGGGGGAAGCTGCTGGTGTGGGGCTGGGGCTTGAGCAGGGCATGGGTCGGATGGGAGATGCTGGATCCCCAGCACCCAGAGCCATCCATATGGATAAAGCCATCCAGGGATCCCGGGGATCGGCCAAGGGCTGGCCAGGGAGCAGCCCAGAACCTGCTGGGGAGCCCAACAGGGCTGGTCATCAGGCAGACACACCAGTACTGTGGTGTTGGGGCCATGTAGCTTGCCCGCCCGGCAAGGAGATGGGTCAGGGGGTGCTCTGAGCAGCAAAAAGGGAGCCCTGGTTTAGGGGTGGGGGGGTGGGGGCTAAAGCTGGGCCCGGGAGGGGGGCCCTTCTGCCTCTGCACTGTGGACTCTGTCCCAGCCGTCCTCTGCGCACTGCATTGCTTTGGGAAGGACCTTTTTGGATTCCTGGAGGTTTCCTCAGGGAGCTGCTGGGCGCTGCAGCACAGCACCCTGCGGCAAGCAGGATTGAACCTTGCCACCCCACCCAGCTGCACCCCTTAACGCCTCCCTGCCCTTCTTGTGTGGGGTGGGGAACCCTGTGGGTGGGGCATAGCAGGAGCCCAGGGTGGGAGCTGCAGGGATGGAGAAGAGGCGAGCGCTGTGGATGTACCCTAGAGAGAAGAGATGGGGGATTTGGAAATACAATACCTCGGAAAGACCTGGGCTCATCTGCCTGGGTCGGGACATCTGAGCGAGGTTTGGTGGAATGGGGATGGATGAGGAATGGCTGTTTCCTGCTTCTTCCAGAGCAAGAACTGGGGGGGGACACGACTGGATAAAATAGGTGGGTGCAAACCAAGCAGGACAAGGTGGTTCTTTTTGGAAAACATCACTGAGCTGTGGGTCGGGATGCTAAACCTCTATATGGGATCCAAGCACCTTTAGACAAAATAGTGGCAGAAAAGCCCAGGGAGGAGGATGAAATGCAAAGACACTTCCTCTGCCGTGGGATCTGCAAGGGGTGCTGCTTGGGAGGGAGTGGGAGGCGGGGGGGGTGTGTTAGGTAAGTGCAGGGCTGCTCTGCAGGGTGGCTGGGTCCCAGAGGCAGGGCTGCTCGTCACCCTAAGGTCCAGGGACCCTCTCCTCCTGTGACCACTGGTCAGGCTCAGCAGACGCTGTCCTTGTGCTTCCCCATGGGCATGTCTGGGTGCGCCAGGCTCCTGTGTGTGCACAGCCTGGCACAGGGGCATCTCAGGCACCCACCAAGGGTGCTCCTCAGTGCAAGCTCAGAGAGGACAGTTTTCCTCTGGAAATAAGGAGCACTGATGCCTGATTCAAAGCCACAGCAGGTCTTGCCCTGTCCTGGTCTCTCCTTCCCCTATACCTGCCTGCACCTGCAGGGGTGCAGGTCAGAGCAGTGTTGCACCCCAACTTCAGCTCACCACAGAGACATCCTTGCAGGGCACAGTGCCCCTAGAGATGGGCAGGGGCTGTGCTGTGCCACCCGCCCAGTTTCAAGCAGAGGTGGCGGTAGGGAATATTGGTGCTGGGATAGATCTGGGTACTGCCAAGATACCTCCTTCTCAGGGCTGCACACCGAAGCAGCAGACCAGATCCTCACACCAAAGCAAATCAGCAGGTATTCATCTTCAGTGGGGTGTGAATGAGGGTGGGAGGGATGTGGGGAGCCCAGATCCAGACCCACTGCAGCCTGCATTGACCTCTGAGCACTCCTACCCCTGTCCTGAGGTGCAGGGGCATCCTCTACTCCTTTTGCTGGGGGCGCAGTATGGGGTAGGGATGCTGTGAAGGAGACACGACCTTGTTACCATCTTCTATGTCTCTAGAGCAGGGAAGATGCAATGAGGTGCATCTGAAACTTGGGTCTGGGAGGGGGCAACACAGCGGGGGATTGAGGAGACTGGGGCACATCCTGTCCCACTCCTTGTGCCCTGAGAGGGAGCTTTAACCTCTCTGGGGCCCGGCCTTGCAGGCAGTGGGCAGATCCAGCTGTGGCAGTTCCTGCTGGAGCTGCTCTCAGACCGGGCCAACCTGAACTGCATCGCCTGGGAAGGCACGAATGGGGAGTTCAAGCTGATCGACCCCGACGAGGTGGCGCGGCGCTGGGGGGAGCGGAAGAGCAAACCCAACATGAATTACGACAAGCTGAGCCGGGCGCTGCGCTACTACTACGACAAGAACATCATGACCAAGGTCCATGGCAAGCGCTACGCCTACAAGTTCGACTTCCACGGGTTGGCGCAGGTGTGCCAGCCGGCCGCCCCCGATCACACCCTCTACAAATTTCAGGGCAACCTGGCCCCGCTGCCCTTCTCAGGCATCTCCAAACTCAACCTCATGACCTCAGGGGTGACGCCGGCCGGCTTCTCCTACTGGCCTGGCTCCAGCCCGTCCCTCTACCCCGGGCACAGCCTCCAGCCCTCTGCGCCGTTCAGCGCCATGGCAGCCTCCCACCTCAACAACATGAACAACCATTACCATTAGAGGCTCAGCCGCGCCATGCGGACCTCCCCATTCCTGGCAGTGTGGGGTTGTGGAGCTGGGAAGCTCGGCAGGGAGGGATGGGGTTGGGGGTGGGATCGTGCCCTGCTCTCAGTTGCCCCCTTTTTAGATTTGGAGAGTGGGGGGGGGGGGTGGGGGGTGAGGGGTGCTTGCAGGGTAGCTGGGTTGGTTCCCTGATGTGGGTTGCTGGAGGAGAAAAACCATCTAAATTTAGGGTGGACAAGGGATTCATTCATGATCCTGGGGATGGATGTGGATACCTAAAGCAGGGTGTGAATGTAAGGAAAAAACCATGGGCTCTCCTCCTGACAGGAACCATGCCACCTCCTTCCTTTGCAACATGCTGCCCACCCCATGAACGTCCTTAGCTCTTCCCCCAGCCTGTGCCTGCCCACCCCTCTCCCTGTGGAGAGGAGTCAGGAGCTGGGGCCCCAGGGCAGCTGTGTCCAAGGGTGGGGATCCCGCGGGGCAGGGGCAGGGAAAGGGGACCCCTCCTTGCCACTCCTTGGTCCCCCACCTTTGTTTCCAAAGCTTTCCTTTCCTCTGCTACCCCTCCTGCTGATGGTGGCTTCCTCCAGACCTCAGGAGAAGCCTTGGTCTGGAGAGCAGATGCCCTTCATGGGTTAACTCCTGTCCAGGGTAGGGCTCTGGGGTTGGAGGTGCCAGGGGCAGGAGTGGGGGGCACTGCCAGCCCCCAGGGCAAGGCCAGAACCTGGAGGCAGCAGAGCCCAGCCCCTGTAACCCAGTGCCTGAGGACCATACCACAGAGCAGGACGGTCCCTGACGCCCTGCACATGAGACCATGTCCTGCTGCTCACTTCCAAGTTTAATGCTCCAGTTTTACTGTGGCTTTGGCCCCTCGCATGCAGGGCTTGGTGGGACACCCTTCACGGGTGGGGACATCCCCAGGGACAAGGCTGGGTGGGAGGTGGAACAGGAGAAGGGATGTCAGGAGGACTGGGAGCCCTGGGCACCGATGCACAGCCCTGGGTCTCTCCGCCTGGGTCCAAGGAGGTGCTCCCATCCTCCGGAGCAGGACTTTGGCCCAGTGGATGCAGAAGAGCTGGGCGTGCTGGGCTCTGCGCTGGCTGGGGGGAGGGATTGGTCTTCAATAAAATGGAGAGGTGCTGTTAATGTGTGTCCTCTCGCATCTGCAGTGGGCTGGTGAGAGGGGAAACCACCTAGCAAATCCCCTCCCATCCAAGCCAGAGCACCTGCAAGGGCTGGGGTGAGGAGGATGCGACCGCCCTGCCTCATCACCTTTTCTCCAGGCATCACCTCCGGCTCTTACAGACCCCAAGAGATAGGACAGAGCTGGAAACCTCTGGGCTTCTTGAGACACCCCTCCAGGGAAGCCACATGCCCTGTCCCCAGACTGGCAAGGGGATGTGGCAGCTGGAGGCAAAGAGGAGATGCAGTTGGCCTGGTGGGATGTCTGCCACCCTGACATCATCCAGGGGAATCTGGGATGCCAGGAGCCAGATCTCTTGTGACCCACAGAGCCCAGCGCAACCAGCTTGGGGCAATGCACTGGGCTCACCATGGCCTGATCCTGCCGTAGGTGTTCTCGTGGGGCTGTGCTGCGCCAGGACCAGGGAAGTCCTCAGCCATGGGGCCAGGCTCACGTGTGACATTGATGCAGGGGTGAGCAGGGAAGCACTTGCTTGGGCTTCAGGAACATGCCCACGGATCCACTGGTGCCCATGGTGACTGGTGTGGGCTCAGGGACTGACCTCTGCCTGCCCCCACCTTGGGGCTGCGTTCCCCATCCCACCCCCATTGAAGGTCCAGGGTGCCAGGGCTGGGGACCAGGCTTATGGCAGAGATCAGATCGCCTGTGTAGGGAGGTGCCGTGCAATTACCCAGCCCATGCAGGGGGTGGTCAGCCCCCAGCCCCTCTCCCTGCGCCCCCCAGATCACAGCAGCCCCCAGATCTGGAGGGTCTGTGCTGTCTCCTCTGCATCCCTCCAGGATCTGGTCACTCTCATGGCCTTGGTGGCATCTGCTCAGACAAGTCCTCACTGCCCTAATCAGCTTAAGGGAGGGGGATCTGATGCCAGTGGCTCTTCTGGGGAGGGCTCAGGCTGCGGGGTGGGCCTGATGCTGCCAGTGGGGAGCCCATGTATGGGAAAGGAGCTGCAGGGACTGGGGGGGCCCTCTTGGGGGTGTGTGGGTGTCCTCTTCCTCCAGGGTCCCTGGGCATTGCACAGCCTGGTCCCCAAGGATGGCAGAAGGTGAAGTGGAGGGGAAAGGAGTGGTTACCCCCATGCAACCAGCACTCAGGCTGGAGACCACCGCCCTGACCCTCCCCACCCCTGGCTTGCCCTTGTAAGGGCTGGCCACAGCTGGTTCCCTCATAGCCAGGGCAGGGGGCTGTGCCCCCGCCAGGGGAGTCTGCTTTGGGGCTTAGGTAATAATGGCATGACGCAGGGCAGGACACGGATTAAGGGATGTGGGTCACTAGCAGCTCTCCCCCCCACCATCCTGCTCCTATCCCTCTGCCAGTGCCTCCACCAGGGAAGCCCAGTTCCCACCTCATTCCCTGCCCTATAACCCCTGTTCCTGCTGGATTGGAGGCCGGGTATGTTGGGTAAAGGGTGGAGTTACCTTTTTGGGAGAGGGAGGACTACTGCATCCCCCCAGTGCAACAAGCTGCAGCTGAGGGCTCTGCTTTGAGCTCACCTGGGATGATCCCCCTGCTCGGTCCCCAGAGTGCCACCCCAAAAGCCAGGAACCAGCCCGGCAGCCAGGAGGGAAGGCAGGGGACACCCACGCAGGACTGCACCAGCGATGCTCTTGCCTGCCTGAGGATGCAGCCGGCATCACCATGGCAACTCAGGATGCTCCCATCCCCAGGCCCCACTGGGAGCAGCTCCCCCCCCCCCCACATTGTGCTTACCAGAGGTGGGGGCAGAGTATCACCTCCAGCCCAACCCAGCCTCCCCCCTCGCCAGAGCCCCCTCTGACCCAGCCTGCCAGCAGTGCTGCTTTCTTCAGTCACCAAAACCGCCAGCTTGGAGCAGACTGCAGCAAAATCCTGCCAATGGGCGAGCGGGGCCGAGCCCAGCACAGCTCCCAGCGGAGCATCAGCATCGTCCCTGGCCCCGACCAGGGGTGCCCAGCCTGGGGGGCTGATGGGGGAGCACTGTCCCTGTCATTGGGGTGCACCAGCTGGGTGGGGAGCCTGTCCTAGATGGCTGGCAGCAGGATGCGTGGGCCCGGTGCACCCACGGGCTGCAGACCTACCTGCGGGGAGTCCTGGGGCGCCCTGCCCAGGGTGACATGGGGGAACGTGATCCCAAAGGGCCTCAGCCTGCGCTGGGAAGAGCGAGGGAGCCATGCACGTGGCCTGGCAGCTTCTTCTGCTGCTTTGTGATTAAAGGCAGAAGGGTTTTTTCCTACTTAAAAAGAAAACTATCTTTGTCTCTGGATTTCTTTAGCTGGCAAGAGGTCAGGACTGAGCCCTGTCCTGGCCTCAGCCTCTTGCCAGGAGGACCCCTCCAACTCCCCCAAAGCCTCCCAGCCCCACAGTAAGGGATCAGAGGGGGGATGGATTAGCCCCTCTCCTATTTTAGCAGAGCCACGTTGCCACTTGCTTCGTTTCTCACGCTGGGAAGAACCTTTGCAGCACAGCCAGGTCATGTCTGCCCTGGGGGAAGTGGGCTGCCTCCCTGCCCACCCCTGCTCCCCCTCCAGCTCTCCCCATTCCCACCCATTTCCTCCTCTCTACATCCCCACTGCACCGGGTCCTCAGCTCAGCCCCCCCCCCCCCAAGCTGCTGACTCACATCCTCTCTCTAGACGCCACCTTCCCTTGGCCTGGCTCCCTGCGAAGCGCTTTGTGACTTAGTGTGGCAGCCGGGCTCCGAAACCCCCTCGTGAAGCCCCCTACAAGGAACCAACCTTGATGCTTCCAAAAGATGCTGCTTTCTCCCTTGCCAATGTGCTCAGGGCTGGCGCCCTGGACTTCTCTTCCCCCAGGCCCTGGGTGCACCTGGGGGGGAGCTTTGTACACTTTGGGTTTCTTCCCTGCTCCCAGACACAGGGATGCTCCAGATGGGGCCCCAAACCTTGTGCTTGCTCTCCGGTGCCCAGGCAAGGGCTGACAGGGAGATGGCGTCCTGGTGCCGCTCCTGCCCCGCTGCACATCGAGACCTTGGGCCGGACTCTGCTGAGGGCAGGGGCTGGGCAGCGGGGAGGGCTGGATTAGTGCGCTAATGCCAGATTATGCTTTAATGCAGGACTTCTGATGAGGGAGCAGCACCCAGTCCAGCCCGGGGGGCACTCGCTCCCTGAGGCAGAGTCCCCACCACTGCCCCGGGGCCACAGCTTGGTGCTTCCTGGCTGTCGCTCAAGGAGCTCGGTCCTTGGGGATGACACAAGACCATGAGACAGGCAGGGGACACAGCACAGGGTGACCTCCATGCTCAGCTCTCAGTGGGCTGGAGGTAATGCCCCAGCCTAGGCAGCCCTGGCCCTCTGCTCTGCCGGGCTCCGTGGCAGCAGGATTAGCCATCGCAGCAGGGCTCCAAGGCATCTGGTTCCCCTTCTCCACCTGCCCCAGCTTCTTGGCACAGAGCTGTCCCCAGTCTGTGCTCCTCAGTCCCATACCCACCAGCCAGGCAAGGCCACAGCCCATGTTTTGGCTACAGCGGGGACCAAACTGTCTGCTGTCCCAACATCCCATAGGCTCCTGCCTGCCACTGGGCTACCCTGGGCACAGGCAAAGCTCTTGTGGGTTCCCACCCCAGCCTGGATGTGTCCCCCATCAGCTGAGACCCTGTGGCGGCTCTCCTGCCCCTCTGTGGGTACAAATATCTCATCAGCCAATTTAGTCTAGGACACCTCATTCTCTCTCATTTGCTGCCATCTTCCTGGGTCACTTTGTCCATGTCTTCCCCCCGGACACCCCACCAGCAGCAGTGACCGAAGTGTCACGGAGCATGGAGGGGACTGGAAACCTGCACCCACAAGTCATCACCAATTCAGCAGAGCAGCAACAGCCTGAAGCCATGATGGAGTCGGTGTCCAAGTAGCTCCCACAGAGGCAGAAGAGACTTCCCACTTCCATCTGCCTTGAGGAACACGTTATCCATCCTCGCAGCTGAATGGAGGAGAAGGGCTTGTACAGAAAGCTGGGCTGAGACAGGTCCTTCGCCTGCCGCATGGGCACCAGGTCTGCATCATCCGGAGCGGTTTCCTCCCCACAGAGCAGCTCCGAGTCACTCTGGGGGATGCTGCCAATTCTTAACAGCAAGAGCACAGCTTCCCCACTGTTTGTCCAGCAGGAGGAGGGATGGCTTGCCAGGCTGGCTGCTCCAGCCGCCCATCGGTCCTCTGTGCCCCAGTGCCATGACCAGCACATTCAGTACATGGATTTTGCTCTGCGGACAGAGCAAGGGGAGTCCCCCAGGGCTGTTGCTCCACAAGCTCTGGGCAGACCCCCCCCCCCCCCTTTCACAACTGACTACACATCCTGGGGACCCACTGCCACCCAGGGTGCCTCCATCAGTCCCCATGCACCCTTGGGAAGCAAGAGAAGGATGCTATGGCCTGAGATCTCCCTGGGTCAGGAGGGGCTGAACCCACTGCAGGCTGCATCAGGCTTGTGCCCACCTCACCCACCGCAACATGGTGTGGAGCAGGCAGGGCATCTGCTGGGAGGCATAGAGAGGAGATGTGTTGCTGCTGGAAGAATTTCCAATCAGGAAAGAGCTGGGATCCTTCACCAAGGCCCTCTGGTGATGGACCCCTGGTTTGGCCCTGCTGCTCTACCTCTGAGCCCCAAACCCAATGTGAATCTCCCATCCCTGCAACCCCAGACATTGCTGGGCCCTGCGGCTGGCAGTGTGGGGAGCTTCCCAGCCCTCCCGAGAGGGTCTCAGCCCCTCACTGCTCCTCAGGGAACACCGGGTGGCTTCAGGGATCACAATTTTGGGGACAAGCTCTATCCATCCCCCTACTGCTGCCCCACAGTTGGCTCCTGAGCCCAGATCCCCACGGCAGTGGCACAGGGCCCTGGCAGGTTAAAACACACAGCTTTTGAGAGAGGAAAATGCCAAGCTCCCAAGCTTGTCTGAGGATTCCTACCCTCAGTACCCCCCTGTGCTTGTGTGTCCTTGTCCATCCCCATCCCCCCCCCCTTTGCCTTGGGGGGAGCAGGAGGTTCCCAGGCAAGGCAAGGTTAGTGCTCCCCCTGCACCGCTCCCCCCAGCAGCTGTACAAGGTCCTCTGGGGGAGGGAAAACCAGACATCTCTCCACTCGGTATGGTTCTGGCTGAGCCGGCGATGCATATTTAAATGCATGGAAGCATCTAAGCTCGTCTCTCATTCCTTGACATTTCCAGAGACTCCAAGCTGTCTTCAATTACCAGTCTGCAATTAGCTCTTCCTAAATCCCCCGATGAGGCCTAGCACTCTTAATCAATGAAACACAAGGGAGGAGGGGAAGGACATGGCCTCGCTGCAGCTGGAAGGACCCCAAGAGTCTTTCTAAAGGGGATCTCTAGGGTGGGAAACCTCCACCAGTGCTGACAGGTTGCTCAGCTCTGGAGATGAGACTCTACAAAGCCCCACGGCTGGGGGTAGGGGGTCACTGGACAGACATCCCCAGCTCAGGGTGGAGACAGCCAGCACCTATGGCTTGGCTGTTACCCTGCGATGCTGCAGACCCTTCTTGCTGGATTGTGGCATGCTGCTTCATCTCCCCCTGCCTCAGTTTCCCTCTCTGCAAAACACCGACAGGGGAGCATCAGGACTCCCCCAGCAGCCCTACAGGAGCTCTAAGGGTCCAACTCCACCCCAGTTTAAGCCAGAGTAAGTCAGAGCTGCTTCCTTCCCCAGCACAAGATGTGGATATGGCCAAATCTAGGGTGGGGTGTGTCGTGAGTATGTTTTGGCCCAGACAACTTCACCACAAGGTCACACGAATGTCAATCTAAAGACAGGGAGAAGAGCACCCATTAGGGACAGGGAGGAGGGGAGCAGCACAGGTCTGGGTGGGTTTACACAGCCACAGAAAAGCCTTGCACAGCAGCCTGCCAGGTCAGCCCCCGTCACAGGGACATCTGTGCTGTCTTCCTGGCAGCACAGCTTTGCCTGAATGAGCCAGATTGGGCCTAATTAGCAGCTCTGCTGATGCACACAAAGGTAAAGAGAATCCAGCTTACCCTCCATGACCTGCAGAGCCAGCACAGCCCTTCTTGGCCGAGGAGAGCCCAAGTGCCTGGCTCAGAGGGGCTGGGAAGCACTAGATGCAGACCCCAACAGGAGAGCGTGTGCTGTGGGTCCTGCTAAAGAAGCCCCGGCAAATTCAGTAGCTGGAAGCGTAGCAACCAGCTATGAGAAAGGCAAAGCCTTCCCCTTTTCCACCCTGCTCCCTGGGGGTCTGCAGAAGCAGAGGGCTGGTAAGTGGGCTAGCAACACAGCCCCCACAGCCTGCTGCTGCCAGGGAAGGGAGCCCGGCCCTGCAGAGCAGCGAGAGGGAGGAAGGAGGTGAGGAGGGGTAGCTTTAGGAGGAAAAAATAAAAAAGAAAGAAAAAAAAAAAACAAAAAGAAAAAAAAGGTGACATGGTTTGTGGGATCCTAGTTAAATCCAGTGCGGCAGACAGGCATCAGACATTTCCATCTGGAATGGAGGAGGCCAGGAGAGCTCACGGGGAGCCAAGGCACACTTGGGTGGACCAGGACTGGCCTTGGGCACACCAAACAGGGGTCAGACTCTGAACCCCAACTCACATGGGGGAGTAAAACCCCCTCTGAGAACCAGCCCACCCAATCCCTCTTGGGGAGGAGAGGGAGCATGACTGGGGGCTTGGGGTGCCCCCCCAATCCCCCTTGCACCCCACAGCCCAGCAAGTCCAGGGAGCCACCACCAGGCCCATCCAGGCCGCCTCTTTATTCTCCAGTGAAGCAAAGCAAGAGGAGAGGGACACCGCCCCCATAGCAGCCCCCTCCCCCCGGGCTCCCTAGGCCTCCTCTGGCACAGACCCCTTTCTCCGCAGCAAGCCGAGGGGGGAGGAGGGGGGCGCTCACCCCACCGGGACCCCGTTTCGGGGGGCGCACCAGGGTGGGGTGGGGTTTACCCGCGGGGAATCGGGGGGTGGTCGCTCCCCCTCCCCACTCCGCGGCTCGAACAAAGGGGCAAGCGGGCGACTCCCGCGGGTGGGGGGACCGTGTCCTCCACGCGGGGGCGGGGGAGGCAGCGCTCACGACACGAAAAGCCCGCGGCCCCCCCGGCCTCGCCCGCCCGCCCCCCCCTCCCCCCGTCTTTGTCTGCTCAGCCGCGGCGGCTCCAGCACCACGGACAGCGGCGGCGGCGCGGGGCCCGGCCCAGCCCTGCCCGCGGCGGGGGGGCCGCTCGCATGCACCGCCCGCCCGGGGCCCGAGCACCCAGAAGACCCCCCTCAACCCTCCTGGCCCCGACCCCCAGCTCCATTCCTCCACCCTCCCCCCGCCCGCGCCTTTTTTTCTAGAGAAAGCGCATCCAAGAGCCTCGGCTCCTCGGCAGCTTTCCCCCCTCCCCATCGCGCAGGTGGGAGGGGGGCACACCCCCACACCCCCCTTTCCGGTCTTCTCCGCCGTCTCGGTGTGCCGGAGCGCAGCCCCTAGCTGGGGTCGGAAGGGGGGAGGCGGGAGCGGCCCGATCCGGAGCAGGGAGGGTCCAGGCAGCATCTCCGTGGAGCTGATGGCCGGGGAGGAGGGAAGGCGAGGAGGATGCGGGCGGGGGGAGGGGGGGGGATCCGGCAGTCCATCGCCTCCCCCGCCCCTGGGTGCGCGGCCCCTTCCGCCCCCGGCGCCGGGGGCCCGGTACCTCCCTAGCGGTCCAGGCTGATCGTCCAGTGCTTGGACCCGTCTCCGCCCTCGCCCTCGCTCTTGAGGTCCTGGAAGAGTTGCGTGAAGTAGTGCGGGTCCGCGTTGATTCGCAGCATCTTGGCGCTGAGGCGCTGGATGATGCCCAGGCAGCGCTCCCAGAAGCGGCCCTTGTCGCCCTCCACCAGGAAGGGCTTGAGCGGGTAGGAGATCTCGTTGCCCATGTAGGAGTAGGCCAGGTAGAGGCAGGTGAGGAAGGCGGCCTGCAGCTCGGCCTGGCTCCCGATGTCTTCGCCCCGCAGCGCTTCCCGGCACAGCAGGTAGACGAACACCAGGTTGGCCGGGGTGATGAAGCCCTGGTCCTGCCAGCCCTGCAGCAGCAGCGAGCGGTCCACGCTGCGGAACCAGGAGATGAGTTCGCCGGGGCTCAGCTCCTTCAGCCGGTAGCAGCGGCGGCACACGAAGTCCCCCAAGCAGCGCAGCAGCTCGCCGGTGGACGCCTGCACCACCACGCGGCGCGGGGAGCCCGGGGCGCGGCTGCCGGCCGGCGGCGGTGGCGGCGGCGGCTTGCCCCCACCGGAGCCTGGGTGGGGCTCCTGCGGCGCCGAGGGCACGGTGGGCACCGGCACGGCCAGCGGGCCCTGCTTGGCGCCGTCGGCCGGCCCCACCACCGACTTGCGCAAGTTCTCCCGGTTGCGCTGCACCACCAGCGGGTCGGGCTGGCCCGGGGCCCCCCCCGGGGCCCCGCCGCCGGGCTTCGGCGTCACCTTCTTGGTGCTCTTCTTCTTCTTGGCCGAGGCGGCCACCAGCCGCTTCCAGGTGAGCGCCGAGATGAGCACGCTGGGGCGCTTCAGCCGGCTCTCGCCCTTGCCCGGCAGCCTGCCCGGCGCCTTCTCGGCCAGCAGCCCCCCGCCGCCGCCGCCCTTGCCCGAGGAGGCGGCGGGGGAGAGGGAGAGCACCGTGCCCATGCTAACGCCGAGCGGGACGGGCGTGCGGGGGCCGGGGCGCCGGCACCGCCCATAGGAGGCCGGGGACTGCGGGGGAGGCGGCCCGCACCGGGGCCGCGGTATCCGAGGATGCTCCGCCGCGCCCGCTCTGGGCTCCGCGCCCGCCGCTGCAGCCAGCCGCGGCCCCGCCGCTCCCGCCTCCCCGCCGCCAGCCAATCGCCGCCGCACGGGGCCCCGGTGCGGCCCGCCCCGTCGCCGGTGGGCGGCGGGGAGGGGAGGGGGGGAGCCCGGCGCTGCCGCCTGCTGCCGCCCCGGCGTGACCTTCACCGACGCGGTGGGGGCTCGGCCGGTGCCGCCGCCAGGGCGGGGGGCCTGGGACCTGCGGCGCTACCCCAGCCCCTCGGCGTTAGGGGCGCGGGGGGGTGGCAGGGCCCCGCGGGGGGGAGCCCAGGGGGGCACAGGAGGGGTCTGGGGGGGGCGGTATTCTGAGCTTGGGCCCTCTCACTGGGGTCCTGCTCTGTATTCTCCCCTACAAGGCAAAGACCAATAGAGCCCCCCCCCCCCCCCCAAACGGTGCTGGGGGGAGACAGTGGGGAAGAAGAGCCCTAGGAAACGCTACTGGGGAAGATGAGGAGGGTTGAAGGTCAAGAAGACTGTGAGCGTCTGCTGGGGGGGCAGCTGGAGAAGGCTGGGGGCTGAGGAAAGGCTGTCCATGACTCGACAGTTGCCATGAAGGGCCTAGGTTTGGTGGGAGACCCCCAGCTCTGGTGAGCACCAGCCCAACCCTGGGCACAGCTCTGTAGGAGAGTCAGGAGGCACCCAGCCTGGGGGGAGCACCCCCAGAACCTTCTGTGCAAGTGCTGGGTCCCCCACCCACTCTGGCTCTTCCCACTCAGCCCTGGAGGGGAGGTTCACTACCACACCAACTGTCACCAGCATCAGGCCAAAGTCAGGGACCTTGGAGGATGGGGAAGGGGCCTCCTTCAGGTCCCCAAGGCAAGACCAGCCAGCCCTGCTGCCCAGAGCTCCCGGAGCCCTCAGGGGAAGAGGGAAGAGATGCTGCACCTCTGCCTCGTTGCAAAACGGTATGTGATAAACCAGGCATGTGCACACAGGCTGCTTTTCCCTCTCTGAATCCCAGCACGCCATGGATGAAACCTACACCTTCTGCTTGCTGCCTCCTTGCCCCTTGCAGGAAGATCCCCCTTGTATTTCTCATGAGCTGCAGCTCTGATTGCTACAGCAGGTGCCAGGCATCCATTAGGAGCAAAACACTCCAGTTGCCGGGACTGCTCCTGCATGTAAAGCACTGGGAGAAGCAGCTGGGAAAGGTTTCAGGGAGAATGTCTCAATGATGTATTTTGATACAGCATTTTATGTGTGAAATGAACACATGTCGATGCCAGGATGTAGCTGCTGCTGGATGGATCTGGGCTAGCAGGCGGTAATAAATTATCAACCGGGAGGAGCTAAGCCAGCCCTCCTGCTTCCTCCTGCACTGCTGATGCTGGAGGTGTTTGCAATGAAAGCGCAGGCTCAGAACTGGGTTTCAGACTTCTAGCCAGGCCTCCCGATGCATGGGGCTGAGGTGCCACATCTGAGGACAGGGCAGAGGCTGCGCCCTCTATGCCGTGGCGAGGAAGAGGGGCAAAGTCCCATTCCCATCTATCGTGCGCTGGGGCCAGCCACATCCTGCTGTTTCCTTGCAGGAGGCTGCAGTGGGATCTGCAAAGAACACGAACACGTGCACACAGACCCCCAAACACAGAGATTTGCTTGGGGAGTGGCCAGAATCAAAGCGGATCTGGGCCAGCATCACCCACCCGAGGCCAGCTTAGGCTGGGCTGAAGTAACCAGGAGGATTTGGTAACGTGGTACAAATACACAAAAACACAAAACCAGGACAAGGTTCCTGATGAAGATCAGCACCTTTAGATATACAGAGCCTAGCCAAGGAGATGGAGGAGGAGGGGATGGGAAGGAGCTGGCCAGCTTTGCTCTCTTTGCATGTTTGAGGATGGACTGATTTTTCTGTTATGCAAACATGGTCTCATCAGAAATGCACAGCTGAATTTTGCAGGTGAGGAAGCAGAGACCTTCCTGGCTACTGCTTGCTCCTGCTGGAGTAAAATTGCTCTCAGATTGCTTCATCTGAAACACACGAAGCCATCCCCTCCCTGTGTGAGCTCTCCCGAATTGGCTTCCCCAAACTCGTTAAGAAGGGCTATTTGTATTCGGCAGCAACGAGCTGGGCTTTGCAGCCTTTTACATGTTTCCAGCCAGGCTCGCGGTTACCAGCTCGGAGCAGCGCAGTGTGTGTGCATCTCCTACCACTCCCAGGAGTGGAAATTTGGCTGAAGCGTGTTTAAAAATCCAGCCCAGGGCTGATGCAGCTTGAGGCCTCGGCTATGAGCAGCAGAAGAGCTCCAGGGCCAGTTATTCCCCTCTTGCCTGCAGCTGCCTGCGGCCCCACTGCGGGAGCAGCTCTGGGGTAGAGGAGGTCAGTGAGCCCATCATCCTTCATCAAGCCCGCACCACTGGCAGCAGCAAGGCCTTCCTGCAAGCACTAGGGAATTATCCAAGCCCTACAAGAACAGCAGGATATTTCTCATGCAGGTAAAGAAGCAGCTTTGCAGCTTACTTGGGAGGCAGCCACTCTTCCACGTGAAAGAGGAGGATCTTTTCCCCCCTCTCCAGTTTTACTCTGCAGGCTCCAGCCCTGAGGCTGGCAGGCAAGCTACATCCTTGGGGCCATCTCTGCTTGGCTTTTCCTTTAGGTCTCAGTTGTAAATGGTCAATTGGCAGGGAAAGGCAGAAAGTGGGAGGGGAGGGCAACATTTCCCTTCTCAGGGATTTGGGGCTCCCACCCCAGGCAGTGGGAATGACATGCCCTTGGATGCGAGGGAGGAATGGAATAAGGCTCCCAGACACGGAAGCTGCTCTCAAGCTCCTGCCCTTGGCCAAATTTTCAGCTGCTGGTGGTGTGGCTTTGCTGGGATGCTGTTGGCATACACAAATCACCTGCTACTAAGGGTCACTCTGTCCAGGACAACACGCATCTCAGATCCACGGTAGCACCAACAAAGGCATGGTTTCTTGTTCAGGCCCCTAATTTGGGCTGTGTAGAGGGGTATGTCTGTCCTGAATCAGGGGTGTTCCAGATGAGGAGTTGGAGCACTCTGGTACCCAGCACAGCTGGTTGGGCTCCAGGGATGGAGACAGCAGCACCAGGGGAGACAAGCAGGGGTAAAACCAGGCAAATACCATGCCAAGGCTCTAAAAGAGCTGGTGTTGACCTGCAGGAGCCACACAGCTCCCTGCGGGTGCCTGGCAGCCGATCTCCCACTCTGCTCCACCCGAGTCGAGCCTCCCACTGCACAAGGCTGCACAGCTCTGCCTGCCAGGGGAACCTGGGGACAGGTCAGGCCTTGGTGAAGCCCGTGCCAACCCTCACCTCCTCTCCAAGCTGTCTCTGCACAATGCTGCCATGCTGGGCTGTGGCTCAGAAACACGCAAGCTCCCAACCTTGGCCAGGGCAGCTCTCCCAGCACCTCCAAGGATATCGAAAAGGCATTTTGGAGGGTCCTGGACCCCCTAGTCTGATCCCAGCTCCCCTCCAGGCTCCTGAGCAATTAGGCATGGGATCTGTGAGGGGTCCTAGCTGAAAGCAGCCGGCACGTCCCTTTGCTTGCTCCAAAATGATGAATGAGCACACGTTTGCTGGCTGGCTGGAGCTGTTCTTTAATAGCTCACTTGCTGTGCTGTGGTCTGTCTGCGCTGGCAGAGACAGGCAGGGAAAAGGACTGCCTCCCTGGCAGCAGCTGGCCAGCCAGCTCCTGTGCTGGGCTGCTTTACCCATGGAGACAGAGCTCACAGTCTTGGTACACCTCGCAGCGCCCGACAGCTCTGGTGCTCCCCCTCCCCAGACGGTACAGCAGGCAGACAACATCCAGCAGAGCTCCAGCCTGGGCTGGGAGCCCCAGGGGACCTGGCTAGCAGGCTGCCTGCAGCACCCAGCGAGGAGAAACCTGCTCGTGCTTCCAAGTGCCCCAGCCCAGGCACCTCTCCCTTCTCCATCCCTGGTCCCCGTCAATCTTTCCCCTTGCCAATTCTCAAGGGAGAGAGGGGCTACAGCTGTGGCTCCACAGACACAGAAGCCGATCCGGGCTCACCCTTAGTGATACCCCCTTAGTGCCGCTCAGGGTGGGGGTCAGTACCTACCTAAGATGGCTGGAGGAGTTTGTGCAGTCCCTGCTCTGAGGTCAGCCCAGCAGAGCAGAGAACAGCTGAGCAGCCCTGTTGCAGCCCCTGGAGAGAAGCTATTTTTGTCCTGCCATTTGCTGAACAGCAGTGCTGGGAATGGCTCAGAGAGCTGGAGAAACACAGCTCCTCTGGGTGGAAACCGTGCAAGGCAGAGCTGGGCCTTGAATCGACATGGAAACACCTCTCTGCTTCCTGATCCTTGGGCAGAGAGAAGGGTCCTGGCACTGGGCAGCCCCCAGCTTCTGCTGGGGAGGCAAGTACCCCTTGCTGGCACAGGGGCAAGGAGGGGGATTGCCATGGGGGCTGTGCTCACAGCCCACATCCCTCCCAGGACTGCTGCTATTAAAGCCCATAAGGGAAGAAGGTCTCAGCTCTGAGCAGGACAGGAAGGGATAAGTGGGAAGTCTCAAGCATAGTCATGGGCTGCTTAAATGCCTGCCAGCACATCCCGACGGTCTTGCGGCAGGAGGAAACCCACACAGCCGCGGGCTGGTAGAGGTTAATGAAGGGGCTAATTATCCCCATCCCCTACAGCCAATTAGGGCTCCTCCGGGAGAGCCCCAGCCAGCCCAGCACGGGGAGGGGGCGGTGGTTTCTGAGCTGGAGGCCCTGAAGGGGTGAGGCGGGGTTGTCCGAGCCCCTGCGCCGCCCGGGCCGGGTGGGGTCCGAGGGTCCTCCGGGGCCGGTACCCGGGGCCGGTACCCGGGGCCGGGGCTGTGCTGCGCTGCGCTGCTCTGCCCTCTCGCGGCAGCCGCCCCCGGCGCTCCCCGGGCCCGGCCCTGGGCTGCTCTGGCCCTCCCTCCATCTCCGGGTCGCCTGGAGCTGGGCACAGGCTTGCTCCAGCGGCTCCGTGCCCAGCCCGTCACTGCAACTCTGCCCCCTCCTCCCTGCTTTGGGGAGCCTCCCTGGCTGCCAGGGGCACCGGCATAGCTGGAAGAAGCTGCCGCTTGTCTGAGGGAAAGCGTCTGGTTGCTGTCCTGGTGGTGGTTCCGCCCCACTACCCGTCACCCGCCTGTGAAGAGCCAGCAGCTCCCAACCCGCAGCCTGCACAGAAGTGGGGGGGCATCTCTGGGGCCTCCCAGCAGCGAAGGGGCTGAGGTCTCTGTGCTGGGATGGAAGGAATGCCACAGGGCACTGTGTGTGAGGAGCATCCCGGGGCAGGGGGAAGAGGGCAGCGAGAAGCACAGGGCAACGAAAGCATCTGTGCAAGTGCTCTTCCATGGCAGGTAGCAAGGATTTGTCCAGGGTCGTGTAGGATGCTGGGTGCTGCGCCCAGGACTCCTGGTTTCAGGTCAGACTTGTTCCCACACCTCCCTGGCCAGCAGAAGCTGAGCAGTCCAGCCCCTTAGGACTGCTTCCATCTGGTAGGGAGGCAGCTCCCTTCCTTTAACGTCCTCCTGCAGGCAAAGACTGGGTCGCGGGGGCACAGCCAGCTCTGCACAGGCTGTCCCGGAGCTCACTGCACAAGCTGTGTGCGTGCAGAAATGCTTTTGTGTGCGTCCCGCAGCATGTGCGTCCATGAGCTGCTGCTGCCCCAGCACCCCTGAGTGCTGGAGCAGCCCAAACCCTGGGGTGAGGCTGCCATCCCCTGGCTCTGTGTCCCAGCGGTGACAGGGAAGGCAGAGCCGTAGGCTCCAGCTCTTGGGGCACCTTCTCCCTGTGTGGTGGCCAAAGGGATCTGATGACACCCTGGGGGGGGGCCTCGCTGCCCACCAGGTGGAGCTGCACCCCACGTTTTTTGCTGCTGCTGGGGTGGCCCTGGGCCAGCCCTGGTCTCCAGCTGCTTTTCCCTGCCCTGGCAAGGAGGGATCCTGGCCTTCTGCAGCCCTCCAGATAGTGCGCACACGTAAGACAAGCACACACATCCTGTACACGTGCTGTGGCGACAAGTGCTGGCCCCCCACTAGCCCCACCTGCCCAGCAGCACGGGGAAGTTGCCCGCTTGCAGGTAGACAGTGGTTATTGCCCGATATTTTGGAAGCCTTCCCCCCAACAGCTGCACAAGGGCAGACTCAGGAGGTTGTTCTCAGTGGTGTGTTCTGGGTCAGATTTTTCTGGTGTTCGGGGCTGACTGTGTTCACTGCACAGATGAGGATGGAGTCAGTCCCAGCCCCTGCCAGGCTCTCCCTGGAAAGAAAATCTTGCCTGCTGTAGCTTGCGTGTGGGCCCCCAAGGACCCCTGACCCTCTGGGGCTGCTGCAGGCCATGCCACTGGCTCTGCTGTGGCCATGGATGGGATCCCAGGCTGTGTGCTCTGTGGTCCTGAGCCTGGGGTGCCTCTGCTCAAGCACTGCAGCCCTGTGAGAGGCAAAGGGCCATGAGGGTAATCCTTCGCCTGCCTCTGTGGGCCTCGGCTCAGGACTGCTGAGGACTGGCTGCCTGAGATCCAGCTGCCCCGTACCTTAGCTTGGAGGGATTCAGGGGTAGGTGTTTCTGTGCTGGTACTGTGCCGACTCCAGGAAGCCTGTCTGAGACCCACCAGCCTCCTCCCACAGCCCTAGACCTGCCCCATGAAGCTGGGACCTGCAAGATCCTCTGGGCAAGCAATCCACCACCCTCCCTAGCCCCTTTTCTCCCTCGATGCTTGCCAGCCCCATGCAGGGGTCCCACTGCAGACTGTCCCTCCTCTCCCCATGGCACCCCACGCACGTGACAGGCAGGGGCAAGGGGAGCAGGTGGGCAGGGGCTGGAGAGGGTCTCTCTGCCCTTGGTTGTGGCTGGGCTGGGGGTCTGGAGGAGGGTCTGCTCCTTGCCTGGTGGGGTGCTGTCAAGCCTGGTCTGCAGTTGAAGCGAGGGAGGCAGCTGTACAGGAAATAATCATGGCTTGTTCCAAGATTAAATCACTGGCGGGAGCGCGAGAGAGGATAAAAGGAGCCGTCTGTCGTTAGAGGGAATATTAACCCGGCAGCGGGCCGGGAGGGGGGAGGATTTTATTCCCTGCACTTGCTGGCTGCCAGGCCCGCTGTGCACACAGGGCTCAGCACTGACAGCATCTCTCAGCGGGACATGCACCCTCCCTCCCTGGCTCAGCCCTCGGCACAGGCCCTTCTCCCTCCCCTGATCAAGGGAGGGATGCTGCTGTGAGCAGGGGCAGAGGAAGGATTTTCAGAGAAGTGGGGAAACTGAGGCAGGGTCATGCTGCATGTCTGGCATCGCATGGAGGCACTGAACCACTTGGTCCCTCCGTGCATCACTGTTGCTCTGCCCAGGCCAGGTCTTCGCCCAGCTCCTCCAGATGAGCTCAGCATGGCACAAAAGGTTCTTGTTTGGTCTGGCCCTTATCAGGGACCTGCCTTGAGGTCCTTCAGCACGGGAGCCGGGCTGGAGCTGGAGCAGGTGGGGCCAAGGAGCAAGGGAGAGAGCAGAGGGAAAACAAGAGACCAGCTGCAAAGGGGTGAGCTGGCGGGGAGATAAGATAGAGGGAGAAATGCAAAATATGATGGGTGGCGGGCGGAGGGAACGTGGGAAACTACGAGGCACCTTGGGTCAGCCCAGCTGAGAGAGACACTTAATGGGGCAGACCATTTGGGGGTGCCAGCCGGCTGTGGTGACAAGCTCCCAGCACCACTCATGGCCCCTTGACCTCGGGCAGGGACCTGCTTTCAGCTCTGGGAGTAGCTGAGATGGCACTCCAAGAGCCCTGTGCCCTGGTGACCCTCAGCCACTCCAGGGATGTTGCATGGGGACTGAGCACAGCCCCAGAGGGATGATGGGAGCAGAAGGGCTCACTGCTGGCTCCGGGGATGCGGACACCTTGCCCACAGCCCAGCTGGGTGGTGGCCATGCACCAGCCGGGCTTGGCAGCTGTGCCCAGGCAGTGGTCCCTCTCCCTACCCCTGGCAGGCTGTCCCAGCCCCACCGCCAGGGCTGCAGCGGGGAGGAAAGCCATGCTCCGCAGGCCGACTCAGGGCTGCAGTTTATGGGCTCTCCCATGTCAGGATAAACAGACCCATGGGGGCCGGGGTTTGCAGCAAGCGGTTCATGAAAGCCTGCGGCCCTGCACATAGGGCTTCCTTCCCTTTGATGGAAGAATCCCAGCAGTTTCCCAAGCAAGAAGATCATGGCTCCTTCCCCCTCGCCCCCTTTCTTTCCCCTCAGCCCATTCCCTCTCCAGCTGAGGCCTGGGCTGAGGTAGGAAGATGAGCTATCCTTGGCTGCCACTTCCAGCCTGGTGGTACCCCACAGAGCCAAGCCCTCCCCTCCGTGCAGGATGAGGCCCCTGGTGCTCAACCTTCCCACGTGGGGATGCCTGACTGCATGCATTTAAATTGCCTGAGTCTGGCCTGATTTTGCCAGAGCAACTTTCTTTATCAGCCTGCTCCCTCTCTGGGGAAGTCGTTTGAGAAAGGCCAGCGCCGTTGGGAGCAGCCAAGGCAGTGATTTCTCCCGCTGACACAGCTGATGGAGCTGAGCGTGCGGGGAGACCAGACCCATCGCAGAAACGCTTGTTGCACCTTTGGTACGCGTAGACGGTGCTGTCAGCACCCATGGGTGCTTCTGGTCACTGCCCATTCCCTGGGCTCCAGGGTTTGCTGTACCTGCAATTCCTCACTAAGGAAAGGTTCCCGTGAGACCAGCTCCATGGTACCAGGCTGAGATCTGCGGGTGTTTTGCACACATGTCCCCCAGTACTGCCCGGTAGCTCCCGTCCACTCCACTCCAGATTGAAATCCTGGAGCGGATAGAAATCCTTAAAGCTCGACCAGAGCCTGGCGATCCTGCAGGCTTGCACCCGGCGAAGGTCTGGCCTGGCTGCACGCAAACCCCAGTGAGCAGCCGTTGCCAGGACGCTGTGATTTCCAAACCGACATCAAAAAGCAGCTGGGGATTGGCTTGCGAACGCTCCCACACAGCACATCCTCTGTGTTTTATGGGCGACGTTTTACAACATAAGTGCTGCTATATTAAGCCACGCATCTAACTGGAAAAACAGGAGACGGCGAGGCAAGCGCAGCTACCCCGGTGCCGGCTGCTTTAACGCTGCGTAAGCGAGCCCTTCTCCTGCTCGGGCCCCCTCCCACCTCTCTCCCCCTGCCCCAGTGCTCCATGCAGGCAGGAGGCAGGCATGGGCACCCTGTGATGCACAGCCGGCCCTTGGGTTTTGGGTCAGGGTGCTACGGTGGGGGGAGTTTTCCCACCTGCTGCAGCCACCGTCCCCCAGCCCTGCTCCTGGGATTGGCAGGAACTGCAAAATGGGGCCAGCTGCCAGCTTTTAGGGCAAAATCCTTGCTGGCAGTGGGATATCAGGGGCTTTGCAAGGCGGGGAGTGTTTGTTTGGCTTCAGCTGGGGTGTTTAGGTTCCTGAGCAATGGGTGAGTGTTTTGGGGAAGGCCAGCCCTCCTCATCGGCGGGAAGGTGGAGGGAAGAAGGGGGTTCCTCCCTGGCGGCCCCAGGAGAGGGTGCTCTCCACCCGCGGCACCTCCGCGGCATCCCCGCACACCCCCGCCACCCTGGGATGCAGGGGGAAGCAGGAGATTTAGGTCAAAAAAGCCCGTGCCCCCTGGACGGGCCCTGCTTTTCTTCCTTACCACCCCCCGGGGTAAGGATTTGGATGGGGAGGCTGGGTTTTTGAGAGCTCCCATCACCAGACCCTGACCTGCATCCCCATCCCTCGTCTGTGGGGTTGGGTGCAACGAGCATGGCCATGCCGTGCCCTACGTGGGGATGGTGGAGGGAGCAGCCCTTGGCAAGCCAGGACCCTTGCAAGAGAGCAGTGGAGTTGATTTATGCTCCTGACATTTCTCTCCCGGTCGGGCAGAGCTTTTAATAAAGAGTGAGTGATTTATGGTTCCTTTTAAGTGGGAAGGAATGTTACCTAAGGCAGTCTGCCCCCGACACCCCCGCCTTGCTGTCTCACTGAACCCCCAGCATCTGGGCTAGCAGGAGGGGAGTGGAGGCTGTCTCTGCCCCCATCTTCCCCCGAATCCCTCCCCACAGCTGAGATGGCCCCAGCATCCTGCACCTTTCCCAGCAGCAGCAGCCCTGGCACTGGGTGGGGATGCCCTGGCACCCTGGGGGGAGCAGTGCCAAATCCCCTCCAAACTGCCCCAGGTCTCGGCAGTGGGGCAGAGCACAGCCTGCCTGCCACCCCACATGTAGCAGCGATTCAAGGAAAGCTTCTGCCTCACACCCCTCTGCTCCTCTCTGTGAGGACCCCTGTGATGGCTGGCCTGGGGACAGGATGACAGCTCCACGGCAGTTGTTACTGGGTATTAAGGGATGCGGGCATGAGCGCTTCCCAGTGATGAGCGGCTCCAGAAGGGAAGGGCTGCCCCCCAGTCCAGCCAGCTCAAGCCCTCCCAGGAGGGCTTGGTCATGGAGCCACCTCCATCCCCCTCTCCAACGCCTCCAGACCCCAAATCAGCGCTGGCCAAAGCCAGCTCCAAACTCAGAGGAGGCAGCAGCTTGCAACTAAAGGGGCTTCTTGGGGCCTAAAATGACTCTTGGGTCTCCCAGAGCAGATAAGGAAGGGGACCTGTCCCCTCCTATCCCAGCCCTGCTGTCTGGAGGGGGCTGGAGAAGGCCACGGGGCTGCGGAACATGGTAGCCAGCAGGAACAGGGACTCAGTGGAGCCGTACGACCCTGCCAGCCAGCCCCTTTCCCCTCTGGAGAGGGCTAATGAGTGAGGACAGGGGATAAGAGCAGGGGCGGAGGGAGCATCGCCCAGACAAAAGCCGCCCCAAGAGGCTCCCAGCTGCTAATGAAGATAAAGTGCCCGGTTCCTTTTCTTCTCCCAGCGAAATCTGGTGGCTAAGGGGGAAAAAATGCTTTCAAGTGTATTCATCTATAACGTGGCCTGGGAGGCAGGGATTCCAGCAGCTGGAGTGGCAGCCAGCTGAGACACTGATCTCACACTTCACACACGTGCATGCACACACGCATGTGCAAGCACACACACACACACACATCTGCGCAGGCTGCACACAGCGTGTGTGAAATACCCGCAGAGCACACGCATGCAGACATCAAAAGCCCAGCCTTTCTCTGCATCAAAACAGCAACCACAGATGAAGGCATGTGTTGAGCAAAACACCCCTTGCCCACGCAAAGCGCTCGTGCCGGGCTGCCAGATCCCACATGTGCCCCGAAACGCACATGGCAAGCGCAGCGCAAACACAGGCGCGTGGCACGCCAAGGGGCCTGCCCCGCACCCGCGCGTGCGCACAAGCACGCACAGACATGCACACACGCGTGCCTGCGTCCTTTCCTCATCCACAGGACTGGTGGCTGTGCAAACGCAGCCTGTGTTGTGCGGCCGTGGAGGGAGGGGGCCGGCAGGGTCCTGGGTGGAAGCCCTTTGGGGTCACGGCAGTGTTTCAGTAAATACGCGGAATAAACCTCGTTGCTATTGATGTATGGGGAGCTTGTGGGGAGATGGGCTGGGGGGCTCTCTCATGCCATGGATGGATGGATTCCCACCCCATCCCACCCACAGGTTCTGCCCTAAACCCTTCCCCTACCTGCTGTCCCACAGCCCAGCCCTTGAAACTCTCCTCAACCTTCATCCCAAAATTTGCAAGTAAAGAGTCCCACTGCTGTCCCCTGCCTGGGAGCTCCTCTACCCAGAGACCCTTCCACAATCCTGGAGCAGACACGCCAGGGCCAGTGGGGCTGTATTTCCTAAGTGCCCACCACCGGCCTCTCTGGGAAGGATGCTCCACAGCTCTACACCAAGTTAAACAAACCCAGGGCTGTTCTCTGGCCCTGAGGACCTCTGCCATGGACCAGCCCACCTCCTGGCTGTGAAACACATCCTGCAAATGGGCAGCCTGTGTGCCAGATCCTGCTGGGACTGACCCTGACCCAGGCTAACTCCTAAACCATGAGCAAAAATTGCCTGGATCGTGCGAACTGGCCCAAGCCAAAATCACACTAGGGCAGTGCTAAAAATTCCCACAGGGACAGTCCTGCTGCTGTGCCTGGGAATGCCCTGGGACTGTTTGCTTTACAAGTGCAGACTTAACCAGAGATTCGCCCCTCCTTTCCTCTAGAGGCTTTGAATTAAGTGGCCCATTTACAGAGAGGCAGCAGGGGAATAGACAGCAAGTGGGAAGGGGGAGCAGCTCCTCCCCAACACATCTGGCAGCTAAATGTACCCCCAGACCCACCACAGACCCTCCAGGCAGCAAAGCATTTGCTTGCAGCCCCCCAGGCAAATAGAGGTGCTGCAGAGAGAGGCTGGGTCTGGCCCTGCTGACACTCTTGTGCCCTGTCTCAGAGTCATGGGGGGGGCATGCCCAGCCAGACCCTGCTGCTTCGTGCAATCAGCTGCCATGTCATTTGGGCGTGAGGGCTGAGAGGTGCCCCACACCCCTGGGGCAGGCAGGAGGGGAGCACGGCTGCTGGAGGTGGCTCTGGTGCTATTTGGCATGGCTGGCTTAGGCAGGTACACTGCTGTCCCACCACACTTGGCTGCTGACAGCCGGCTCCTTGGTACCCCCCAGCTCCCAGTTATTCATTCATATGGATCTGCTGGGCTGAGGGAAGTAAAAACTAGCTGGATAATTGCATATACACCCCCAAGCAAATAATGGGATGGGGGAAAGAAAGGCACCCAACTCAGTGATAAACTAGGAAGGCTGTGAGGAAGGAAATCTGGGGGCAGCCGGGAACCCCTCGGTGTGGGGGTCAAGACCCCAGAGCCAGGGGCCAGGGGATTGGGGCCAGAAAACAGCCCCTGGTGAGAGCTGGGAGGTCGCGTTACCCCTGCAGCGTGGGATGGAGGGAGGCAAAACCAGCCCCCCGCAAGGCTGCCCGGGGACAAGGACGGTGCCCGGCCCAGCCCCGGCCCCGCACGGGCCCCGCACGGGCCCCGGCGCCCAGCCGCGGGTGAGCCGCCCGCCCTCCCTCAGCAGAGGGCGGTGGATGCACACGCACACGCCTGCACACCTGTGCTGCACACCCGTGGCCACCCACCCCTTCGTGCCCGGGACACGGCGGGACACAGCGGCCAGGACCGGTTCTCGGTGCTCCCGATGCTGCCGGCGTGCGGAAGGAAGAGCCTGGCACCCCTTGGGGAGTCCGGGGTCCCCAGGGGCTGGCAGGCGAGGGGTGGCAGCGGGGTGACGGCTGGCCCTGCGCCTCATCCCCCCGGCAGCCTGAGCGGGGACCGCTGACCGGCGAGCGTCTCTGCCCGCACGACCCCAGCCCTTCCCCGTGCTCGGACCTTGTCCCCAGCCCTGCCCCGGCTCCTGGTCCTCTCCCTGCTTCCCAGAGGAGGACACGCTGTCTCCAGCCCGGGGGGGTGAGCCCCACACTGCTGAGCTCACCACCACATGCTCGAGATCCCTGCCTGCCCTCAGAGGCTCCCCTGCCCACTGTCTCCCCTGGCTTATTTTCATGGGTATTTGCCCCGGCAGCAGTTCTCAGCCCTGAGCAGGGGGGACGAGGCTATTAAAGGCAGCCCTGAAGTCCAGAGGCGCAGGGGAAGCGTCCGTGCGATACTGTGGGCTGTTAAACTGGGACCCCATCTCTATCGCTGGGCAGGGGGTGGCGAAGAAGTGCCTACGTGCACATGGGTAGCCTCCCAGGTCAGAGTGGTCCCTGTCAGAATATAAAGGGGTCCCCTATAGCTGTATAAGTGGAGGTCCCTGTAGTTATATCAGGAGGGGCACTATAACCACGTAAGCAGGACCACTATAGCAGTGTAAGGCATGTGACAGGCAGCCACAGGATCCCCCCTCCAGCTGCAGGAGGGTCCCTGGTGCCAGCCCCTCCCTGTGGGAGATGAAGCATCATTCACTTCCAGTGCAGCCCAGCCTCTCCCAGTATCTCTGGCCTCACCATCTCGGTGCTGCCTGGCCCAGATGTGCTGGGAAGAGGGAGCGGGCAGCCCCGGCAGCTGTGGAGCATTCAGGCCAGATGTGGAAGATACACTTTGCGACGGCAAACCATGTGGAAGCTGCTGAACTGGAGGCCTGTACTTATCTGGCCACGACATGGCACGGGAAGAAAGGACATTCCTCCCTTAGGAACAGCTTGCACACATGGCGTCATCCCCTCGTTATTAGGAGGGAAGCCACAGAGAGGGTGTTCCCAGCCCTCAGCCCCACCGCCCCCCCTCCACAGGCCTGGCTGGCCCCAGGAAGGGTGGTGGGAGCCAGGCAGGGAGTGGGGTCTTGTGGGATGCTGCCTTTGCCATCCGATCCCCGACTCTGGGTCGCTGTCAGCCTCTCGCTGGCTGCCAGGGCAGGAGCCATCCTGGCCTGGATTCAGCCGACTCAGCATTTTGGGCTGAGCTCGGCTGTCACCAAGCCCAGCCTACGGCTGAGCATGCCAGAGCCTAGCCAGATGCTAGGGTACGTATGCCTCCACTGGCCGTCCCCTCGCGGCTTTCCTGGGTGATGGGGAAGCTTGCAGCAGCGCCGGCTAGAAGAGATTCCCAGCCCATCCCAATGGAGGCTGCTGTCTGCCTCACTGGGAGAGGCCTGGTTTGAGGAGCTTAGCTCAGCACCCTTTCCTTGGAAAACTCTCCAGGCAGAGGCCACTGCCCTGGCCCAAGGCCCCAAGACCCTAGTTGAGTGGAAGAGCCCCCAGTTGGGGCACGGCACTAAGTCGCTCCGTGCTGGGGATGGGACTTGCCCTCTGTCTCTGCTTGCTGCCCAGCAGAGCTCCTGCGGGAGCTGGGCATGTCCCAGTCCCCAGGACCTGGCCCACCAGCCCAGTTCTGCAATGGGCACAGCTGACACCAAGCTTCCAAGGATGATTTCCAGGGGAACCAAGCCACCTGGCCAGCCCTGCTCAGGATCCTCCTCCCTGAGCCCTGCTCAGAGCTCACACAGAGCCTTGCTGTGAGATGGGGCATGGGATGCCAGGGATGGGACAGGGTGCTTTGGCTTCAGAGCCAGGAAATAAAAGCTCAGAGGGATTTGCAGAGACCAGGGAAACCTGGAAAGCAAACCGGAGGGTTTGTTCCTGGCTCTGACGAGGAAGGCTATCAACTACCAGAGCAGCAGCAGGAGGCAGACTCTGATTCAGAGCAACAACAGCTTTGGTATACGATAGGACTTGCCTAAAGCCAAAGGATGCTCTGCAGTGGTGGGACAGAGGGAAGGGCAGAGCATCACTGCTCCCTTTGGGGCTGGTTTTATCCTGCCTGGAGCAAAGCTGCCTTGCCATCTTTGCAAAAACCCTGCATGTTTGGTGTCTCATGACCTGTGTCCTGGGAAGGGCAAACCTGGAGCTAATACCCACCCATGGGAC
Source organism: Gorsachius goisagi (assembly GCA_018403395.1). Taxonomy (NCBI): domain Eukaryota; kingdom Metazoa; phylum Chordata; class Aves; order Pelecaniformes; family Ardeidae; genus Gorsachius; species Gorsachius goisagi. Next base: position 159,229 of record BOSO01001743.1, on the reverse strand, counting down.
TCCAAGGTCTCAGAGAGAAACCAACACAACTCCCAGCCGGTGTTTCCAGCAACCACAAGCCAGCAGTGATGCCGGGTGTCGGGAAACATCAGAGCACGTGTCTCCCGTCCGCACGGGCAAGAGCGGCGTGTGGGCGTTGGGACACGCCTGGCCAGAAGAATCCCAGCAAATTACTTCTCCTTGATGTCTGCGGGTTCGTCACGGCAGAAACACGGCGTGCAAAGGGCTTGGTTTTGAAGGAGCGCCGAGGGATGCCGGAGCCGGGTTGCTGCCAACTCACCTGTCACTCCTTGCATGCTGCCCCGGGGCTTGCAGGCTGGGGGGAGGCAGGTGCTGGGGAGCCAGCTCAGCCGCGGAGCCGTGGCCGGGGCAGCCAGCAGGTAGGAAGCTGCCTCTCCCAGGCTCCTCGCTCCTGCTCTGTCAGGAATTATTTGGCTGTGGAAAGCACAAGGCACTTCCAACCTTCGATGTATATATTTTTTTTTCACCCTGTGACTTTCTTGGACAGCTTTGCAGTGGTGTCGGTGGGGAGGTTGTCCCGAATTGGAAGCGCGTGGTAGGGGGGAGCACAGGACTATGGGGCTGGGGGAGACCTGCTCACCCCCTGGAACCAGCCCAAAAGGCAGGGGCTGGGCATGTTGGGAAGGACCAGCAGGCAGGAGACCTGTAGAACAGCCCGTCCCACTCAGGGACCATCTCTGGGGGCCAGACAGAGATGAGCAGCAGGCAGTGAAGAGGCCAAGGGGCTGTGCCTGCAGAAGTGGCCATGGTCAGACACCCTGGGGTCCCATCCAGCAGCCTGGGGAGGTGTCTGGATGCCATGAGATGCTGTGCAGCCTCTTGCAACCCCTGAGGCCATTGAACAGTGAGAACCAGACCCTTGTGCTTCTCCTCTACTCCGTGTAAGCCTGCAAAGCCTCGGGGCAGGCGGGCTTGGAGAGGCTGATGTACTCCCCTGCAGCCAGGCAAGGAGCCTGACTCAGGCTGGCTTTGAGCACAGGACCCTGCTCAGCAGAAGAGCCTAGGGGCACCTCTCCCACACTGGGACCTCCCCTGTGCCAGCACAGCTGAGGAGCAGATGGGGACGGGTGGGCACGGACCCAGGGTGAGAGAGGAGCTGTGCTGCTGTGAACCTGAGCCCCAGCCTGGCTTGGTGGGGGTAAGCCTCTGAGCTGGCCAGGTCCTCACCTTTTTTTTTTTGCAGAGTTTTGGTGCAGAGACATGCACTGTGTCTGGTTGGTGGCAGGGGATGTGCTGGGGATGGGTCAGGGTGGTGCTGGGGATGTGCAGCTGAGGGAGGGAGGTCAGCAAGGCAGAAGGCAGGGCACTGTGGGCAGGGACATCATGCTGGCGAGTCCTGAAGATGCTTGCCAGTTTGTTTGAGGCACCAGCAAGCAGGGAGGTGGCATCACCCCTGACCAGGTTTGCAGGTGACGCACGGGCTGGAGGGTGCTGGCAGTGAGCAGCACAGAGCCCAGCTGCATGGCTGAGCACAGCGGGTGCAAGGCAGTGCCGGGACGAGGACAAGGGCAGGTTATACCTGCAGGAGAGGAGGCTCCGCTTCAGCGACCGTGTGACAGTGGAGAGGGCTACAGGTGCCTGGGAGCCAGCTCAGCACCGTGGGCCCCCCACAAACCTGGCTGGGGCACACACGGGGGAGCTGAGGTTGCCCATGGGGAACAGTTGTGCTTGAGTGCATAATCCAGGTGTCTGCTAGATCCCAGTGCCAAGGGGATTTGGCACAAGAGAGACCTGATCTGTTTGTCCAAGGCGGTGATGGGTCTTCCCTTCTTAGCTAATAGCACTGCAGGCAGCAAAATCTTCCCCTGGCAGGGAGGGGCCATGTCCCAGCACCGTTAATCATCAGGACATCTTCTCTAGTGGGCACGGGCATGCACTTGGAGGCCTGAAGGCCAAAGGAGCTTGTCCCAGCAGCCAGGGTCTGTCTCCTGCCAGACTAGGGGCATCTCTCACCTTCCCAGTGTCCTTCGAGGAGACTGTGGGAACTGTGGGCTGGCCCAGAGGATGCTGTTAGCTCTCAGAAGCCCCATGCCCTGGGTGTGAAGCCAACATGGACTAAAACTTCTGCCCCAGGTGATGCTTTTGCTAGCAGTCAAGACCATGATTGAGCTGGGAGGGTTACAGCTTCCAGCCCACTGCTGCTGCCCTAAGCCTTTGGCTTCCAGACAAAAGCTGCCCAAGACGTGGCCAGGCTATGACCACCGTCCTCCAGTTCAGATAGGGGGGCTTCACCCCCTCCACACTCCCCGCACCCCATGCTGCTCTCCCAAGGGTTTTTGAGACTGCTGATTTGCAGGGGGGTTGGCACCAGCGTTTGGGATAGACCTGAGGCAGCCCCACCATGCCCCCCTCCCCTCACCACTGCGTCCTGCTGAGGCACGGCTGCTGGGGAAGGTTTTGCAAGGCTCCGCAAAGCAGCCGCCTGGCTCCCTGTCATCAGAGCAGCATGGGATGGTACCTCCCAGCCATGAAACCCCGAGGAGATACTGAACAAAGCCCAACTTGTGTAAATCAAGCCAGCCCTGGTGAGGTGTCTGCCACTACCCTGGCCTTCTACCCTCCCCACTCAGCCTATCTCAGCCCACATTTAACAATTATCTCCTCTCCGCATGGCCCCCAAGTGCTCTGAGTGATGTGGGCCAATTCCCCGCTGGCAGCTCCCGGCTGCCTCCCAGAAGTGACGTCAGCGGGAGTCAGAGCGTGCGCATCCTCCGCACGGCACCTGGCAGCGTGGCAGCCAGCACCTCCCTTGGGCCTGCCAGGGCTGACGCCAGGCACTGGCTGAGCACCCCCGGGAGGCAACAGCACCCCTTCTCCTCGCAGCCATGGAAAGGCAGTGCCCTGCCCTCGAACGGCAGGGAAGGGGGTTCTGGCAGGTGCAGTTACCTGGGCTGGAAGTGATGCAGGGCGGTGGATTTAACACCCTGGCTCTGGATGTAGGAGGGCTTCAAGCCATCAGGGTGCGCTGAGATAGTCTGACCCAACCATAGCATGCCTGCCCTCGGCCAGCGGCCGGGCACTGTGCAGAGTCAGGCTGAGGCGCCTGGAAGCCACCCCCCTGTGCCCAGTGCTGTCCCCTTGCTGCCGGCGTGCACAGCTCGGCACACAGAACCCGGGGGTTGCGGCCAGCAGGAATCGCTCCCACAAACCCAAGTGTCTCTCGAAGCATTGCCACTGTGTGTCCTGGGAAAGCCATGCCCAGAGCCGTGCCCGTCCGGCACACCGCAGCACTGGGCATTGCCGTGGGGTGACTGCAGCAGCGCAGGCTGTCCCATCCCTCCCTCTCCCTGCATGGACGCTGTGTCGGCACCACGGGAGAGAGCGGCACTCCTCCCCATGCCGACAGGACACGCGCCACCTCCTTCCCCAGAGGGACCCGGCTGCGCTGGGCTTGGCGCAGGAGGCTTCTGGTGACACCAGGCTGGGCGAGCAGCCAGAGTGGGGCGCGGAGGGGAGCCGAGGAGGCGCATGGTGACGGTGAGCCAGCACTTGGGCAGAGGGGCCCAAAGCTTGGGAGCATCCATGCTCGGTGCTGTGTATCGGGGTGTGCTGGAGGAGCTCGGAGGTAAGGCAGGGAGCGAGGGCCTCCTGCACCCACGTCTCCCAACTGGGACCATTCTCCTTCACTCCATCATCTCTCCCAACCCTTTTCCACCCACACAGCCTCCCCAGACCCTGCCCTCCACTCCCCATATACCTCCTCTCCTCTTCAGTGGTACCCAAGGTACCCCTGAGAGACAGGAGCTGGGGACAGGACCAGGGGACACTGCAGGGGCGCAGCATCCTTGTGCACCAAGTGGGACATCCTGCATGTGATCATCTGGGCTCACTCTGCAAGAGGTGACATCACTGGGGATCTTCTGGTCACTTCTTGTGGGCAGCCACACCTCTCTGACTGGTCCTGAAAGGCTGCCCATCACTGAGGCGCTCGCTCTTGGTCCGTTGGTTCTGGAGCAGCCACAGCCCTGGAAGCGGCGGTGAGAGGGAGCAAGATGGGTGCTGATGTGGCCCGGGGTGGTGATGTGGCCTCGCCATCCCTTCATGCCTCCGGCTGCCAGCCCTTCTGGGCATGAGTTGGCTCTTTTAGCTCCTGGGTGGCTGGTGCCAGCCCTGGCCTGGCTCTTTGAGATTCCCTGTGCCCTCACCCATCCTGGTGAGGGAGGGGGAGCCAGTGGCTGGCCCAGGGGCTGGGAAGGGTAAGGAGACTCAGCTACCCACCAGGAGGTGGAAAATGGCCCCGAGCAGGCAGTGCAGCGAGGTGGGGTGTTGCCGGCTGCCATCTATTATTCCTGCCCTGCATCAAAAGGCCGAGATGAAAGCCTCCGGCCACAGCCCTCACCACAACCACATGGACCCCCTTCCTGAAATTACTGCTCCCCTGAAGGAGGTTGCTTTTCCCTGAGCGGCGGCGGAGAAAGCCATGTTTACACACCAGGTTTCAAGCGCTGCTCGCCAGCTGCCTGGCTGTAATTACGGTTGTTAGGAGGGGATGAGTTGCTGGGGCTTGGTGCTGGGGTGTTTGTTTGTTTGTCTGCAGCCCCAGCGTGGGGCAGCTGGTGAGGGAGGGCGGCTCCCCCAGCAGCTGGAGAACTGGGCTCCCGCCGAGGGATGCTGTGGTCCCCGGTGAGCGTGGGGCCAGGCCAGCCCTGGGCTTTGCAGTGGTGCAGGGGAAAAAGGTGCCTGGTGTGAAAGGGCATCTCCCCAGAAAGGCAGGGATGGAGCTGAACCCCCAAATTCTAAAGTGCCGTGACTGCGGTAAAAGGAGCCTGCAGCGGGGATGGGGAGTCAGGAGGCTCTGGGAACCACAGCCACCACGGACCGATTGTGCCTGCAACCCTTCTCGCAGCCTGAGCACCCCCTGAAGTGGGGTGAGCAGGGACAAACCTCCTCTCTCATCCCCTCTGGTCCCCAAGTCAAGCAACAAAAAAAGTGCCTCACATCCCTGCCCACATTCAGCCTTGATTTAGCACTGTGCTTCGCTGCAGGGCTCACCCGACGGGGGGGATTCACATCCTGAGATGCCTCCGGGGACGTCTCTTCAAGGCATCTCCTTCGGCTCCCTCCAGCAGCAGCACCAGGCGACAGAGACAGCACAGGGACCAGGCTCCCTCTCAGTCTGGGTGGCGTGTGGCATGGAAGTGGCACCGGGAACAGGACTTCTGGGTCCCATTCCCAGCCTGGCTGCTTCTTGCTGCGTTATACACAGGAGCTCTCGTGCGCTGGCGCCGGAGCTGACAGCATCCATCTTGCAGGCAGGTTGCGAGGCTGAGCTGCCAGCTTCAAAGTGCTTCCAGGAAAGACCGCTTATCGTCCAATGCATCCCAAGTTTCCCGTTGCTGCCAGGCTCCTCTTTCAGCCCAACTGACACCACCTGAAGGGGAGCCCCTGCCGTATCTGGGATATCTGCCCTGCAGCCAGGCCCGCTGCCCAGGGACCTTGCAGGAGTGGTTTTAGCAGACAGCCACATCAAAGCCAGCCCAGGACGCTCCATCCCACCACAGTCTTCAGCACCCATGAAACGTGAGCATGACGCACCATGGCAGCACAGATTGCTTCTCCTGGTAAGGCTGGGCAGGCAGCGTGTGCAGCAGGGGATGTGAGGGGGCAACAACAGTGATGGCCCCTTCCATTTCACAGCCACCTTGGGCTTGCTCTGGGTCCTACAGGTGGAGGAACGTGGCAGAAGTCTTCTCCTGATTTTGCACCTCTCCTCAGAGGTTGCCAACCCACCTGGCCCAAATGCCTCCTTCACTGCAGACTCCCCAGTCTTGGCCAAAAGCGCTTCAGCATTCTGGCTGCTAGAAATGTGCCTCCTCACTAGCCCAAATGTACAGAGCGTGAACTCCCAGCCCTTGGCTCCCAGGAGGTCTGGAGCACACCTTTAGACAGCACAGGGCTACCAACACCAGTCCAGACCTGGCCATGCTCTGAGAGGTCGCTCAGCAAAAGCGACCTGGGATCACACGTGCTCCTGCTCTGGTGCAGGCAGCGTGATCAATGGCACGGCAGAGGGGTGCAGCCTGTCCCGAGCAATAGGACCCTGCGGCAGCATGGGCACGGTGAGCTGTTTGTGAGCCTTGGGGGATGACGCTCACATGGACGTGTCCCTATGCATGTGACAGGCACACTGTCCACGTCCACGCAAGCAGCAAATGAGAGCAAGTCACCAGGCACCACTACTTGTGCTTCTCCTTATTCTTTCGCTGCCTTGCACATCTCCTGATTTCTGATCCTCACTCAGCAGCTCCCTCGGCAATCATTCAAGCAGCGATGCTAAGCCTGGAGGGACCCAGCAAGCCCACCCAAGCCCACCCCCAGCCTCAGGCCAGGCCCACTCGCACCCCCTTTGCCAGGGAGAAGAGGGGTATTCCCCCCTCCCCGCCCCATGAGACCTGTGCGCTACGTGCAGGGTGTGATGGGGAAGCAGGTTGCTGGCGGCGGGGAGCTCGCCATTCACCAGTGCAAGTGGGAGGGTGAACGGAAAAGAGCCTCCTCTCCCGGTAGAGCACCACCGCCCAGGCTTGATGAGGCGTGTGCTCCTGCGCCACCCATACACACCTTGGGTGCCTCTCACCGCCTGGGACAGGTATTCACGGTCCGGCGGAGCGTGCCCTATCATGCCTTCATGCCACGGCGCTCAGCAAGCGCCTCCCCTCCCTGCAGCTGCAGCCATGCTGGAGCATTCCTCTGGGGAAGGCTGGCTCCTACCAGGAGGGGTGGGGGGCTGCAGACGGCCACCCCCTGCACCTTACGTACACTGGACTCTTTCCCACCACAGCACCCTCATCACCTCTTCAGCTTGGTCCCTGCATCAAGAGCCCACTGCGGCCGTGGAGGCAGCCTCCCGGCCAGCATGGGGAGATGTTCCCAGGAGCTGCTGTGCAGGCGTGGGGAGCACCCTGGGATGCTGCGCCCCTTCTTCCATGTGCGTGTGGCTGAGGGAGGTGCGACCCTCCCCGGCCGGTGCAGAGCGGGAGCCAGATGAAGCAGGGCAGGGACCATGCATTAGGGCTGGGATGTCCTTGCCCCATGGAGAGTCCCCTTCCAGGTCCTTGCTGAGGGTGGATGGGGCTTCAGGGAAGTTGGGGTATTCTGGAGGAAGTTCAGAATGTAGCCAAAAAGATGGAGCTAGATGGGATCTCCCTAGAGGGGTGATACCTATGGAGCTGAAGCAATCCTGCTCCATGAAAGCCTTTGGAAGGGGAAGGTCCTACAGAGTGGCACTCTCACCAGGAGCCCAGAGAAGGTCCCTGGCCATGCTGCCAAGCACTGGCCTTCTTTTGTCTTGAAAGTGGGATTAGGAAGAGGAAAAGCCCTGAGACAGGAGAGCAAAGGCAGCTTCTGGTGCTGCCCAAGCTCGGTCAGAGTCACTTTAGCTGAGCGTAGTTCACATAGGCACACAAGGGAAGGTTGGCCCAGGCAAAACTGAGACGAGGAGGAAGGGAGACATAAGGGGACCCCCCCATGAGTACCAGATCCGCTGCCCCACCTGCCCCAAAGCTGAGAAGAGAGCCCAGCAGCCCTGCAGAGCCCAGCAGCACTGCAGTCAGCAGCGGTGAACAGGACACTGTCCAGCAGCAAGGTCATCTGCTGTGGGAAAGAGCTCGCCTCCGGTGGCCTGAGCTTGGGCATGGGGAGTGGAGAAATCCCAAGTCACAAGTGCCTTGGAAGCGCCACTTCAGTATCCGCTGTGGTCTGGGTTCTTGGTTTGCTTTTGAGCAGTAAAATAAGTGACCCAGTGACCCATCAGGATGGGTGCCAATTTTGTCTGCCAAGTCCTGCTGCATCCCTGGTACCCAGAGCCAAGCCCAGCAGGCAGGAGGGGGGTATGGCACTCGACAGGGGAAGCAGGGGAGAGGGGCAGAGCCCATATGGCCCCTGCACCCCCCCACCTTCCTGCCCTCAGGGGGTGCCCCTAAGGGGCCGGCTCCATGTTGCCACGGGTGCTGTTTCATCCAGGTTCTCCCTGGTTCAACCCAGCTCTTGCGTGCATGTGAAACCACCTTGGAGCTCTGCCCATCGACCAGCCGGGCTCATACCCTTCACCCTGCTCTGGGCCACCTCTCCCCAGAGCAGGAGGAACCATGCCTGCTGGCTGGCCCTGGCCACTGTGGGTTGCAGCATCCCGGGGTGTGCCGCGTTCCGGGGTGCCCCCGGACCCCGCGTGTGCCGGGGCCTGGAAGGCGCTGCTTAAGTCATGTGTTTTGTGTTGGGTTTCTCCCCCTCCTGGAAAGTCCCAGTGTGGAGTGGTGGGGCTGAGCCGACCGCATACAGCTGCAGGCCACCACATGAGAGGAGCCAGCTCCCCGGGGATTACAGAGCCCCGGGAGCCTGGGGAGGAGGCAGGAGCACCCGCGCCGTGGCCCTTTCATCTCTCCCTTGCCTCACTCCCCCTTTCATGTCTGCCTCTCTGGCCACGCTCTTTTCCTCTGCTGCCTTTGCTCTCTTTGCACTTGGCCTCTTTTCCCTGCCTTCCCCCCAGCCCTTCCCGCTGCACCTGGCTGTGCTGGCTGCCTTTGCACCACTCCCATCGCCCCCCCCAGGACCCTGCACTTTCATCCCCTGACCCCCAGCTGTCTGCTCCCACCTCCCTTGCACCGGTGTCCTGCCCCCGGCTCTGCCTCTCCATCATCTCCTTCCCCAGCTGAAAACTTCCCATTGCCCTGGGGGGAAGGAGAGGGGTGGCACAAAGTACCCCCAGGTGTTCTCCATCCATGTCCAAAAAGCTTTTCCTCCTTTCTCCCATCAGTCCTATTGCCCTCACCAGGCTGCTTCCAGGGTCACCCCTCTCCTCTGGTCTGCCCTGTGCTGTCACAGCCAAGCATCCTCTTGCCTCCTCCATCTGCCTCATGGCAGCAACGAGTTGGGGATGTTGGTGGACCCCGTTGTCCCTCCCTGTCCCTGGCACCCACCTTCCTCTTCTTCAGCTCCAGCTGGGGGACAGAAAAAAGGCACCCATTCATGCAGCAGCCAGGGTTGGCTGTGAGAGGTCTCTGGTCAAGGGATAAAGAAAAGTGGTGGGTGCCCTATTTTCTCGTGGGCCACAGACCTGTGCCAGGGACCAGTACCCCTCAAATGCTCCCCTGGGACACCCTTGGGTGTCTCTGGTGTTTCCTGGGACAAGGGACCATGTGCAGGACTGAGAGAGTAAAGAATATTTGGGTCCAAACCTAGCCGCAGCCATTGCAGCAGGGGCACATCACAAGCAAGGTGGTCTAATGGTTAGGCCATTCCCTCTGAGTCCACAGGCTCCCTGGGGAGGCTTGGTGCCCATCTGCTTGGTGGGGATCTCAGCCATCGGAGTTTTGGCTGTGGAGGACCTCCCCACCACGTCACCCATTTCCCAGACACACTATCAGCCTCCTTTCTTGCCTGCCTCCCCTGCCTGCTCTCACGCCGGTGCCTGCTCACCCTGCTCCTTTGCACCCGCTGCCTCCACTCAGACCTTCTGCCTAAGGGGCTCAGTGCACCCCAAACGCTGCTCCCAGCTTGCTCAGCCCCTACCTTCCCCACCCCTTGTCCAGCCTCCCCTGGAAGCTCTTCCTACCCCACCCCTCGGAGCTGCCCTGGCTCCGTCATAGCCTTCAGCGCAAGCCCTCCCTCTGCTCTCCATCTCCGCATCCCACCCGTTTCCAGACACCACTGGCCCTTCTGCAGGCGCGTGGCAGCCCCATGTCCAGGGGCACCCAGCCATGGAGCACGCAGGGCTGGTGCAGGTGCGGCTGAGCGAGGAGGCTGCAGTCCTCCCGGGCAGCGGGGGCGCTCCTGCGGAGTTGGGCTGCGGCCGGCATGTCTGGTCACTCAACGAGCTCAACACAGTGGTGGCTACAGCCTCCTCACTGGGTAGGTGACCCACCCCTCATCACGGAGGGCAATGCCACCACGATGCTGTGCCAGGGCATGGTGGGCAGGAGCTGGGACTGGTGGGGGTAGCACAGGAGTCCCGGGCTCCTCTCCCGAGCCAGCTGCTGCCTCGCTGTAGGTACTTCGCTTTGCCAAGCAGGTCAGTTAGGGCCAAATGCTTTTTTTTTTTTTCTTTTTCAGGGGGTTGCACGGGTGCCGGTGCCAAGCATGACATGTTGAGGCTGAACTTCAGGAAAGCCTTGGAGCACCTCTCTGCAGCTCAGGTTGCAGCACAGTGCCAGCCAGGCTTTTGGGAAGGGTCTCAAGCCATGGCCACCTGCTTCTCAACCAGAGGAAGCATGGACTCCAGTTGCCCAGACCCAAGGCTCCCCTTGGACCAGCAGATGTGATGAGGCTTTGTTCTCCAGTCGCTTCCAGTAGCCCAGGTGCATCTGGCTGCTTTTGCGGATCAGCAGCCCACCAGGCTCTGCCAGCCAGCACTGCCAGCCCTGCCCATGGCCATGCTTATGCCACCCCAGCAGGTGGGATGGGACGGGGGCTACCAGGGAACTGTCCCCTCATGGCTTTGCTTCACATTGGCTCTGCTGGGAGCAGGAATGGAATTTGGATGGGGCTGGGCGTTCCCGTGTAGCGATTCCCTGGGGCAGGATCTGGCTCTGATGACTGTTCTGCGCAGGGAAGAAATACCAGAGGAGTTACTCACGGCTCATTGGGGCATGATGTAGCAACTCCTCACTGGTTCCCCCCACCCTCCAGCGAAAGTTCCTCCTGTGATCTCCTGGGGAAAGTCCCAGCCCCCCCACTCCCCCCCTGCCACCCCCAGAGACCTTCCCCACCCTTGCTGGAGCTTTCCAGAAACAGGAGATGAGCTGGGGCTTTGGGTGAGAGGAGAAAGGATCAGAGCAACCCGCCGTGCTGTAGGGAATTTTCTGTCCCCTTGGCTCATCCATGCTGTGTCTGGTGATGGGCACAAGGCCAGGGTCTGAGAGAACACCAGCATGAGTTATCCACAGCTGGACAACCACACGTCTGGCTTCAGACCTGGCAGAAGTGCAAACCGATCGGGCCAGCTCGGGTCTCTCTATTGACTTTTGGCGGTCACATTCAGGTCAGGTTTTCCCATCGCTCTCCACAACCGCAGGGTCATGACGTGAGATTTACTTTCAGTTTGCTGGAAGGAGCTGAGAAGCTCTCCTGCTCCTGGGACTGTGAAGTTAGAACTTCAAGAAAACCACTGGACTTTGCACGGCTCTAGCAGAGCCACCAGGCTGGTGGTCCCCTCTGCAGCAGGGACCGTCGGGGATGGAGGAATCTCTAGAGCTTGGGTCAAAATACTTGACGGAAATGAGCACGTTCCACTGGGTTTTGCCAGCATGGACTTGCTGACATCTTTAGAAGCCTTCACTGCACTCTTCACGACACGCTCGTGAAATAAATGCCCATTTCTTTTTCAGTTTTGGAACTTCTTTAGCAATTTGCTTCTGTGGGGAGATGATGGGAGAGCATTGGGAAAATCTGGTCCCCTCTGCTGGAAGCCACCTCCATCATCTGCCTGGCCTCTTCTACCCTGATGGTCGTTCCTCTCTCTTGGGCAAAGCACCTTGAACCTTCCCATTTCAGCCCAGCCCTGTGTGCGGTGCCCTGCAGGGTGGAGGCATCCCCCACAGGGCAAGGGGGGCCACCCACCAGAAGATGCAGTCTTGGAGCAGCTCAGCAGGATCAGATAGTCCCTCCATGTGAGGAAACATGACTCTTTGGTGGGGCTAGGACAGTCCCCACCCTTGGATCAGGAATGAATTGAGGCACACAAATGGAGGGACATGGAAGGAGGCAGTTAGTCCGAGTGCCCAAAGCCAAAGGAGTGTGAATCCAAGCCCCAGAAATCCTCCATGGCTCCAACTACGCAAAGCCAGACATCACCCTCTTCCCAGGCCCTAGTGAGGTATATGGGGCATTTCTTTCTTGGGGAAGGAGGGAAGCTGCACTCAGGCTCCATGGAATAAGAGAGGTTTGGGATGTCCAGACCCCAGGGAACCAAGTCCTTTCTGGCAACTGGCTCTGGAGGCTCGGCAGTGGCCATGGGGAGACGAGGTGTCCTGCGTGCTCTCTGTGCCCAGCAGTGAGGTCATTAGGATGGCTGCCCAGCAGCTGGTTCCCAGTTAGGGAAGCATGGGGACACTGTCTTTGTAACCACAGGCACACTGGCGTCTTGCCTGGGGCTCTCAGATATTTGGTGAGGGAAGCCACAGAGCAGATCTTCAAGGTTGATATCGCATTGGGAGCCAGCTGGCCCCAGGAATGAGCTCCTGGAACCAAGGACCCTGTGCCCTGGAGCTGCCTGTACCCAGAGCATGCTGCCTGCACCCAGAGCACGCTGCCTGCAGCCCGAAGCACCCTGCCTGCAGCCCGAAGCACCCTGCCACACCACACCCCTGCAGCACAGCATTTGCACCATGCTGCCTGGAGACCCACTAAGATCAAGGGATCTTGTTATGTTTTCTCCTCCCCTGATATCCCAGGGTCCCAAGCTCAGATGGGGTCTCTGCAGAACCAAACAGCACCTGGCACCGTGGCTTGCCAGGCTCAGTGGCCAGGCTGTGCTGGGAGTCTCACCCTGGCTGTGCTGGCATTACTGGTGTGCTCTTTCATGATGATATATTCCCAAAATGGGGGGCAAGGGGAGAGCAAGCTGCCATCTTTGTAGCTCCAGGATGCTCAGAGACGGGTCCCTCGCTGGGGGATGTGAGATGTGCTTGGAGGGAATGGCCTGGACCTGCATCCCCTCTCTGCATCATCAAATGCACCTTGTCCCCACGCTGGTCCCCTCCCCAGCTCAGCCCGGCCAGGGGAGCCATGTGCTGGGGTGCAGCTGCTGCAGCGCAGGTGGCCTGGGAATAGCAAGCAGGGGAGCGAAGGGGCTGGTGCGGTGCAGAGAGAGCTCGGTGGTGAGTCAGTCATCACCGCAGGCAGCCCTGAGATCACAGGCGCCTGTGAAGGAGCCCCTGGGAGGTGGGAAGCCAACACCACCTACAAAGTGCCAAAGCATGATGGATGTGCAGAGCCCACCAGTCTGGGCAGCACGGTGCCGGGGACACAGGGATTTGGCCACCTTGGGAGGGAGGGGGGAGATGGGGTGGCCAGGGGACATCAGGAGGTCCAACTAGTGCTTGGGGCAAAGGGCTTGGGGATTTTGGAAAAAGGGCCTTGATGTTGGAGGTGGATATTGCTGGAGATGGATATTGCTGGAGGTGGAAAAGCAGGACCTCAGGAGGGAAAATGAACCGCTGGAGCATGCCCTGCCAGAGCAAACCCACCCTGTGGGAACATCGCTGTTTTCATGCCCCACAGGGTGAACCCAGGTGCCCTGAGCCCCAAGCAGAGATCCCATCTCCACAAGGTTGCCCACCCCAGGTCTTTGCTGCTGGGAGCCGCTGCGGCGGCCGCATGCCCTGCTGTCCCTGCTGTGCTGCAGGTGGAGCTGCGCAGGTGCCACAAGGCCACAGGAGCTCCCATGCTTCCCCCCATTACCCCCACCACCCTTCTCTTCCCCTCAGCCCCTAACCCACAGATAGCTCCAGGGGCAAGGACCCCATCCACCCAGTCCCTCCTGGAGGGGCAAAGGCAGCCGTCCGGCCCCGGGGGTGGCGAAGGGCAGAGCATCCGTCCCAGCTGACCCAGCTCCTCGCTGCCTGCGGGAGCGTTACGAAACGAGGACATGGGGCTGCTCCCCACTGGGCCCGGGGCGCTCGCTTCCTTCCAGCCTGGTATTTTCCTCCTCAACTTTTTTTTTTTAATTCACTTTTTTTTTTTTTTTTGCATAGCCCCAAGGAGTGCGCAGCCGTGGGAGGAGCGGGGAAGTTATCAGCCGGGAGATACCAGCAGCATGATTCACCGCCTGGCCCCCGCAGGCTGCCGCAGCCAGATGGGTGCCCTCCCCGCCACTGCAGCGAGGTGCCATTTGCGGACATCCATAGCCTGGCTTGGCCTCGCTGCCTCCCCCTTTCCCTGCTCCCCGGCCCCCAGCACCCTTCCCAGGAGCATGGGGGGCAGCAGCACAGCCCCCAGTCCCGGCACGGCCACAGGCATGGGGCCAGCAGCCGGGATTCCCGTGGGATGGATGGGGTCCAGCATGTGTCCGGCTGGGCAGGAGCCTCCCAGAAGCCACCTTGCAAGGGCTTGGGGTGCCTGCAGGGGGTCCCCGCCTCCTGCCAGTCGGTAAACAGCTCCAAAGGGCTGTTATTACGGGATGGCAGGAGAGCACTGGGGAGAAAGACTCGCACAAGCAGGAAAGCAGTAACTGAGGGTCCCCCTCCATCCTTCTGGTACCCTGCAGGAGCAGAGGGCCCCAGGCAGCAGGAAGAGCAGGGTGCTGCACCCCGAAATACCCTGTGATGTCTCCAATCCACTTTTATTCACAATCAGAAAATAACTTACCATACAATAACACAGGCACGCACATCACAGCCCTGGGCACCCTTCTCTCCAGCCACGATGCTACAGCCCCAGGTGGCCCAAGCTCTGTCCCAGCAGAGGCGAGCTCCAGCATGGGGAGCTGTACCCCTTCTCCATCCCATGGGATGCTCCATCCCCATCCCACTCAGAGCACATCCTCGCATGTGGCCAGAAGACCCTGTGCAGGGTGCCAGTGCGTGTCCCCACCCTCCCTCCCCCCACCCTGGGCCCTGCCGTCCCCCACCCCACCCTGCCCTGTCCCGCTGGGTGCCAGCGGGTGCTCCCCCACCCCCATGCCCACCCTTCGCCCCCCCGAGCGGTGCTGGTGTCGGCGGTCTGTACAGCATGACCGTGCGCTCCCCGGGGCCGGGAGCCTTGGTGCTCTCGTGCGGGGCCAGGCGGGCAGTGGGCAGCGGGCAGCCCTGCCCTCCCCAGGTGACAACAAAGTGCTGATTTTGGAGGGTGCTGAGCATCTCCTCTCCCGCTCCCCCCCGGAGCAGAGGGAAGCAGGTGGCTCCATCTCCCCCCCAGCGCTGATCCCTGTCTCCCTCCCCCCCTGCGGGCAGGTGTGCTTGTCCCTGGCACCCTGGGGTGGGCACCCGTCCCTGCCTGGCTACTTGCAGACGCTGACCCACTCGGTGATGCGACACTCCTCGCAGGCCACGAAGCAGCACCAGTGGAACTTGCAGTTGCAGCGCTCGCTGCGGGTCTGCCGCAGGATGTTGTGCCCGCGGCCGCAGCACAGGCTCTCACAGTTGTCCATGCCCGGGCTGGTCTTGTTGCACAGGCGCCCTTGGGTGCCCAAGGAGTCCAGGGCCGGTTCCCGCTCGCAGAAGTCAGGTGACTTCTCAAAGTAAACCAGCTCGCTGATGCCGGCCCGGCGGCGATGCCGAGCGTGGCCCGGCTCCAGCTGCCCAGCGTTGCGGTTGTGGGGTCGGATGAGGGTGGCCCCGTAGAAGCGGTCCTTGAGCAGGGACCCCACCAGGCGAAACTCGGGTGTCACCTGCCAGCAGGTCTTCAGCTGGCAGCTCCCCGAGGTGCCGTGGCATTTGCACTTCCTCCTCATGTTGTCCATCACCACCTGAGTGGGGAGGGGAGGGCAGAGGGGTAAGCATGGAGGAGATGTTTTTTGGGGGCCAGAGAAGCCATCATGGCTCTCTAGAGGGGTTGGCACTATGGGAACACCATGGGCCGGCACAAGCAGCCATCAGAGCCCTGGAGCTGCAAAGCCAGTGAGGCTGCACCCTGTTACTCAGTGTCACCCATGTCCCACACCCTGTCCCTTCCCATCCTGGCAGGACCGAATGGCTTTTCTACTCCAGCAAGGGACTGGCACCTAAAGGAGAGGGTGAGCCACCCAGCCTCAGGGAGGACAAGGAGCCTGGATCTCACCTTCCACTGCTGCTTGGCTCCAGCAGCATCAACCCAACTGCAGACCCCAGTTAAAGCTGGCGTGGCTGCATCTTAGCAGCCCTACTGGGACCCCCTGGTGCAGGGGTACCCCCCACATCTCGCCGGCCAGGAGCACTGCGAGTGGGGCATGCAGGAGGGATGCTTTTCCCTCCCCAGAGCTTTCCTCCCATAAAGCCCCAGCTCCGGGAGTCCTGGGAGCAGCTCTGCTTTTGGCTCTTGCCTGCTTTCCTGTGGGAGCCCTGGGTGCAGCACTGGGGGGCTGAAGTGCTGCATCCTGCCATCGTCCAAATTTCAAGCAGGGATCAGAGATGCTCACAAGGTTTTGGAGGCCACAGCAAGGCTGGTGCCACACGTCCACACCCCGGCAAGGGCCAGCGTGTGAGTCAGGCTGGGGCTTGCAAAGACTATGTGAGGCTGACCTCCCCCCCGCCCCTAGCACCATGCTCCAGGGCTTGGGAGGAGCCCAGGGGACATGTGGCCCTGCACAAGGTCCCATCCCATGATGCCAGCCCTGCCCGGCCACCCGGCTTCATGCCTGACACGCCGCCTGTTCCTGCCCCCTCCCTGAGGGGGGACACGTGTGGAAGGAGTGCCTTGTTTTGGTAGGGGTGGGTAGTTTTTCTTCCTTGTTTTCTTGGTTTTGAGTAAATCTCCCCATTGCTAAGCAGTTATGGTAATGAAGGCAGGTCAGGGAAACAAGCCTGGAGCTCAGGCACACAGCGGAGAGGTCTGGGCTGGGCTGGAGTTTGGCTTTCATCCTGCTGAGAGTCCTCTCTCCTGCCGGGAACAGCCTCCACCTCACAGGTAATGAGCTTCTCGGCCTCTGCCATGCCCTGGGTGTGCCGGCAGGAACACCGGCTGCTCGCCATCATCCTTGCCACCATCCACAGGAACACTCTGCCACCAGGACCCCATCCTTTCCCACATCCCTTCCCTGCTCCCTTGGCTGGACCAGGGCAAATCCTTGTATAGGGCTGTGGCTGGGATGGTCACCACTGGGATGGAGAGGACAGTGGTGTGACAGCTGGACCAGGGCTCATTTGGGGCTACGGTTGGTCGCAGCAGGGGCTGGAGAAGGCAATGTGTGTTTGCCATCTCCATCACCCAAGCCATCACTGCTGAGCATCCTGAGCCCCAGCACCGCAGCACCCATCCATCCCTGCCCAGGGACAGCTCACTCTCCCTCCTGTGTGGGCAGCACAGCGGGGACGGGACCCTGCCAGAGTTGGGAGATCTGAGAAGGACCCATATGAGTCTTGGCCCCATGCTTGTTCCATCAGATCTCCTTCACACAGCCCTACCCGGCTACGTCCTTCCCCCATCTCACAGACACCCGGGTTCAGCACATGCCCGGACTCGCTGGTGCTTTCTTTCGCACATTCCCAGCTCCTCCCAGACACGCTCATAAGAGCTTTATCGTAGGTCTTTGTTGTGAGGGTAATGGGTAGTTCCTGGCTGCCTTTCATCCTCTCTTGCTCTCTGATCTGGAGGGTTAGGAGGACCTGCAAAGCTTTTTGCACGCTCCTGCTGCTCCTCACTGGGGAACTTGCACCCTCTCAGGGATGCAGGACACCCACCTTGGTCTTGAGTTGGAATAGAAAGCCCCGGGGCAACCACAGGCTTTCTATTCCAACTCAAGACCAAGATGACCTCTGCCACCATCACAGGATGCTGCGCATCCCCTGCAGCTGCAATCCCTTCCCCGGATTTGTAGCTGGATGCAAACGAGGAAAAAAATTAGTGTGTTTCTGCCTGGTTTCGAACCAGGGACCTTCCGCGTGTCAGGCGAATGTGATAACCACTACACTACAGAAACCCACATCCCATGGCCACTGGATGCGGCCATTGGTGGGATTGTCACCTCACCTTGGCATTGCAGGGTCTGAGTCCAGAGCTGGGCTTATCCCAACACAGAGCACCCTTGGGACACGCAAGGACCGTGGAGAGGATGCTCAGCATCAGTGAGATGCTGGAGAGCCCTGGGTACTGCAGCTGCTCGGTGCATGCAGAGGGATGGTGAGTGGCAGGGCATGGCACGTGGTGTATGTGTCCACATCACCGCTCTGCACAAGGGGTTCAAGCCTCGGGACTTGGGAGGGGAGGACCACAGAGCTGCTGCATCCAGCATGGCCACTCATTTCCTGGGAAATCCCAGCAGATTGCTCCTTATTACAGCAGAAAGATGGTCCTAGAAGTGAGGAGGGCTCAGGTGGGTGTGGGACCCACAGCATTGCTAAAAGAGCAGACAGGGAGCTGGAGAATCCATCCCCAGGCAATGTGGATGTCCAGGTCCAACCCTGGCAATAAGCATGGCACCAACAGGCACAGATCAGACACGGAATCATCTTGCTCCAATGCAGGGCACCCACAAACATCACAACCCAACCTGCAGATGGGCTCACACCCTCATCTCACCAGGGTCCCCAAGCTGGGCAGTGTGTCCAGCCATTGCTTCTCCACCTGCCCTGGTACCATCCCCCCCTTGAGCTCTTTGGTCCTCCTCTGCCTCTGCTTCCAGCTCCCAGGCTTCTTGCAACAGTCCAGCTCTTGTCTCTGAGGCCAAGAGCTGACATTGCCACTCCCATCCTCTTAGGGACAAGCAGACCCCAGACATTTTTGCTGTTGCTGGCTCCCACAGGACACGGTGGTGACATAGTCCCATGTGGTGACATGCCCCCTGTGCAAATATTCCTCTCTCACCTTCCCCTCCCTCTGCAGAGGGCTGTGGGGCTTCAACTGGCAAACGGGCAACACAGGCCCCGAATTTCTGAGTGCTGCCAAGAGTCTCAGTGGTTTGGGACACGCAAAGCTGGAGGGGAGCCAGGATGAGCCCTGCAGCCAGAACTGGGACAGGGGGTCTTGTCTGGCTTGGGGCAGAGCAGCCTGCGGAGAATTTAACTGCCTAGCACCGAGTGAGCCTTCACCACACGCAAGCAAATGAAGCCAAACAAGCAAAACGCTCTGGCTTTCCCCAGGTATTTACAGCTTGGCCAAACTGGGACGGCTTTTCGGGGAGGTACAGCTCAGCTCCAGCATCAGGGCAGGGCACACATCAAGGTCCTGCTCTGCAGTGTCCCCATCTCACAGCTGGCTTTAAACATGCTCAAACCAAGAGGCACATCCAAACATCTGAGCTGTCCTGGGGAAACGCTCCCTGCGGAATTCTGATCTTTAATTACTTATTCCTGCAGCCACTACACCCCCCTCCCTGTGGGGCCCTGGCAGTGTGCGGTTGGAGTCTTTGGGACAAATCTCCAGCTGGATCCATGGGATGGGGTCTCCCTGGCACCTGCCGGGAGCAAAGCTGGGCAGGGAAACGCAACCATCCTCCCAGTCCCTCCTGCCCCTGCGCTTCTTGTCTTCAATGTCAGGATGCTTTTAAACATCAGCTTCCAGACAGAGCGAGCTACTAATTAGCACCTTTAACAAGACCTGACATCATGAGAATGGGGGGGAGGCTGCCCTGCTCGCCCAGGTAGGCTCCAGCACCCCCTTGGAGCTGGGGGACGAGGCTGTGGGCTGTCACCTCTGCTCCTCTGGAGGGGACGCTGCACTTCCTAGCTGGCACAGGCGCCTGCTGCCTGGCTCAGTCCTGCTCACATCTGCCTCCTCGGGGCACCAGCTCCCTCCCCAGAGGCAGAGCCGTGGCCGGGTGCTGCAGAGCCTGTGCTGTGTCCCCTCACTGGGGGGACACCAGTTCACCCAGTCCCTGAGTCAGTTCACCCCCATAGCACTGCTGCAGCACAGGCAGGTGACAGTGGCCTTGTGAAGTGTCCCTTAGCGGGGGGACAGCAGAGGTGCTCAGAGGTGCCCTACCCAGCAGAGACACCCAGCAGTAGGGTTGCGCCACTGCCTTTGCTCTGGGCAAAACTGGGGAGGGGAGGTACCTTGGGGACAACCCTAGCCTCACACACGTGCCCCACCGCAGCCAGCACGAGCCCCTTGCAGTCCTGGGGACCCTGTCCCCGACACCATCGCCCCCCACCCCAGCCCAGCACCCCGCTCACCTGCCGGCCCACGCGGTTGTTGTGCAGCCTCATGCGGGAGTGGATGTCCCTGTAGGTTTCCCGGGAATCAAGGAAATCCTTGGAAAACTTCTCCCCATAGTCCACATCGGGGCTGCACCCTCCCCATTCCCAGGAGTCCTGGAGGCCGGGGGTCTCGGCCGGCATGTGCTCCATGTGCACCCCGTGCACCATGCCTTTGCCACGGTTCATGGCCTCCAGCTGCAGACGATGCAGCTTGCGCCGAAAAGCCTCTTCATCGCCCCGGCGCTTCTGGTCGCAGCCGCAGGCCTGCAGCTTGCCGAGGGCACAGGCGTTGGAGACGGCGTGCACCACGCCGGCGGCCGCGATGGCATAGGCAAAGGCGCTCTCCCGAAAGCCTGCGAGGAAGCAGAGAGCGGGGCTCAGGCTGGGCGGTGTGACCCCCGCTGGGGGCTGGATGAGCCCAACATCACGCTGGGGTGTAGGGAGCCAGTGGTTTGGCTTTTGCCTTGCCTTGTCCTGATGCACCGGCTCCCACCTGGACCATGAGCAAATTCTCACTTGGTGCTCTCCAGCCCCATTCCTACCACAGCATTGCTCAGGCATCAGCATCATGGCTTTGATGGGAAAGGCAGTATCTCCTCCCTCCCCTCCACTCAGTTTCCCAGTATATTAAATATAATATTAAATATAAAGCTGGCTGAGGAATACTTCTGCTGAGGAATGGGCCGTTTCTGCTTACCCACAGGGTGCAGGATCAGGCAATAACAGGAGCAGGTGGCATTGCCTGTCCAGCCCCATCCCTCTGCCCATATGCACTCCCTCCCCGAGCCCCGCCAGCTCCTGCAAGGAGCTCTAAATGTGATACCACGCTGGAAAAATCGAGCATCCCTAGTTAGTTAGAGCATGCCGCGACCGCACCACCCGATGCCAGGGCCGGCAGCTGGTTGTCATTAAACGCCGGGGAGCGAGGACATCTGCAAGTGTCATTAGCTGGGGATGGGGGGGACAGGGACAGGGATGGGTCCCACAGCAGGGGCTCCACGGGACTGCAAGCGGGGGCTGCCCGAGGGCCGCTCGACTTCGCTGCAGCTGGGTGAGGAGCCTCCCCTACCTGGGAACTTCAATTTTATTTTAAATGCAAAGTAATATTTTTGTTTGTGGTTCCCAGGCCAAGCGGGGAGCCCTCAGTGCCCTTTGCTTCGGTGCGCAGTGACCGGCCCCAGCATGAGGAAGGGAAGCAGGGAGAGCCCGATTTTGTGCTGTGGCTTCACATGAGAATAAATAAATAGCTGGAGTTCGCCAGCCTCTCTCCCTCGGTTGGACAAGAGCAGCTTCATCAGCCCTGGCTTTACTACAGCTGAACAGACAAGAGGTTTGAGGGCATTTTCTCCAGCAGATCCGTGCCATCAAACGTGGGGCTTGGGCAAGCACCCCAAAGCGCAGATCCCAGGGAGGGGCTCTGCCAGCTCCCTGCCTGCACCACGGAGTCACCAGAGGCGAGAGCACAACCACTCCCCACCGCCGTCGCCCGTCCTGGGCAATGCTCCCCATCACACACATCTCCTCGGTGGTTCACTCCCGCCTGCCGAGCAAAGGCTATGATCTTATTAAAGGGAAACGAAACGCCGCTCGGAAACCTGCATTTAAAGTCACGCTGCTCTTTTGTGTGTTAATTTGACACTGGTGCATTTAAAAAATTAACGAGGCGCTGCTTAAAAGCCAGCGGGAGCCTCTCCCAGCTTCCCCTCGGTGTGGGACAAGCTTGCTCTCAGCCTGCGTCTTCCCATGCACAAGTTGAACAACATTTTTCAGTGGGCAGGTAATGGGGCTGCTGGTGCATACGCTGCGCAGCCTCCCCGGGGAGAGGACTGGCAGGCAGTGCCTGCAACACACCCACATCGCTGTTAGAGCAGGACAGCCCGAATCTGGGGAACTTCAGCCCCCAGGAAGAGTGATGCAGGATGAAGAACCGGCACAGGAAGGTCTCCAGGGTCCCTGAATCCTCCCCGTATCGGTTCTCCGTCCCCACAATCTGGGTCAGCTCCAGCCCTTCCTGAGTCAAACGCAGGTGCAGCCCAAGAGCAGGGTCTCATCGCAGCCAGTGCCTGGGGATGGGGCAGCAAGCCCTCCGCCTGGCGTGGCTCTCTCCTCCCAGCCCTGCCTTTCCGTTAGCCTCTTTCTCACACATTTCTCCAGCCTAATGAATAATTGCCCATGTGGCATCTCCTTAAAATCCCTCCCGGAGCCCAGACAGAAGCTCTACCCCACCCAGTCCGTCTAGCAAGCCCGTCTCCTTACAGGTAAAAGAGGCCAGGTTTGTTTGGTGCCCTCCACGGCTGGGAAACCCCTGGGGTCAAGCCCCAGCCCTCCTCCTTCCTCCGCTGCCCTCCAGCCACACACAAGCTGATGGATGAGGCATGGGTCCTTGTCCCTGGAGCTGCCATCCCCCAGGCTGTGGCAGGGGAAGTGCTGGTCCCCAGGACTTGACATCCCATCGCTCTGGGAGTCTTCTCCCCACCTCACCACGGTCATTTCCCTGCTCAGTACCACTCTGCTCCTCCCTTCTCGCCTCCTTCCCTCGCCCGCTCTCAGGTGGAGCTGTGCGCAGTGGGGAGGAGGGGGCCAGGGCAGCGCCTGGACCGCAGCAGCCATGCCAGCGCGGTTCTGCTTGGAGGTTCAGTTTACATTCCTCGCTCTACCCCGGTCATGCCAGAGCCCGGAGGATTGCAGCAAAGCAGCGAGTAACGTGGCTGCAGGCGACAACCACTGGCCTCATGGGCTTGGCGAAAGTGGGAGCGCCCAGAAACCACAGCCGAGTGCGGCATGCGCAGCAGCCAGCCCCGAGCCCTCCAGAGGGAGGATCTCCAGCTGCCCCAGCCACCTAAGACCTCAGTGCTGGTGTCTGAGTCACCAGACCCCTCCAGAGATTGCAGAAGAGGTTGTAGCTGTGGGAGGTGTGAGGGGAAGTATTTCACCCTGCAGGGAAGAGGGAATGGAGGACACCACCCTGACACCACCGCCGGCACCCAGCTTGCCATGCACTTAAAGGACCGTGCTGGACAAGGAGGATGGATCTGAAATCTCGGCCCCAGGTCAGGTCCCAAAGCGGCTTTCTTAGCAGGGGAAAATTTTCCCTGTCAAGGTGCACCCAGGAGATGGGGGGGCCATTCAGCAAGACCCCGAGCACCTGCTGGAACCGGCTCTGCCACTGGTGCTGCAGTTTCTCCACCTCTCATGTGGATGCAGGACCAAGGCAACGGGACTGTCTCAGGCACGGCTGGGGGCTCCATGGTCTGCTGGGGTAGGGAAAGCTGGCGTCATGGCCTTCTTCCCATGGCTCACCATCGCACCCGGGCAGCGACACCCTCCCAGCACCCGCCACCGCGGCACCCGGGTGGCATTGAGGGAGCAGGCGGGACAGCCTGGAGCAGGCGCACCCCGGGGCACCCCAGGGATGTTCAGCCGCCCCCACCATGAGCAGCACCCCCCATAATGCACGTCGCCCCGGCCCCTCTGTCTGGTGAGGAGGAGGAGAGCTTCTCCCGCCACGGCCAGTCCCAACACGCCGCCTCTCCCCCAGCCCCGCTCCCTCTCCTCCCCTCTCCCTAATTAAACTGCAGGTGAACCTGCCAGGGTCTGGCCCGGCGCCAGGCGCTAAACGCCTCCCTGCAGATCCCGACTTGCCTCCCTGCACCTCCTTGAGCGTGCTGGGGACAGCCCGCAGCCCCCGCTCCCCGTCCGCCCACGGCACCCTGAGCCAGCAGCCCTCGCCACTCAGCCGGGCTCAGACCCACACCTCCGGGGATGCTGCTCAGCCCCCAGGGTCTCACTTGCCACCATCCACTGGGGGAAGGTCCAGGGGATGGGGGCACCCACAGGGATGCAGCCAAGCATCCCAAAGCACCCACATGCACATTGGGGCCAGGCGGGCAAAGCCCTCGGCTTGCCTGAGGGTACCGAAAAGTCTGCCAGCAGCCCAGCTGCAGCTGTGCCGGGCCAGGCGCTGCGGTCTGTGGGCACCGGGGCTTGGCTGGGGCTGGGGCTCTGCAGAGCCAGGCGCTGGGGTCCTGAGCTCGGCAGCTCGGCAGCTCCCTAAATAGCCATAACAGCATCTGCCTCTGTCCCCACACAGCAAAGCCTCCCCAGGCTCTGGCTCCCCGCTCCTTGCTGCATGAAATCAAGGTTTGGCCATGGCCACGCAGACCCCTTGGCACCAGAGAGCCCTTCTAACGGGGCACGCAAGCATCACCCATCCCTCCAAAGGCTGCAAGAGGAACAACGGGATGCTGCACACCAGAGCCATGTCCCCTCCAGCCACGCACCCTCAGGGGCCTTCAGGGACACCCAGCCCCTCTGCAGGGGTTCCACTTCTTTCAGAGCTCCATATAGATGGGGTTGGGATGAGCAAAAGGGAATGCTCAGGGAAAAGGGATCCCTCAGCACACCTCAGACAGCCCCTGCCTGTTAGCCGGACAGCCCCAGCCCTGCTGGCATCGCACCCACTCACGGGTGCACATGTACCAGACAAGGACGAGGGCTCGGTGACTCCCCATCATTCACAGCTTCATTTTTGGCCCATGCCCAAGCATGGTTCAGCCCAGCCAAGCCACACAGTGCCCAGCAGCTCACGTATGCTACAGGGGGACCACACGCCAGGGGCAATAGGCCACCCTTCTCCTGCGAGGCGGACACGATCATGCTGCTCACCCTTGGAGCAGGGGCAGAGGACCTGTCTCAGGTGCACCTTACTGGTGCAGATGCAGCCACCTGCCTCCACCTCCCAGCTCCATTCTCCTACGTATGCCCCTGGGGCCGGGACAGGATGTCTCTGCCGGCACTTGGAAGGAGAGGGAGGGACAGCAGAGAAGGATGGGACCAGGGACAGGACTGGAGGGTGCTGGCAGGGGTGACAGTGCCAGGGGATGGGCAGGAGGGTGGTGAGGACGTAGGCAGCCAGCTGAGGAGCCAGGGAGGACAGGAGGAGGAGGGTTTGCCACGGCAATGCTGAGCCTGGATGCACACGGAGGTGACGTGGGACAAAGAGGACGGGGGGTGCAGATGGCACTGGAGGCTCAGTGAGGGGTACAAGGGACACCCACACCCCAAGGGTGCAGCATCAAAAGATGAAAACAGAAAAACCCACAGCCCATGGGGGCGCCTGAAAAAAAAAAAAAGCCTCTGAGAGAGCAGGGATGGTAAATCCCTGGGCATCCTCTCTGCTCACCCTCTGCTAACCTGTTGTTGTGCCTTGCAGCCGCTGTGCCCTGCTCCCCAGGGACGGCTGCGTCTCCCTGCCACATCTGGCAGGTCTTTGCTCTGCCCAGGATGCTGCTAGGAACCCTGTCCCCAGCTATGCTGCCCAGAAGCCCTGCCAGATTCCCAGTCCTGCCCAATTTGAATCCTCCCTGTTCCTTCCTGGTTCCCCAGGGCTTGCATTCAAACTTCTGGGATCAGATCAGCGGGATGGGGAGACAGGCACTCATTTGCCACTGTCCCCTGCTCTGTCCCCAGGGAATGAGCCGCCCAGTTCCACTGAGTGCCTGGATGCCGGGCAGAGTGTGGGACAGGCACTGGTGGTGCACTCTGGACGGCTCACACCCGCTCAGGGGAAGATGCAGGAGATGCAGGAAGACGGGGCGGAGGTGGGGAGCGGAGCCAAGCTGGGAGAGCGGGAGGGAGAAGCCAGCTACAAATAATTTAAAGTGAGATTCACGCACGGCTGAACTGATGGCAGAAGAAGTGGGAAAAGGAATGAAAGATTAAAGGGGTCTGTCACTTCGGGTTACAAACAATGATCCTACAAGCACGCTGCGTTCCCAGGCACAGCAAGGATGGGGCAGGGCACCGAGCAGAGACCTAATCCCCGGGGGACAGGTGCATTAATGCCTGCGGTATGGAGCCTGCACCCCTCGCTTCCACTGCTCGCCTCTCCTCTGGCTCTGGGCTCGGGAGATGCACCCGGCATCCCTGCTCTGATGGCTCTGTCCGTAACAGCTGCAAGGCGGAGCTCAGCACTCCAGCTCCGTCATTGAGGGACGCAAGTGGGCTGGAAGCGGGCCAGGATACTGGCCTCAAGGCTTGCTCCATGCCAGAACAGCTCCGAGCAACCGCATGGGATGGCCTGGGTGCTCGAGGCTCATCCTACACCCTCTGCTGCCAAAAGAGGAGTGCCATGAGGTGCTCATCTGTTCTGCTGCTCCAGCCCTACCTCCATCCTTCCCTGGTGCTGGGTGCTGGGTCTCCATCCCAGGGAATGGGATCCCACTGGTGCTGGGAGCCTAGGCTGAGCCATACTGAAGAGCTCAGGACTGGGGCAAGAGTCCAGGGGCTGCGGGAGTCCCCACACCCCTCAGTCACAGACCTGACAGCGGGCAGGGCTGTGGTGGCACCTGAGACACAGGTGAGCTGCAAGTCATCGGCCACCACCAGACCTGGCGGGCTGAGGGAGGGATGCAGAAGATCGGTGCTCTCTGCTACTGGAGCTTCTCACCCAGCCCGGTGGGACCCGCAGCGGGGAAGCTCACCTGGGTGTGTGAGCAACTTGAGCCAGCAAGTCAGTGTCTCCTGCCGCCCGAGGAGACTAGAAGTGAACCGCATTCCTCAGAGGACCTGGAAATACCTCGATGCTTATCAGGGCTGACGGTCCCCACCCTCCCTGCCAGGCCCTAACCTGGGCGCTGCTCATGGAGGGAAGAGATGCTGCCCTTCTCCAGGCACTGACGGCTGCTCTACGGCAGGACCGCAGCCTTGATGCCATGCGTGCTCCAAGGTAGCATCCCCTCCAGCAAGGCTTTGCCTGTCTGCCACGGCGTGAGGGACATGAGGGACCTCCTGGCACCAAAATGCTTCTGTGCTCCCCTCTGCAGCCATCTCCCCATCTGCTACAGCTGCCTGGGGGCTCCTGCCACCGCACCCCCTCGAAGGCACGTAAGCCTCAAGCTGCCAACCTCTCCTCTGTGAGACTCTCCTAGCACTCCCAGGGAGAGATGTTTCAGGGTGAGGATGGATGTTTGGGAAAGGGGGGGACAGAGGCACCTCTCTGCTGGGGCACCAGGCTAGGAAGTTCCCAAAGGGGGTAGGTGAGCAGCATCTTTGGGAGTTTTCTCCTTCCTCAGGAGCTGGAGGAGCAATGTGTTTGCTGCTGGGCACCTTGCCTGCCCTCATCACCCTGCCTGCCTGCCGCTGGCACCACATAGTTCTCTCCTGCCCACAGCCTCAGGCAATGGGACCCTCGGTGTGTGCCAAGGCCAGGGCTTCAAGAAGGGTACTTAGGTGAGAAGATACATTCAAGTTTTACAGAAGGTCCCACCAGGTCACAACCCTGGGCTGCACTCTGCAGGGCAGCCCCTCTGCACCCCCAGAGTCTGCTCCTGAGGGAAAGAGTATCAGCCGGGGAGGCTCTGATCAACGCGGGGCCGGCCATGCCTGCGAGGGAGATGAGGAGACCCTGGCACCGGGGCTCGGCGCGCCGTGGGGCAGAGCTCTCCCAGCAGCACAGGTGAGGGCTCCACGGGCAAGTGAGCTCTCAGGAAAGCCTGGCACTCTGCACCCCCTGTGCCACCATGCCCCAGGGTCCCACAAAACAGAGAGCCCTCAGATCTCTGCACTGGGCAGCCAACACAAAGGCAGGACGCCAGGGTGACAGGCTCACAGAGCTACATCCCATTAGCTAAGGGACGTTTCTGCCCACCATAATGCACTGAAACATCATCCCCAGAGCAGGAACGAGCCAAGATGCTCACTGCACCCACCAAACCAAATCCCACAGCATGGCATTCACCTTCAGGCCCACTAAAGGTGCGGCAGACCCACAGCACTGCTCCAAACACCAGCCTACACCGCGTGGGGGGAAGATGCCAGAAAGCGGTGGGGCCTGGAAGGAGCCTTGGGAGCATCAGGGGCTGGGCAGGGACGAGCAGCTCAGGATGAGGGCCAGCGTAGGTACAGAGGTGCAGGCAGAAGAGCCCAGCTTTGCCGCAGCGCGGTGCTGCGTGGTCTGAGAGACCCTGAGGTTTCTCAGGCTCTGTCTGCCTTCATCCATGGGAATGCTGAAGAGCTGGCCTGGTCCCCTGGGCCAGGGAAGAGCTGTGCAGGGGCCCATGAGGGCTCCTGAGAGCAGGGGCCGGGCAGGGGAAGAGGAGAGAGACTGTCCCACCCTTACCTCTGCTGAAGATGATGCTCTCGTAGGGGATCTTGTTCTTGGTCTCGAGGCTGGAGCAGTTCCAGCGCTGGTCCCGGAACTGGTGCTGGCACTCGTGGATGGCGATCTGGATGCCCTGGATGGCTGAGGCGGTGACATCGGGGTGGCGCACACACACCTCCAGCTGCCGCCGTGTCAGCCCCGGCAGTGTCAGGCACACCGTGTTGGCGTTCAGCACCGGCTCCGACGGCAGCTTCAGGCCCAGGATCTCATTGGAGCAGGAGCTGGGAGGGAAAGGAAAACCCGTGAGCTCAGAGCAAGCAATGTGCCAACCGCCTGCTTCCCTTTCGGGGAGGGGGAAACACCTGGGGACACAGACACACATGGGGAGGGGAGACGCTCCTCAACCCAACACGGTGCCTGCTGCCTACAGAGAAGGCTGGGAAACCCCTGGGCACAAGGGCAGCTCAGCCAGGCAGAGATGCCCCAGCAGCACTGGGGCTGCAGTCCTCTCCAGCCAGGACACCCCAGCAGCCTGTGCCCAGCGGCAGCCAAATTTGGTCCTCCTGACTCTGGAGCCCAGCATCTCCCAGGGCTGCACCCCCTCTCCGTCCTCCCCCAGGGATCTCCTGCCCTGGCCATGTGGTGCAGACTCTCGGGCACAGACTGCCCTGACTCACCTCCCCCAGAGAGCATGGGTTTCCCCCTGGCAGAATCCAGGAGCAGGAGATCCATCCCAGGCCTGGCTCCATCCCTGTTGCTGGCTGATCCCCTCCCTGCATCTCCCACATCCCCTTGGCACTGCTGGTCCTCGCAAGAGAGGTAACCAGAGGGACCAGCCTTTCTTTTTCTGCCCATTTAGCTGGGAAATTCGGAGCCAAGCACCCTGCTGAACACCCTCAAGCTCCCGGCAACAATCCCAAATCCACCATCGCTCCCCAGCCCCACCAGGGCTGATGCCTGTCACCACAGAAGCACAGAGACCAGCAGATGGAGGGGTGCAAGGGGAGGCACACGGTCCATGGCAGTGATGCAAGTACTTATACAAGTAGAGATGCTGCCTGGGGAAACAGGGAGGTAGATGGACTGTGGGGAGATGGACAAAGCACGTCCAGAGAGAGGTGCCTGGAGCTAAGACAGCAGTAGACAGGACAGATGGAATCGGAGAGGGAGATGGAAGGGCGTGAAGTGTCTGCCCAGATCCAGGGAATGGCTTGAAGGATCCTGGGATTCCCAGTGTCCAAGCAGAGGACCTGCAAAGCAAGCAGCAGGCATTGGGGATGCCCAGGAGCATCCACAGCTGGCAGGAGGATCCATCGGGAGCTCAGCACCGCCCCATTCCTCACTCAGGACAGCTTGGTCCCTGCTAAGAGCTCTCTCCAGGCAGGGCTCCCTTCTTCCTGGGATGGCCAAGAGCTGGGTCCCTGGGAGGAGCAAGGAGCTGGAGCCCTTTGAACCTCAATTACAGAAATGAGCCTTGGAGGAGGATGCTGGCAGGACAGCAGCTGCCTTATGGAGCAGCCAGGTCTTGGGGAGAAGGGTTGGTTACTCCCCCTCCACTCTCCCAAATCCTGCCAGCCTGGTGCAGGTACATGGACAGAAGCAGCTCTCAGGGACCAGGGACTGACTTCCCCAGCTGAGCGCTCACCCAGCTCTGGAGGAAGGGCTCAGCCCCAGGGTCCCTGCTGAATTACAGCTGGCTCACAGGGGAAGGGGAGCTGTCAGGGTCTGTCTGCTGCTTTCTCCAGCTTCCCAAGAGTGTTTATACCCATCCCACCACTTCCACGGGTGATATGTGGGTCTGCCCCAGTGCAAATGCGCAGTGACCCTAAGAGGGAGAGTCGGGGTGGGGGGGAGTGGAGGGAAGGAGAGCAGAAAGGGGCGCATCCCTCCCAAAGCCCCTACGCAGGAGGGGAAATCCTCTGCCCGGCTCCCTCCGCTCTTTCACACCGGTGAAGCAAGCCCTGGCTGAGAGATAAGAAGCAGGTCCGCAGCTACTGTCATCCCCAAGCCCAGCAGCTCCTGCCCCAAGCCCTGCAGGGACCTCATCCCCTGCTTGTCCTGAGCCAGCCTCAACCCGTGCCACCTTCTCCCAGGGCATCCCGGGGGGGCTGTTCTGGTCCTTCTCCCCACTGCAGAGCAGGGAAACTGAGGCAGGGGCCCTTACCTAGGACCCCAGAGAGCGGAGGGCAGGTCCTTCTGCCTCTTGCTCCACCCAGGGCTCAGGGGGGCCGGGGAACGGCAAGGAACTGTCACTGTCACCCTCCCTAGGAGGAGGACACAGCGCTCCCCCCAGCTCTCTTCCCCCTTGAAATCTGGATTTAAACTTGATTTCACGGTGACAAGCCCCCAGGTCACAGGCTGCAGCGGCTGCTGCTTTAATTAATACAAGTCCCAACGTTAACAAATTATATTTAAAGGGGCTGGAGGGAGGGGGAAGGGCGGGGGACCCCCCTACACACAGTCACAGCAACACCAGGGTTAACCCCTGGCTGCCCGCAGCGCACAAATTTGGGAGCGGGCCGAGGGGAGCTGCCAGCCACCCGGGGGAGACGGAGACCGACAGGGTTGGTGAGTGTCGGGGGGTCTTTTTCCAGAAGGCTGGCGGCCCCCTCTTACCCCCCTCGCCTTGGGGATCGGTGGAGCCGGGGAGGGGGCGCAGGTGGATCCCCCATCCCGGTGCGCGCCCCAGGGTGCGGAGCCCTAAGACGCCCCTCCGGTGGGCACCGCCCCCCACGACAGTGGCCGGCATCCCCCCCGGCCTCCGCGGTGCCCCCCAGCAGCGAGGCCTGTCCTCCGCCCGGGGAGAGCGGGGAAACTGAGGCAGGCAGGGCGGGCGCTGGGGCGGCTCCGGCCGGGGAGGAAATGGGATGAC
This sequence comes from Gorsachius goisagi, assembly GCA_018403395.1. NCBI lineage: Eukaryota > Metazoa > Chordata > Aves > Pelecaniformes > Ardeidae > Gorsachius > Gorsachius goisagi. The sequence continues at coordinate 128,475 of BOSO01001743.1, read as the reverse complement.
CTCCCGGAGCGGGGGAAGCCGCGCATCCCGCCGGCTCTCCGCCGGGACGGGGGAAAGGCGGAAGGGGGACAGCGGCCCTGACAGCGCCCTGAGCGAGGGGCTGCAGCCGCGCGGGGCCGGGCCGGGGCGGCGGGACGCCCCCCGGAGCCCCCCGGCCACAGCCCGCCCCCGGCGCGGGGCTGGGCGCGGCGGCTTCCCGGGGCCCTCCCCGCGGGGCCGGGGCGCTCGGCGGCGGCGGCGGGGCCGGGGGGGAGGGGGGGGCAGCTCCTACCTGGGTACCCAGAGGCTGAGCAGCAGCGAGCAGAGTCCGTGGGCCAGGGCCGGGCGCATCTTCGCTGGGGCAGCGGCTGTGCGGGCTGCGGGCGGGCGGGCGCCTTTGGGGCAGGGGCGGCGGGGCTCGGCGCTGCTCTCTGCCCGCTTTGTTTGTTGTGGGTTGTTTGCTTGTTTGTGTTTTCCCCTCTCCTCCCTCTCACTGGCTCCCTGCGCGCCGGGGCTCGGCTCGCCGGGGCGGCTCTGCCATCCTCCCGGGATGCCCCCCCCGCCTCCCGCCGCCCCGGCGCCCGCCGAGCCCGGCGAGGGCTGCGCGCCCCCCGCCCTGCCCGCCGCCGCCCCGCCGCGCTCAGCCCCCCGGCTCAGCCCCACATGGCGGGACGGGCCGGGGGGCCGGGGGGGCCCTCGGCCCGCGGGGCGCGCTCCCCCGCCGCTCCCCAGGGCGCCCCGGGGCTCCGGGGCCGCGGCGGGCGTGGGCAGGGCTCGCCGGGCGAGCGGCGCTGCGGCTCCCGCGGGGCCCGCAGGCACATGGGGAGCCGCGGCCCCCCCGCCGCCCCCCGCCGCCGGTGTCGCCGGGCCGCCGGCGGAGCGGGCAGGGTCGCGGCCGGAGCGCCCCGGGAGCGCTGGGCGCGGAGCGGCGGCGGCGGCGGCTCTGCTTGGGATCGCGCTGCGCCGAGCATTACTCAGCGCCCGGAGCCCGAGTCCCGACACGTCCAGACAGGAGCCCGCGGGGGAAGGACGGGGCAGAGGGTGGCAGCGGGGCGGGGAGCCGGCGTGTCGCACGCAGCCTGCCGGGGGGGCGAGCGCCGGCCGGGGGAGCGGGCACGGCCGGCGGGGGAGTGGGCGCGGGGGGGGGGGGCCGCGGCGTGGGGTGGGCACGGCGTGGGGGAGTGTGCGCAGGGAGTAGAGGGGGGGTGGGGGGAGCGGGCACGGCGTGGGGAAGTAGGGGCGGCGTGGGGATTGCGCGCGGGGAGTCGGGGGAGCGTGCACAGCGTGGAGAAGTGTGTGTGGTGGGTGTGCACAGCGTGGAGGAGCGTGCACAGGGAGTAGGGTAAGTGTGGATGGCGGGGGGGGAGCGTGCAGGGTGTGGGGTGAGTGTGTGGGCATGGGGGCAAGTGTGCACAGTGGGGGAGACTGTGAGTGGGGCGTGAGGTGGGTGTGTGTGGAGTGGGAGAATACTCATGGGGACTTGGGGGGTGAGCATGCACAGGGCATGGGGGCAGGGATGCACAGGGCGGAGGAGCGTGCACAGAGTATGGGGTGAGCGTGCACAGCGCCGGCAAGCGTGCGTGGCATGGGATAGGTACACACACGCCACGGGTGAATGTGCACAGCGTGAGCGTGCTCAAACTGTGGGTGATTGCACAGGGCGTGGGGGGATTGTGCGTGGCATGGGTGAGCGTGCACAACATGCGTGAGTACACGGGGAGTTCATGCACCGCACAGGGAGAACACGCTGCGTGGGTGAGTGTGCGTGGCAGGGTGAGTGTCCACTGGGTGCAGAGCGAGGGTGCATGATGTGGGGTGAGCATGCACGGTGCATGGATTGCACACGGTTGGGGGGAGTATGCTTCGCGGGTTGAGTGTGCGTGGAGCATGGAGAAAGTGTGAGTGGTGAGGGTGAGTGTGGATGGAGTGTGGGGTGACTGTGCACAGCCTGGTGCGAGTATGCATGGGGTGTGGGATGAGTGTGTGTGGGGTGTGAGGTTGAGTGTGTGCAGTGTGGGTGAGTGTGGACAGTGTGGATTGAGCGTGCTTGTGGTGTAGGGTGAATATGAAGGGTGTAGGATGAGTGTGCGTGGCATGCGTAAGTGTCCATGGGGTATAGAGAGAGTGTGCATGGTTTGGGGTGTGTGGGGAGCAAGTGTGCGTGCAGAGGGTAAATACATGGGGCATGGAGTGAGCGTGCACAGGGAGAAGGGTGTGCATAGCGTGGGATATGTGGGGGGGATGAGGAGTGGGGATGAGTGTGCCTATGGTGTGGGGTGTGCGCTGGGGCTGCACAGGGGTGTCAGGGTACCTGCATGGGGGCTGGGGGTGCCTGGCACAAGTTGGAGGTTTGCAGGAGGGTGTCCCTGCCAGTGTGAGGCATGTGGGCGCCTGTCTGAGCGCACAGGGGGGTGAGCGCCAATGGCACGTGCTGGGGGTGTGACTCTGTGTGTGTGGGCACAGAGTGTGGCCAGGTACAGCCCATGGAGGCACCGGGCCCATTTTGGGCTCCCTCAGCCCAGTGCTGGGGCCGGGAAAGCAGCGCCGCGGGGCCGATGCCTTTGGAGGAGCTGCGCCTGTGGCTCTGGCTTCCCTCGACGGGGCCACTGAGTGCTCCCTGCCTCGGTTTCCCTGCAAGCCCTCTGAGGCTGGGCACCCAGGTTGTGCCTGCCTCCTTGGCACCATCACCCAACGCTCGGGTACCCCTTTCCCTTGTGAGGCCCTGCCAGGCAGCGGTCTTCCATCTGGGAGCTGTGCAATGGCCTAATGGCCTTGCAGGCTGTCCCTGTGTCCTGCTGCTGCTCCCTTGGGGACAGGAGAGTGGCCCTGGGAAAGCCCAGGATAACTGGGTGAACACCATCTGCCCTGATGCAGCCCCTTCCTGGCCATGGGGACACTTGGTGTCCCCTGAGTTTGGGTCCCCACTCTGGGGCTAGGGGGGCTCCTCTTGGGTGCTGGTGGCAGGCAGTGCCCCTGCAGCTTCCCAGTGTTCCCAGCCGCCATGGCCCACGCCATGCTGGCGTTCGTGCTGTGAACAGCCGGGTGGCAGCTGGCAAAGCTCTCTCCCCCTGGGCGGGCGTCACACGTCTCCTCGCCGGCACAGCAGTGCTGGCGGGGGCTGCCAGCACCGCTTGCGTGTCGATTCCTGTTTGCACCAGGGAGGAAAATGCATTTCCTTTGGGAAATGAGTTGCAATCGGGTTGGGCCCGAAGGCTGTGCTGTGCCCCCTGGGGACTCTGGGTGCGGGGGGGTGGCATCCCCACTGAGGTCCCTTTTGCAGTCCTGGGGGTACTGGCAGTTCTCCTGCGCCTGGCTCCACTCTTGAGCTGTGGGCAGGTGGGAGAACTGGCACAGGGCCATCATGCACCCTCCGACTCCCCTGCCCATGCCGCTTGGCAGGAGGGGGGGTGCAGACGGAGGGGGGGTGCAGACCCTTCTGTCCCTGAGTGCACAGAGGGGTCCCTTGCACAGCATCCCCTCAGCATCACTGCTCCCATAGCTGCTGCCCTCCTGAATCCCTCCCAGCACCCAGCGAGCGATGTGAGGTGTCCCACAGGAGTTTGGTAGTGATGTCAGGACCTACCCCAGCCACCCTGCCACCGGAGGATGCTTCTTCGCTTGCTGCAGACTTTGCTCGATGGACGGTGCGGTGTCAGGGCTAGGCAGAGCACACTAGGGGACTTGGAGGGGTGGCACTCACTGGACCCCGATGTAGGGGCCACTGCTTCTGCTCTTCCCACCTCCTCCCACCCAAGACCCAGCTCCCGTGCTCCATTTCCCCTCCGCACCCCAGTACAGGCTGGCTAGACCCCCTGTAGCAGGTTGGGGAGGAGGCAGGGAGCAGCCCCCTCTGGGCTCGGGTGTCCCCAGCAGGTCATCACCACCCATTGCTTTCTCAGGCCACCCCAGGGGTTGCACCCAGGCATATGCTGCCCTTGACCTGGACCTACCAGAGGGTATCCTGGGGGCTCCTTTTGGGGGTCCCCTGGTGAGAGCAGGGCTTCTTCCCACCAGAAGGCAACTCCTGCGGCTCCAGGGACCCCGGCGCCCAGGCTCCAGGAGTGCAGATGTTTGTGTGTTCGTTAGGATCTTGCGTACAAATAAATGCCAAGGCAAATCAGAGGGGAAACGCTTTCATCCTCCTCCAGCCCTTAATGACATAATCGCTTCCAAGAGCGGGTGTCTCACTCGCACGCTCCTGCTGACTTGGGGAGGAGGCTGGCCGCTGCATCCCACCATCTCAGCACTGACAGCAGGGGCAGGCGGGGGAGGACCTGTTTCCTCATGTCCCAACAACATCCTGGGGCTGAAGAAGAGCCAGGTGAGCCCTTTGCTCCAGCCTTTTTTCTGCGTCACACTGGCAAAGCCCTTAAGCACAAGATTAAGCACAAGCTCTGTTGTGGCCTGGGGAACCGGGGCCCTAGAGAACAGGATCTGGCCCCTCCAAGCAGGGATGGGTGCACGCAGGCATGTGAGGCTGGTGGGGGATGCTCTGGTCCTGATGGGAACATCAAGGCTCGTGGCAAAAGCTGGGCCTTCTGCGAGCACCACACCTGTCCTTGTCACTGCTGCGGCGCCCTGTTTGGGGACACAGGGCCACGGGGCCGTGGGACCTGCCACCTCCCAGCTTCTCTCCCATCTCCAGCACCCCTTGGCAGCCCCATGCTCTGCAGAGGTCAGCCAGGGACATGGCAAGCACTCAGAGCTGGCAATGAGGGGCCCAGCACACAGGCAGTTCCTGTCCTTCGGCAGCTTACGTGGTGCGCCAGCACGTGCTTCATGCAAGGGACTGGGGAAGCATCCATCCCTCTTCCTCTCCATCCTCCCTTCCCTCCGTCCTTCTATCCCTCTGTCCTGCCATCCTTCCAACCATCCCGCTTGCCATCCATCCATCTTTATACCCCACAGCCTCCTGCCCAGCCCCCAGGCTGCCTGCACTTGCCCTGGTCCTTTCCCCTTCCCTCATGCAGGAGCAGGTCCTGCCAGCACCCCACGACACAGGCTCCACATGCCAGGAGAATGGGGCTGGCTCTTCTGTTGTCACCTCCATCTGGATGCCTTTCCAGCACCTCTCCATGCAGCCCCATGGCTTGCTGGCTCCATTCCCCCCTTCCCTCCTGGCAGGTGCCCTCCTTTAGCCCCTTCTGCCTTGGGATAAGCAACCTCCAAGCCCCTGGACAATCGTGCAGTGGTTTTCATAGGCACTGGATGGAGAATCTCTGGCACCTCCCTGGAGCAGTGGGTCATCTCTCTGGAGCTTTGGGATGGCCCCTTAGAGACCCATGGCAGGGAAGGGCAGGGGCCAAGGTCTCCGTGCTGTACCATGCTGCTCCCATGTGATCGCACAGGCTGGCTGCAGGCCCATGGATGGGACCAGGGGACAGCATGGGGAGAGACCAGCCTGTTCCAGCCAAGCAGAGTCCTGGCCATGACACAGCCTTGGAGGGGCTGATGGCCCCCAGGACCACCAGCTCCAGCCAGTCTGTGCAGGATGGGGCAGCTCTGCTAACGCAGAGCAGGGGCACAGGGAGAAGCACTGGGCAACCCCAAAGCGTGGTGGAGCAGGAGGATGGACAAAGATGGAGAAGCACCAGGACAGCCACTCAGTCTGATGCCACTGGCACCTGGAAGCCAGAGGCGAAGGGTGCTGGGAGCTGCATGGCTTGCGGTCTGCAGCAGGGGATGCAAGCCGGTGAGGAGGAGGAGGAGGAGGAAGGAGAGGTTCACCAGGAGCCCAGGCAGCTGGCCACTCACCCAGCCTTCACCATCCTGCAGCACAGCTCTCCTCTCTCCCCTGCCCGGCAGCACCCACGGGACCGGAGCGACGGCTGCATGAGTCAGGGCTGGGTGTGGGGTCGGGGCGACCCTGCCTTTTGCGGCAGCGTTAGTCACCGTGCCAAGCTGTCTCAGCCCAGCAGCACCAGAGCCCCCAGCATCGCTGCCCTCCTGCTGGCTCACACCCCGCGACCTGCCCGAGTCTGCTCACTGTGACTCAGGAGCCAACCACACGGCCACCCGGCCGGCCCAGCCAGTCCTCCCAGCTGCCCAGGGCTGAGGCGCTGGTAGGGCCCAGGGCAGTGGGTGCACCCCAGCCCCAGCCCCAGCCCCAGCACTATCACTCGGCCACGCTGCCCCTCGCGTCGGGGCGGAGAGGCAGGATCCAGCCACATCCAGCCATCCCCAAGAGCATCCTTGCAGTGAGGCAGAGCTCCCCTCCTCATCCTCCTCCCATCCTCCCCTGCTGTGGGTACCATCCTGCGGGAGCCTCGAATGCTGGGGCTGGGGCAGGCCCCCAACCACGCTGCCTCCCCCATACCCCAGGAACTGGCTGTGCAGGGGGACACCCCCTGGCAGAGCAGCCTCCAAGCTGGTTGGGGTGCTGGTGTGACTGGAATGGGGGATCCCAGCCCTTGCACTGCCTCTGGCAAGGAAAGCACATCCCCAAAGGGCCAAGCCACCAGCCGGGGCAGTGGGGAGGTGGCTGGATCAGGACTGGCCGAGCGCATCTGTGCGGCACTGCCATGGGCACCTCGCCCCGGCAGGGAGGATGCACAGTCCTGGGGATGGGTGGAGGGTGCTGGTCCCTATGTGGGGTGAGTAGGTCATGGAGTCACCTCAGCAGCCCCTTGTCCCGCAGCTCCCCCCTCGGGGGGTAGGCACAGTCAGAGCCCCCCCGGGAGATGGAGGATGGCTGCTGCCTTTATTACAGGGTGAGTAATGAGGCTGTGGGAGCGGAGAGGATTTGAGTAAGGTGAGATGGTAGTTAAAAACAGGACCCAGGAGCGGGGGTGTGTGTGTGTGTCTCTGCAGTGCCCCTCTTCTGGGGAGGGTGAGGGGTGCCCTGGGGTGCCCCAGCTCTCCACCAGCCTCCAGAGCCCACCACCCTCGCAGATGCTTACTTGGCATGCACCATGCTGGTGTGGCCAGCCCTGGCGTGTCGGGGCTGCATGGGCAGAGCCGGGGCCGGACACCAGAGAGGGTCAAGGAAGGGAAGTCTGGGGGACACAGAGCCCTCACATTCACAGGCAGCATCTCCAAAGAGCATGCCTGGGGGTCCTTGTGCGCCCCACCTGTTGAGGGCTCATGCCCCCGCTGTCTGCACCCTGCTTTGTGTGTCCCAGGTCCCAGTGCATCCCTGGTGCTTGGAGAGGCTGCAGCAGGACTGGTCTGGACACCCCCCCCAGCACCCATCTCCCCCCTGCCAGAGCCAGCCACCACACGCACCAGCGCCATCCTGGGAACAGGGCAGAGCTGGGAGCAGGGGGCTGGGGTGGGTCAGCAGGCAGGGGGCAGCTGGACCCTCCTGGGCAGGTCAGGGTAGATGTGACCCCATGGCTGCATGGGTGACATCTGTCACTGGGGTGGGAGTGGGGACAGAAGGGGACCGTTACAGGCAGCTCCCCGGAGGGCGCAGCAGAGCCTGGAGAAGGCGAGTCAGAGGCCTCCCAGGAGAGCAGGGCTGGGCAGGCAGGAGCCCTGGCCGGGACCCAGCTCCGCCAGCCGGGCAGCCCCCTGCTCGGCACCCAGCAACGAGCAGGCAGAGGGACCGCAACCACCAGAAAGGGGTTTACTGGAGGTTTCGGGTGCTGCTCTCCCAGCCTTCCCTCGGCTGAGCTGGTATCCGGGTTTCTCACTCTTCCCCTCATAGGCCTATCTGTGGTACTCCAAACTTTCTTAAAAAGCTTCTTTTTTTGGTAAAAACATTCTATTTTTGGTCTCAGTCCAGAGGGACTTTTTTTCCAAGTTTGATTGAATTAATCTGTCCGTCTGTTTTCAACTTGGGCAATTGAAGGGAAAATGACGCTCTTCCCATTTGAAAAAAAAATAAAATGAAGCCATTAATGTTGCAGAGGTTTGGGATTCTTTTTTTTTTTTTTAACCCAAATATTATAAACTTCCTTTTTTTCCCTTGGGAATATCCTGCAAGTTTTGCAATGTAAACTGTCCGGCACCAGGGATCTGGGCTACACACGCACATGTACAACTACACCCCCGGACTCTGCAGCTACTTTTGGCACCCCTACAGCCACCCTTGTGCACCCCTGGGTCACACCAGCCCCCCAAAGCTGGGTCCTGCCTGATCATTGCCCCCGAGAGCATGGGGCCAAGAGTTTGGGTGGGAACTGGGGGGCTCGTACATACTCCCATGCACGTTCTCCCAAGTACAATCCCATGCACCCCACTACACATACACCCCCATGCACTCAAGTCCCCATGTTCAGCTCCCCAAGCACAGCTGCCTGCACACTCCCGTGAACCTCCGTGAACCCCCCCCTGCACACCCACATTCATGCAGCCCCATACACATTCCCCCATGCACACCCCTAAACACCCCCCACCCTGCCCTCCCAAACACACCCCCATGCAAACTCCCCTGACATCCCCACCCCCCCGGTGCACACCCCTGGACAGCCCACCATGCCCATCCCCCATGTTCCCCACGCACCCCTCCAGCCCCTCATGCCCCCCCATGGCCACTCCCCCATGTTCCCCACGCACCCCTCCACTTCCCATGCCCCCTCCTGCCCCCCCGCGCCGTGCCGTGCCGTGCCGCAGCGCCCCCTGGCGGCCGCCTGGCGCCGCACAGGCCGCGCCACCCCGCATCCCGGGTTGCCACGGCGACGGCGGGGATGCTGCCCCCCCCTCCCGGGCTGGGACCCGGGGTCTCTTGAGGGGTTACAGCGGGCTCCTAGGGGTCTGGAGAGCTGGCGGGCTTCTAGGAATCGGGGGCGGGGGGCTCCCTGTGCGACTGCTAGGGGGATGAGGGTCTCCCGGGGACTGTGGGGGTGCTTCCAGGAGTCTGGGATGGGGTCCTAGTGGATGGGGAGCTCTTGGAGAGCTCCTGAAGGCCCAAGGAGCCAGGCAGACCTGTAGGGGGCTGGAGAGATGGCTAGGGGTCTCTGCTGGCTGTTCAAACCTCTCCAGGCCACTGGGCCAGGTCCAGTCCCTGCCTGGCTACCAGCATCACCTGCCTATGCCAGGGCCTCTCCTGGCTACTGAGGGAATGGATTTGGCTCTGACAGCTCAGGGCCAGCAGGGAGCAGTGGCAGGGAGTTGGCAGCCCCCACAAGAGCTAACCCTCCGCCACGTTGAGCAGGGCACTTGGAGAGATCCTGGAGGTGCAGGGGGGTCACCACACAATCAGTGGCCATGTGCCTCTCTCCAAGAATGACCCCTTGCCCCTGCGCTAGCTCCATTTTCCCATTTCTTCCCCCTCCACATTTTTGGCTGTTGTGGTCTCCAACCTTCAGAAGCTGTGATTTCGGGCAATGGCAGAGGCAACACAGGTCAGATTCCCTACTCACAAGAACTACCTGCCTTCTCCAGGGTCTGTGCATGATCCAGACCTCCAGAGCCATGTCCACACAGCCAGGAGCATGAAAGCAACCTGTTGTGGGGAAACTGAGGCAGGCTCCAGAGAAGGAGCTTGCTGAAGGTCAGACGTGGGACAGAGCTCTACCAGGCTCAACCCATGCAGTCTTGACATTTCACAGAGAGATTCAGAATCACCCAGTATAACTTGGCCCCAGCCTGGAGTGGCTCCAGGAGTGGGCAGGGGTGGCCCAAAGTTCCACAGCACCTGCCTGAACTGAGCTCCCCTGATGGGCAGCCCAGGGCTTGAGGTGTACCCTGGTGTTTCTAATTCAAAGGGACCTGCTCAGCTCACAAAATGGGTCCCCACATCTCCCACCCCTGCATCTCTGCAGCCCCCTTCCTGCAGGGCCCTCCCTGCACCCACGCATGTCCTCCCTGTCCCAGACACACCTGCACAAACACAGTAAGACATGTGCAAACAAACACGCTCACACACAGGCACACACGGGGATGGTATCACCAGCACACACTTGCTGACCATTTGCTGTGTATTCATCGACACACATGAAGACGCGCAGGCCAACTTGTTTGCACACCCACGAGGGGCTCACACGCACGGCGATGTGTATGCACACAAGCTCACACGCACATGTATGGTTGTGAACAAGTGTCGACGTGTTACCTGTGCGCGCGCACACGCACGCCGAGCTGCTTGCATGCACAGGTACCTTCATCCGCACCCACCCAGCCCAGCTCACACCCACCCATGTGTTCCCACAGGCGGGTGCGTGGCCGGGAGTTCCCGGGAGCCCCGTGTGCCCCCGCCCCCTCCCTGCGCCGCTGTGGGCAAGCCAAGAGGGAATTTCCAGCTGCAAAGCTGCAGCTGACAGATTTAGAGGCTGCCGCCCCAGCGCTCGCTGGGCCAAGTTAATGGTTCACCAGCACCCTGCTTCCCCTGCCCTTCCCCATTGGCTGCCTTGGGGCAGGCGAGGAGGGACCCACGGGTGGCAACTGCTGGCACCCTGCAGCGGCTCCCCTCACCTTGCAGCGTGCCCAGCGCTGCCAGCTCCGCTCCTGCCCTGCCTGGCAGCACCCAGCACCTGAGGCACTGCCCGCCTCAGCTGAGAGCCCTGGTAGCCCTTTTGCAGAGGAGTCGACCGGCAAAGTCCCTGTGCCATGTCTTGCTACAGCGTGGAGGGCAGGCACAGGAGCGTGGCCATCTCTGTCCAGGCTCCGTCTCTGCTGATCTCCCCTGGGGGCTCCTCTGCCCACCGTGGCCTTGCCAGCCAAGTGGGTGCTGCGCACACGCATTCCCTTCAGCAGTTACCTAAACCCCTATGCTGGGTAAGGCTGGAGAAACCAGTTCCCATGGGCTCCTCGCAGCATGGGAGGGACCACCTCGGAGACCCCTGGACCCTCTGGAGCAGAGGGATGGCAGCCTGCCCTGCTGGGCAGCCAGGTGGGCTCCTGCTCGCCCTGAGTTTGCCCACGAGGGGCATGGGCTGATCAGGTTACCAAGACATACCTGGCACTGTGCCAGCCAGGTGAGGCTGCACGTGGCCCACGGCATGCCAAGCGAATGCCTCGCATGCCACCAAGCCAACAGTGTCAGCGCCGTGCAGGGCCTCTCTGTGCCAGGCCCTGCGGTGGGGACTGCAGCGATGGTGGCTGAAGATGGAGTGAAAAGAATAGAGATACCTTCAGGAAACTCACAGCCCATCACTATGGTGTCAGGGCAGCTGGCCGTACCTCCTGCATGAGGGGTGAGCAGAGAGACCGTGCACTGCAGGTCACCACAAACATCCCAGCTCATGTGGTGGTGGGACAGAAACTGGCATCCCCAAGGGATGGTGGCCATGGACGATGGGAGGAGAGCACCACCCATCCTGGGGGCTGCAGAGCAGGGCAGGACAGCGCTCACCCTCATCCACACTCATCTCCTGGCTCTACAACCATGGATAAAAGCAGAGAGTGGACAAAAAATGAGCTGGGCTCTCCCACAGGTCCCAGCACCAACAGGAGGCTGGAGGAAGTCTGGCTGATGGGGATCACAGACGGGGCAGGACAGCTCTCCGGCCAGTCCCATCCCTGTACAGCGGTCAGCGCTTCCTCGCCCTCCCCAGGAAGCGCCGTGGCACACCGGCTTTAAATAGCTTTATTAGGGGAAGCTCTGCACCTGCAGCCCCCGCCGTGGGGGTCGTGGGGATGCCAGGCAGCCCCACGCTGTCCCCCGGGGAAGCTGGGACTCCCGAGGGCACAGAGCTGGTCTCACCCATGCCGTCCTTGCCACTGGCTCAGCCTGTCTCTGTCCCAGGGCAGAGGGGTTGCAGTGTGAGCCTGGGGGTGGCCCTCCAAATTGTCCTCGCCTGACCGTGGGCCGTCAGACACAGAGACTGAGCTCCTGACGGACGGAGCACTTGCGGCACTGCACCACGCAGCACCAGTGGAAGCGGCAAAGGCAGTTCTCCTCCAGCACCACCGTCTCGTCCCGGTGTCCTCGCCCGCAGCACAACAGGTCGCACCCGCTTGTGTCCATGGCTGTGCTGTTGCAGACGCGGCCCCGGGTGCCCAGCGAGCCCGTCTTACGGTTAGCCGAGCAGAAATCAGGTGAGTCGGCCGAGTAGATGAGGTCCTGCTTGTCGGGAGGCTTGATGTTGTCACCCACGGGGATGAGGGTTTTCCCGTCGTTGCCTCCCATCACCTTGAAAGCCCCGTTGAAGCGCTCGAGCAGGCGGTCCCCCACCTCACGGAAATGGGGCATCTTCCGCCAGCAGGTCCGCAGGGTGCAGGAGCCCGACAAGCCGTGGCATTTGCACTCTGTCCTCATGTAGCTGCGCACCGCCTGGGAAAGAGACGGCGAGGCTCAGCCCTCGGCCCCCCGCCTCCCTCTCCAGCATCCCCAGCCAGACTCCTGCCTCTTGGTGCTGCCCTGGCCCAGGGGAGGTCACTGGTTGGGGGGTACAGGGGGTTTCCAAAGCACCTGCAAAGGAGCGCTGAAAGATAACGGGTCCGTATTTCACCCAAAGTTGGTGCAGATACACGGCTTGGGGGAGATAAAGGCAGAGGGCTGAGTGGGGTAGGGGCATGGGGTGGTGATGCTTGCAGAGGACAGGGAGTGTGGGGTCCTTACCAAACGCCCGGCTTCGTTGTTGTGCAGGTCAATAAGGGCTCGGATGTCATTTTTGCCTTTCTTGTTCTTGGCATCCATGAACTGCTGGGATTTCTCGTAGCCAAACTGCACGTCGTCCCCACAGCCTCCCCACTCCCAGGCCGTGCCCTCTGTGCCCGGACCCGCCGTGGGCGAGGGGGGAGCCCGGCTCCTCGTCAGCTCGCAGCCGCACTGCAGCAGCTCGCCCATGCTGCAGGCCTGCGTGATGGCATGGCTCACCCCGGCCGCCGTGATGGCGTACACGAAGGCTGTCTCCCGGATATCTGCAGAACAGACAGAGCCGGGATGTGGGGTCAGCTCTGGCAAAGACTCTGCAAGCAAAGCATCCCCCCGCCGACATCCCGTGGGGGCTCAGACCTCCCCTTCTCCCCCTTCGTCTGTGCTCGGTGTTGTCCCCCAGGTGATGTGCCCACCATGGAGCAGGCTGCCTGGGGCAGGAGCCATCCCTTGTAAGCAGATATGCAGAATCTGGGGGGTGGCCAGGCCCTGCCAGCATTCCTCTGTCCCAACTAGGGGTCCTAGGGGCCACAAATCTCCTGCCTCCCCTTTCAAGGATGGGTGCTGCCCCATAGGAAAAAGGGGAGCTTGGAGAGCAGGAAGGGTCCTGGATGACCCAGTGGTACCCACAGCTTCCTCACACTACTTTCCAATGTCCCTCCAAGCAGTAAAAATCCCATCCCCAGCTGCAAGCTGGCACCTGGAGAGAAGTGCTGCAAGGGACACCGTGGGTGCCACTCACCCCTCTGCAGGGTGGCAGTGATGAAGCTGTGCTGCCCGCTCTCCCCCCCATACCCACTTTGCCACGGGGCACTGCCTGCCCCCCTCCCTCCGCCGGCACAGCCTCCACCCTGCAGGATTATTTATTATTAGTATTTTCTGCTGTCTCTCTCTGCTCCGGGACACGAATTCCAAGCATCTTTCCCCTGCCCAGACCTGCCGCTCGCAGCCGCAGCCAGCGGGGGATTCTGGCAGCGGGGCCATGGCGCCCTGCTCGGGGGGCTCCTGTGCTCCCCCCACCCCATGCCAGGCAAACCCCTGCCCACCTGAATGCCAGGGCAGGGATGGCCCTGGGTGGTGACACACAGGGGGTGCCTGAGGCATGGGGACAGAGGGGAAGGTGTGTTTCTAGAGGTGCTCCATCCCTCCATCTCCAGCACTTGGGGGGGCAGTGGGAAGAGGGGCTGCTGGGCACCAGTCCATGAGCGGCTCCACCACAAGCCCACGCAGAACCTGATTCCCACTGGTGTTGGTAGGGACTGGGCACACAGGTGCCTTTCCAGCAATGCCACCCCAGGAGTAGATGTCCCCTGCCCTGGCCCTCCTGCCCCCTGCAAGCCACACGACCACCCGCCTGCTCCAGCCTGGGGCTGGCAGAGCCGGCTGCTGGCAGAGGTCCCTGTGCCACCCTGCCAGCCGGGGCCCCGGGGGACGCCGCTCCTCCGACAGCTCCTCCAACACGTGCCTGCCCCCAAGCCAGCCTGCCCTGGCACGCCGCGCCTGGCACAGGCGGCAGGTAGAGAAGGGGGGATGGCTGCGACTGTGCTGGGGAAGCCACAGCCAGGAACCAGAGCCCGCTGCAGCATCCTTGGAAAGAAGAGGCTGTCGGATGGGAGCTGCCCAGCTGATGGCATCTGGGAACCCCAAAAATGCTGGGGTGGTTTATGCAGTCCCTTCAGGCTTACAGAGAGGCCAGTGCCTGCTGGCACCTCTCAGTGCAGGGCAAGCTCTCTGCTTCTGACACCCACAATGCAGCCCTCGGGACCTCCACACCTCTAGCTGGGATGTCCCATGTCCTCAGAGTGCCAGCAGCTCCCAAACTCACCCCTGTCCCCAGGACACTGCTCATCTCCACTGCCCCAGCAGCAAGGCTGGGCCAAACAGAGCATGGCGGCTCCTTCAGCATCCCCATGCATGATGTCCCTGCACCTCCTCCAACCCAAGCTGCCCCTGGGTACCTGACAGCTCATTCCCCAGCATCACCCCCTTGCTGCCTGGTCTGGCCCTGGCATCCTGCACCACCCCGCTTCCAGCCTGGAGCCCTGCCTGGCACAGATCCCACCTTCCTCCCTGCCAGGTCGGTGTGAAAATAGGTGACTCCAGAGGCAGGAGCATCCCCTGCGCATCCTGGCTCTCTGCCCCTCAACTGAATACACCTCCCTGTGTCGGGGGAACCCACAATGCAAATCAGTTTCTTAAATGAGCCTGCCCTGCTGCCACAGACCAGTGTCTCCCTCGGGGCCCCAGCCCTGTCCCACACCCGTACCTGCAGCTGCTGGGTGCCCAGGGTGCTCTGCCCTTGTCAGTGAGCCCAGGGAGGCCACCCTGACCCCCCTGCAAGGTCCAAGGGCATACCCACTTTGCCGTGGCCCAGTGGATGCACCAGCAGGAGATGTGATGCCCGAGGAGACCGTGGCTTGCTCCAGCATCTTCATCCACCCTGGCACAGGAACCAGTGTGGGAACAGAGGCAGGACTGAACTCATCACCCACTAAGTGGCCCCACCAGCCGGAGGTGCTTCAAGCATTCCCCCCTTCCCTATCCACCCCACAGCCTCTGTCCCTGGGGAGTGTGGCAGGGCTTTCCCATTGCTTACAGACTCAACGGGTGCCCCCTTGCTCTGCCCCTGCTCTGGCTTTGATGCAGCTGAGCTGGGCTTGGACCACTCTATCACCCTGGCTGGGACCTGCCCATCGCTCCCTGCCACCCACCCCTGTCCCTCAGGGTGATGCCAGGGTGCCCACCCAGGGGCACAGGGATTGGGGGGCAAGCGCTCCTCTCCTCTGCTCCCTGCAAGGCCAGAAGGGGGGCTCTGCAGGGCACCCATGGGGCGAGGGGCAGCTCCCAGCGGCTGCACACTGCCTCCCACCCGGGCCCCTTCCCCCAGCACACCCCGGGGTCCCGGGGGAGCAGTAAATCACTGCCAGACGAGGGTGCATTCTTGGGCTTTGTGAAGCCCCGCGCTGTCTGGGAGCATCGGTAATTGCTTCATTACAACACGGGGAGACATGTCCCGGCAGTAAAACCTCAGCGTGACTGCACCGGGGAGCACAGAGCAACCCCCTACACACACACACACACACACAGAGGTTTGCACGCCCAGACTCTGCTCCAGGAGTCCCAGGGAGGTGCGTGACCAGGTGGCTGGAAGCTTCTTGGGAGATGGGAGGCTGAGGAAGCGCTGGCCTTACCCTGCTGCAGGATCTTGCCGAAGTACTTGCTGTGGCTGGTGCAGTTCCAGCGGCGGAAGCGGAACTGGTACTGGCACTCCCGGACGCCCAGCTTGGTGCCCTTGGCCACCTCCTGCACGATCTCTGGCTCCAGCTGGCACAGCTCCGCCTGCTTCCCCGCCAGCCGCTTTGTCTTGCGGCAGATGCTGTTGGGGTCCATGACCAGGGGGCTCCCCACTGCCCTGCAGGAGGGACAGAGAGCAGAGCAAAACCAGCATCCGAACCCCGGGGGCAGCAGGGTTGGGATGGGGCACGGCCAGACCTGCCCCCCGGGGCGGAGCAGGGATGTGGAGCAGTGCTGGCTCAGCACTGAGCCTGGGTGACAAGGGGACAGGGAGACATATGCAGGAAGGCCAGGACAAAAGGCATTGTGGCATCTGTGTGCCAGCACCCAGGGGATACCTCGCCCTGCCCAGCCAGTTGGGGAATGGGTGAGAACCCCAAATGTGGGGCTGGCTAGAGGATGATTCTGGCACATGCCACGCCACAACCTGAAGTCCTTGAGGATATCCCTGGGGGTGATGGTGGTGTCACCAGTGGGAGGTGACAGAGATGCTGTGCTGATCAGCACCTGCTCTTTGGGTCTGGTGCTGACCCGGCACAGCCCTGGCATCCCGGTGTGACTGATGCCCGGTGCAGCTGCATCTCCCAGAGCCCCGTGGGTGCAGCGGGGAGCCCGTCCAGTGCTCTCAGTGCGCCTCCCCCTCCCCGGGGGGTGCGCTTGCTGCTTTACCCTGTGGGAGACAAGCCGAGTGACCTTGCCGGCGATAAAGCCCCTTGGCTGCTGGCCAGGCTCCCATGCTCACCTCCCCCTGCCCAGGCACCGGCCCCAGGGGAACAGAGCAGCGGGCGGGCGCGGGTGTGCAAGGGAGGGATGCAGGTGGCATCGCCAGCCCTGCCAATGCCAGCGCGGGAGGGCAAGTCTCGGCTGGGCCCGTGCCAGAGGCGGCTGCTCCTCGCCAGCACAGCTGGAGCGAGGTGCCTGGCTCCCCGGGGCTGGTAGGCAAAGTCTGAGCACGACACCGAGCTCCCCGGCGTGCTGCGGGCTACAGAAACTCCTGTACTTCCCCCACACATTTCGCCTGGAGTGCCCTCCGTGGCATGGCTCACGCAGCTGCGCAGCCTGCCGGCGCCGTGCCCCGTGCCGGCACGGGCGATGCTCCAGCTCCGCTGTGGGCAGCACCAGAGCTGCAGCGGGCAGAGGGCAGGCATGCCGCGCTGACGGCCTCCTGCCCACGCCGCCTGTCCCATGCCATGGAGACCGTGTGGCACAGGCCACCCAAATTCATCACACCCCAAACACATCCCCACTCAGCCCTCCCTTGCCTCCAGCGCTGCTTCCGTGGGCTCAGAGTTCATCCTGCTCAATAACATGATTTTCCTGGCTGTGGATGCCCACAGGACACCAGGGCTGGACACAGCATCCCCCAGTGATTTGGGATACACGAGGACTGTGAGGCCACATCCCCTGGGGTCCCCTGGGGAGCAGCATCCGGGCGGCCCGTGCTGCCGGCAGCCCCGCTCGCTGGGGAGTACCGGCTGCGCTGCAGCTTCCAAACCCAGACCTTTATAGTCTGGCCAAGCCCCGGGGGCTCGAAAATCACAAGCTGAATCTCGGTGTTTAACTATGTGGGTTTCCTTTTCGCTCTCACGCAGCTGGGGGGCTGTGTTCGGGACACCAGGCTGCAGGACTTTGTTTGCCATCCTGCTCTCAATGCAAACCCCCTCCAAGCCCCTTGTTTTAAGCTTGAGGTCCTGCCAGGGTCCCCCTGCCCCACGTCAGGCTCCCAAGATGCCCCCATCTGGGTTTGGGGAGGACGTGCCTGCTTGCACAGCCTGGAAAAGGAGCCCTTATGCTTTGGCTGGAGGTCTAAAGGGTTAAACAGCTCAACCGAGGGGCGCAGCCTGGAAAGGTGACCTCCAACAGGGAAACTGAGGCAAGCCCACACTGCTGCAGGGGAGCACCCATCTGCCTTTGGTCCCCACAGCTCGGTTTCCCTTTGCTGCGTGATGCACGGGCGCCGCTGCAAAGGCACGGGGCTGCTGGGGAAGCATTGTGGGGGCTGTGGCTGGGCTGGCACAGGTCCCCCATCGATGGGGAAACTGAGGCCCATGTGGGAAGCCACCAGTGAGCTTGTCCAGTCCCACTCCACAATGACCACGTGGGGATTCACGCCCCCATGCCAGGCTCCGAGCTCGCACTCCTTGGGGACCATGGGCTCCCAACATCCCCAGTGGGACAGCGGAGGTTTGGCCACCTGCTCCAGTGGGGTGGGGAAGAAGGGGATCCGGGACAGGACTTTCATTAAGAGACGACTCTTTGTACTCATATAAAAATGATGCGCCAGCCCCTCGGGGCCGTCAGATCAAATGCTGAACTGCAGCTCACCCCAGCCCGCTGGATCAGGCCGGGAAGAAGAGATCAGCCCCGTGGGGCCGGGGGGCGGCGGGCGGCTTGCCGGCACTGCGGGGGTCCCCACCCATGGCCCGGGTGGCGGCGAGGCCGGTGGGAGCGCGTGGGAGCTCGCCGGCCATGCCGACGAGGCGTGGGGTGGGCTGCCTAAGTCCAGTGCGATATTAATTTCCGCTGGGCTCCGCTTTCTGGCGCGGGGAGGCTGCCGGGAGCCCAAGAGCTGTTTTGCTTTGGAGGGGTTGGGGTGGGGGGGGAGACAAGGGCAAGAAAAATGCTGCCAAACTGCTACCGCTTTGGCAAGGGCTCCGGCGCGGGGCCCAGATCTGCCTGAGCTTGTCCTGCTCCAAGGCCTCCCGCATCTACAATTAAGGTGCCCCACCTCTGCCGCCGGGCACTCCTCCCCCTGCCCTGGTGAAGGAACCGGGTCGCCAGCCCAGCTCCCCCCAACCTGCCCGGGGCTCCCCATTCCCCCACCGCCTCCCGCCCAGCAGCCCCCAGATGGGCTCGGTGCCTTGGCAGCATCCCTCCCGCCTACCCCCAGAGCCCTTCGCCAGCTGCCGAAACTGCCACCGTGTCACTGCCGACTCACCCTGAAAGGAGCCAGGGATGATGAGCCCTGCTTTGCTCCCTGCTTCCCAGCACCCCTGTGTGAGGGAAACAAGCCCTGTTGCTGAAGGGGGAAACTGAGGCACAGAGGAGAAGCTGCAATGCACTGCCAACCTGCTGCTGTCACCCCTTCAGCTGCTGGAGCTGCAGCCTGAGCCCGCTCCAGGTGACACATGGGAAGCAGGAGTCACTGGGGCTTCTGATGCAACCCCCGCACTCCGGATGCAATCCCCACTGCAACAGAGCTGGGAGGTCCTAAAAGCCATAATCACCAGTTTTTCCACCGCAGCTCAGGGTCATGGAACCTCCGGTATCCCCCCAGCCAAAATCATAGACCGAGGAGCCTGGCACAAGTCCCCTTCTCCCCCTTGGACATGGGAATGGCATGGAGCAGGGCTTCTCCTGGCCCCTGCCAGCAGACTGTGATGGAGGGGAGCCAGCAGGGTCCCGGTTTGCAGGGAGCCAGGGGAGAGGGTCTGGCAGAGCCATGTGGTGAGGTAAAGGATGGTCAACCTTCACAAACAGCATCTGCATCTTGGATGTAAAAAGGTCCTGAGGGCCCTGAAACCCCAAGGGAGAGCGGCGATTGTGCTGTGCTAGCTCCAGGTGGGACCGGCCAGGTCTGCACCCACTGAGTCCTGCTGCCTGGGCGTGCCCGTGAGGCAAGGAGGTCCTGCTGTGGGGTAGCAAGGGCATGGCTTGCCTTGCATCCAGATCTCCGTCCCAGCCCCTGGATGCCTTCAGGAAGGGGATGCAGGGTGCCAGGGTACCCGGCCCATTGCCCCGAGCCCTGGATAGCCAAGCTCCATCCCTGGGGGGACAGCTCACCCCGCATCCCAGCCAGTGGTGTCACGCTCAATGACAGCCCTGCAAGGAAATCGGACCTGATGGGAGCCCATCTCTTTCCAAGCCATGCAAACAGGGTGAGGGGGGCACACACGTGAATTTTCACCCGTCCAGCTTTCCCTTCTTCCCACGCAGGCGCGCGGCGGGCACCCGGCCCCTCACCCGGGGCGATGCGTGGGTGCTGCCACTAACCGGGGCAGCCGGGTGTGGAAAGCAGAGCGGGAGGCGTGCGGGGGGTGAGTAAGCAGCAAGTCACTGCCCTGGGGGGCACAGCCGGGGCTGGGCTGACGAGCAGCACCGGGGGCACCGAGGGAGTGGGAAATGCTGTGGGTTAGGGAGAGCAGGGGGACCCTGTTCCCTGCCCTCCTCCTCGCACCTCCTCGGCAAGGATGGGGTGTAAACAGCTGGGAAGCTGCCCGAAGGAAAGAGGCTTTGGTGTGGCGTGGCATGGTGTCAACCCAAGGACCTGCCGGCTACGGGGTCACGCTGAGGCCGGGTGCCCGTGAGCAGGAACTGCCCGAGCTTGAGCTGCGGGTACCGGGGGGGATGGAGGGAGCATGTGCCCGCAGGGATGGCCGTCCCAAAGCCGTGTCCAAGCCCTGGAAGGGCTGGGATGAGAAGAAAGGGGTCTTCCCACCCCTGGTCACTGTGTCCTTCCTCCAGGCTCTCGTGGAGGCTGGAGCTGGGGTGGTGCGAAGTCTGGGCCAGCGTACGGCCAAGTGTGGGGGCCACGTGTGGTGGCAGGACCCTGTACATACGTGACCCCACCTGAGTGAATGTCGAGGTGTGCCCAGCTCTGCCCAGCACCCTCCTGCACAGGGGGGATGTGAAGGGGTCAAGCCTCTGATGCAGAGTCCGGCCAAGCCCTCCAGCTTAGGGCATGCGCAGGGCAGGGCTGGGCAGCCTGGGTGTCATCCTGGAAGAGGTGACCAGGAGTAGGGACGAGGGATGGCATGGGGGAGAGCTCAGTTGTCTTTGGGGCAGGACACAATTAGCCCAATTCTGGGTTTAAATTGTGCGAGGGAAATAGTTTCCTTTGGAAAAAACCAGCAGGTCAGCGGCCGCCCCGGAAGGGGCATGGGGAGATGCCGCTGGGCAGGGCTTTGCTGCCCACACGGCCCTGCTCCAGGGGTGAGGGCATGCCCAGGACGGCAGGGCAGCTCAGTCTGCCGGGCGCCATGGGGGGCCGTGGGCTGTGGGGTGGTGGGTGTGGGTCAGCAGGCCCAGGGGGTGACTCATGATGCTCACCCCACGGCACGGAGGCAGGGCGTGCAGCCCAGCAGCCTGCCCTTACAGGCTCCACACAGTGCGGGCACTGGTTGGGGCAGTGGAGGAGAAGGGGAGGCCATCAGCACATGAAACCCACCCAGGGATGTGTGGCTTCGGGGGCACGGGGGCCAGGACCCTGTCGAGCAGGGATGCAGCCACAGGTGCCAGCGGACAGGTCCTCCCTGAGCTGGAGACATACTGCCTGCATGTGGGCATGCCTGGGAAGGGACGCAGGGCAGGTGCCCATCCCTCCGGGCCCCCTCAGACCCACAGCTGAGCAGAGAACTTCTCATCTGGGATGGTTTTCTCCCTTGCTCTCTCTTCCACCTCCACAGAGAGCTGATGGGCAATGGGGAATCCTGGCTTTGCTCATCCCCATCTCCACAGTGCCTCCATCGCTGCGAGCACAGCCCAACCACAAACTGGCTCAGCTGAAATCCTGCCCTGAACCTGCCCGGGGCTCCTGAGGCACCCGTTTGCCTGCCCCATATCCCTGCACCCTCCAGGCCAGCCCAGGAGCCCCAGGCAGTCCCTACCTGTCCTGTTCAGGGAGGAATCGCTGTTGCACAAGGAGCTGGGTGAGAAACATGAAAAGTGAAGGGAGGAGGAAGAAAGAGATTTTACAGGGCTGGTGGAAACAAGGGGAGCCTATTCCCTGCAGCCTGGCACTAACCAAGGGACCCACAGCACCTGAATGCCACATGTTCCCCATCGGCACTGACCACAGCTGGCTCCCCTCTGCCACAGGAAGGTCCGTGTGTCTGCCCGTCCCCCTGTTCCTCTGCCTCTTCTCAGACACAGGGGCACAGTGGATATAGGACAAGGATGGCTGTATCTTCAGTGAGCCCTCTGGGGACACCCCACCACAATTAGGATGCTCTTTCTCAGGCTACGGTGTCATCAGGAAGATGTCACTGCTCAGACATCGCACCTGAACCTCTCTCCTTAGATGCAGCCGTCTGCCAGGATCCCAACTGGTGCTGTTACCACCTACAAGCGGCCGAACCCCACTGTGTGCCCACCGTGCCCCCCAGGACCCGTCCCTGCTGCAGCCTGCCATGCCACCCTCTCAGATCAGTTTGCTTGTCACCAGTGGGGGAAAAAATGCCTCAGATAGGTAGCCCCTGCATCCTCCCCCACTGCACGGCCAATGCACCCAGGGGTGGGACAGGGGCAGGCAAAGACCACCCTTTCCTGACCCGGGAAGCCTGTCCCCTTGGCTCAGCACCCACGGGTGCCCCAGGGGAGTGTGCAGAGATGCACACGCGAAGCTGTGCCACCAAGGTCCCCTATGCATCAGTGACAAGGACACTGAGGAACGGCTTTACCAATGCCACCAGCCCTGGGGCTTCCAGGAGCCCTGGCACAACACCCAGATTCACTCCTGAGCCCCCTTCTCACCCAAAGCAAAACCCACAGAGACACCAGTGCTACCCAGACCTGGGAGGGGGGACAGGTACCGGGAGCAGGCACGTGGGAAGATGCTTGTCTCAAGCTGGCTCAAAGGGCCAGGCAGCACCTGGACCTCTCTCCCCCACATGGAAAGAGCTCCCTGGAAATGAGGGACGATCTCAGCTGGGGGCCAGAGATCCCAAGCTCTG